>CM077350.1:77873462-78061099 GCA_039655645.1 Ammopiptanthus mongolicus | reverse complement strand
TAGTCCGGTTTGGCTCGAAGCAGAAGTGCTTAATTTGTAGATATAATGCATAGGTTTTGTTTGATGGGTATGGTATATTTATCGTGGACTTTTTCTGACCTCAAACACCACCAAATCCAACCCACCCGAAAAGAAAAAAAAAAAAAGAACTTTGGTATATACGATTGTGACAGGCACATCTATGATATCATGGACTTTATTTTGTGAGTTAAATAGGCCAATCTATATTTGGGATATGATTTTTACACCAAGGTTCCATTAGGAAATGACTTGGGCAGCCATGCAAAGCCATTGCTATTTATGTTGAAGGCTTCACATGAGCAACCACATGGTCTTGTGAGTTGTGACAGTGGTTGATAAGAGAGAATATGATTTTGCACATTGAGAGGAGAGGGGGAGTATTTATTGAGCCTGACCTAGAAGAGTACAGCTGCAATTGCATCTCACACATGGCCTCTTTTTTCCTATAGCTTTAGATTTTAGTATGGTATGGGAAATTAATAATGGAGTGTAGGTGCTGAGAAGCTTTGACCGCAAGGGAAAGTTTTGATTCTTGTACTATTCAATTCTTTGTTCTACTTACTTGGAAGTTGGAAGAGATAATTATTACCATTATTCCTAACAGTTGGACATTACAAGAAAACAAATGATAAAGGGACAGATGAATATCTCTAGATGCCTCCGTTTTTCTTTGTCTGTATATTCAAGCATTTTATGAAGTCTCGGACCTTTCTGCCTCTTTCTTCGTAAAAGATTGCTGAAGATACCCATATTATATGTTGACTCGGTGTCCTGAAATTGTAAGGAGTTTTGATGAACTTTGGATGGTATTCTACCTTACCCTGTTTCTTGGTTTTTCACTTTACTCTTTTGCAGGACCAAAAAAAAGGTCAGTAACTCGTGTATATGTGAAGTGTTGGTCACCGGCATTGGCTCCAGTAGGAACTAACAGCTTGTACTAGGACAGCATCAGTGTTTCACAACGAAAATGCTCTTACATTTCTGATTTATAATAATAATAACTCAATTCCAATAGGAGTATCATACTCCCAAGGCAAATTTCACATAAAATCCATTTTAATTTTCCGTGGTTTGAACAAAATGGCTTTTTTCGTGCTTTGATTTCTTATTTATGCTTCCATGCTTCTCTCATTTATCATCAGGTATAAATTAAATTTTCCTTGTACTGAATAAAATGAGACAAACTTGTAATGCCTTGTAAACCTCCTTAACTATGGTTGAGTAATGTATTGCAAGACAGGCCATTTACCACGCAATAATGAGAATTTCGGGCAATGGAATATGATACCCATAAATGTAAGTTTCTTCTAACGACCATAACTTCAATTGTAATCATTTTCTAAACTGAATGTTACATGCGTTGGAGTTTTGAATACAAATGATTTTTTGGTCAGAAACTATGTACGTAACCTATTCCCAGCCTCCTCCTTTGCTAGCCTCTATTGATTTTAAATTTTGCACAGACAACATCACGATATAGAAACATGACGGGAAAACTCATCTTACATAAATTCCAAAATGATTGTCTCGAAACTTGTTTTTCTCACATTTGCACTGAGAATAAGCTTAAATAAATATGCTCGTTCGTTTGATTTGACTCCCTCATGATCAATTTCCCAATTTCCCTCTTAGTTGCCATTTCTCATAGGTATGAAAAATATATCGCTTATCGCTTAAAATTATATTTGTAAGAACTTATAAAGATCTTATTTAAATTTATAGAAATAACTTATAAAAATAAACTTATACAAATAAATCATGAAAACAATTATGATATTTCTATAAATTCTTTTTAATTTGTTTTAATAAGTTTCTTTGAGAAGTTTATAAAAATAAACTATTTTTAGCTTATTTTGAAAAAAACTTATTAAATAAATGCTTAATTAAGTTGTTTATCCAAACGCATCCTAAACACAATACCATATAGAACCTGTTTGGTAAAATTAGCTGTTAACGGATAAGCTAACTGATAGCGGATAGCTTATAGCTGATAGCGGATGAGGTAGCTGATAGCGGATAGCGGATAAACTAGCTTATTTTCTGTGGAAATGTTTGGTAAAACTAGCGGTTAAACTAGCTGAAAAATATAAAATGACATAAAAGGATATCTTCATTAATGATTTTACATAAAAGAGAGAGAAGAAGATAAATGTAGAATTTAATGAAGATAATAAGGATAAAAGTGGAAAGAAAAATGAAACGCTATAAACTATAAGCACAAACGCTACTTCAAGTAGCGTCTGGAAAAAACGCTATAAGCTCGTGAAAAAACGCTATAAGCTTGTGACAGAAGCGCTTATCAAACGGGACTACTTTCTCATCCGCTATAAGCTCATAGTAGTGGCTTGCCAAACAGGCTCATAATGTAATTGCAAGCATCAATTTCAAATTATAGCAGCAATTGAATACTTAAGTATGATCAACGGTCGAAGACTAATACATGGCTTAAATGAGCTGCAGATGCATACACGTGAAACTGCTCATGTTTGAACAATCTCAGAGAATACATGTTTGCTACTCCTCTGGTTGCAAAGTGGAATGGCGAAAGCCATAACAGGAAACCCCTTTCAAATAAAATGCAGAGAAAAAACGAAAAAAAAAAAAAAAAAACTAGATAAAAACTTGTTGCATGGGTTTCATAACTTCATTTGTTCAAAAAGTTGATGTCTGAAATCTCTCCAAGCTTTGAAGATTCTGATTTACATTAACAGTTCCTTCTATGGCAATATTAGTTGAGCCTCTTTCTTGTTGTCAGTGAAAAGAAGAAAAAGAAAGTCCAACACCAAGAATTTTTTTCTTTAATACTCACTATGTCACATCCATGAGATAAACCGTTTTGGCAAAGGCATTTGGGAGACCAAGAGTTTTAAATTTTTAATCCCCCCTCCCCTTCGAGAATAGCATAAAGAGCAAGAACGTTATATATTTATATGTATATATTAAACCTTCGATACATTTCAAACATAATTCATTGGAGAGGAATGAGGAATCTTCACCCTCACGATACATAAAGGAGGTCTTCCAGCAAGAAACCAGGTTTATAAATGACCCACTCTCAAATATCACTCACAGACAAAAAAAATAAAGGAAAAATAATCACCTGTACAATATAGATGACAAGAGAGAAACATTTAATGACACGAAAACCGCATATGATCTAATTTTAGTTTGAACGCATTACATATGAACTATAAACAGATTGCTGATTGCAATTTACAAAAAGAAAGAAAAATGCTATATATCACCTGATTGCAGACATGAAAAAAGGGAAGAATGTTTTTTTAAACAAAGAAAGACTTCGATGGAAATACCAGGCAATTCAACTTCGAGTCAGGTTAAAAGATATCATTGGTCGCCATTATTTATCTTGATCTCTATAAGTTCCTCAATAGATTGGCGGCATATAGGGCATTTGTTTGACTGAAGCCGCAAAGCTTTGGCACACTCACTGCACATACACTGGAAAATACAACAGATGAAACGTGAGAATAATCGAAGTGGTAAACTGAATATAATGCAAAATAGTACACATACACACATGATGTGAAATAACTAATATCTGCAAGGATCTCTACTGAAAAATAGTATATTCCCCGCTAGCACCTAGAAAGATCAACTTCTCCTATGGTATATATTAGTACTTGCATATAACATTCGGTTCTATTATTTTAAACAATACATGAATGATCAGATGACAAATTGACTATTAGAAAGATCCCAACTTGAAAACCATATTAAGGGGGTGGGAGGAGAGGAAGAAACGAAAAACTCAGGTAATATAAGGATCGCCAAGCAACCCCATTTTCTATAAACAATCCCTTCAGATAAAAATGATGGTAAGGCTGTGTGCATGAACCCATCACCCTGTATAATCATAGATCATATACAATACAATACACATACAAAGACCTTAAGATGTACTTAGTCCTTGAAACTGATAATCAGCCGTCTATATATGTAGGTTTGACATGAAATCTTACCATATGTCGGCAAGGTAATACAGCAGTGTCCTTTGGTTCAGTCATGCATATTACACACTCCTTCCCAGGATCACTATCATCAAAATCTGCTGCTGTTGAGCTTCCTATTCCATATAACTCTCTCAGCTCATAACGAACATCATCAATCCACAGAATCTGCCTAACTACTTTTACCTGGAAAGGACCACTACCATTGCTTTTCTCTAAGACAGCTTGAGTTATTTGCATGTGAGGGGATGAATCTAGCATGGAATCACCAGGAGTTTCATCAGCCGAAGGAGTTCTCAAACATGTTTCAGCACATATTACAAGGGGAAATACATCTTCTTCAGGTGAGGGTTTTGAAAGATCATCCAACTCAAAGAAACCTAGGTCAATGCCTGTACCGGAAGGTTGACAAAATTTCTGGCCAACTCCTTTCTGAAAGGGGAATGTGATTGGCTCAAATGCATCAGGAAATAGTGGAATAAACCTACATTTTTCTTCTTCTTTGGCTAAGTAGAAGATAGTAATCCTGCCAATTAGAAATAAAGGAGTATGAAGTTAGACAAGCAAAAAAAAATCCACTATAACTTTTGACATTCATTCAATCTTCAAACATTCTCTTTTTAGAACAATCATTCCAAATAATTGCAAATTAATCAATCAATGAAACAAACATTTTGAAACTCTAACCCATAAAATTTGGTTTTCAAAACATTGCTGAATTGGGTTCTTCACATACACGATGATACATACATAAGTAAATTGCAAACATGAAAACTTTAGACATCAGCAATGACAATACAACGATTTTTATTGGATTAAATTATAACTACAAAAATGTATTTTACATGTTTCTAGTTTATTCAACCAATAAAATATCTGCAGCAGGTTATATGTCAAGAACCAATTTTACTATCATACCATGCAGAAAATTTCTATATGTTAAATATGTCAAAGGGTGGCCCAATACACAAGGCTCCGACCTCGTGGGGTCTAGGGAAGGTAGATGTACGCAACCTTATCCCCGCAAGCGGAGGGGGTGAGCCTTGACGCAAGATAAGGTTGTTGTCTTGTGACCTGGAGGTCACGGGTTCAAATCCTGGAAATAGCGTCTCAGCTTGTGGGGGTAGGGCTGCGTACATTTACCCTCCTCAGATCCCATCAGGTGGGAGCCTTGTGCACTTGGATGTCCTTTTTTACCATGCAGAAGAGTTCTACTCAATTCTCATAAGCAGCTTAATCAAGATAAACACTAACCAATTAATTCAATTACTCCAAGTCAAGGATGCTTCTAAATACCTCTTAGATGAAAGAAAATCATAGTTATAGCAGTTGGTTAATTTGAGAGGCTTGAAAATAAAGAGTTGATTGGACCTGGGAACTAATTGGAATTGATGGTGAAGGGAGCATGTGTTGGAAATTGAAACCTTGATTCATGCTAAACTAGTGTTGTACATGGAGTATTTGGTATGTTAAAGTAGAAATAGAGAAGAGTCATACTTACTAGAGTCACAAAATCACAATAGGAATTAAAGCTGAACAGATATCAGGAAATGAGTGAAATCCCTTAACGAACCTGCCATCATAAAGGGCATCGAAAACGAAGGAAACCAAGTGGTGATCAGGGTTGTGCTCATCGACCTCAAGGCACAGAGTATGTTTATGCAAGTTCACATCGTTCCTTATCTTCTTGGCGGTTTGATGGTCAACATAAGGCGGTGGCGCAGCGGCAGCACCAATTGGGGGACGAGCGGCGCTCCACCCACCAGCGTGACCCTGATTTGCATAGAAAGGCTGGTAATTGAGACGACCCACCATGGAATTAGCATAGTGGGACCCATTTGAGTAATAGAAGGAATGAGGCTGAGGAAGTGGTGGAGGAGGAGGGGGAGCCACATAGCTAGTGGTAGAAGGGTTTGTTGGGGTAAAAAGGTAACCTTGCGGCGGGGGAGGATGAGAATCTGGAGAAGAGTAATAATAAGGGGGCGGGGGATGTGGGGGGA
The DNA here is from genome assembly GCA_039655645.1 of Ammopiptanthus mongolicus. Lineage (NCBI taxonomy): Eukaryota > Viridiplantae > Streptophyta > Magnoliopsida > Fabales > Fabaceae > Ammopiptanthus > Ammopiptanthus mongolicus. The sequence goes on along the minus strand of CM077350.1, from coordinate 78,055,110 downwards.
AAGGAGGTGGGTAACTGTTTCTTCTTCTGTTACTGTTACTCCATGATATTCCCATGTCAACTGCCAATTGAAGCAGAAGCAGCAACACCAACAGCAACAGCAACCGCAGCCGCAGCGAAAGAATGAAGGAAATAGGAGGTAGCAGCTCCGGATCCGATGGTTCTCACAAATTGCAATTGCCACCCGTTGACATTTTTTTTTCTTTCCTAGACCAATTACCAATTTTTAATACTTGATACTTTTGGGATATTTTTATCTTTGGAAAAGAATTTTCTAAAGTTTGCTTAGGTGTAAAGTGTAAGTAAGAGTGTATTTATTCTTAATTAAGTAAAATATATTGAGATCTTAACTCCCTTTAATTAATCAATGATGGATATATCATTATTTTTTCAATTTAGAAGAGTTTTATCTTTTAGGTTAAAATATATTTTTGGTCCTTTATCTTATGTTCAAGATTTATTTTGATCCTTTATCTTTAAAAAGATTCATTTTGATCATTTATCACTCAAATGTTACACAAATTTGTCCTTTCCGTCATATCAATAACTGACGTCGTTAACCTCTCTCCTACGTGGTCGTTAATACGACGTCGTTTTGACCTTTAATTGCAAAAATGAGTTTTTGACACTTATCATCGTTTTCATCGTCATCCATGACGGTTTGAGAGGTAAGACAACTAAACAAAGTCTTCTTCTTCTTCTTTTCTTTATTCCCCTATATTCATTCAATTTCAGATCTTACTTCCCCCTCTCTCTCTCTCTCTCTCTCTCTCTCTTAATCAGATCGATTTCCTGATTCGATCTTTCTCCCAAAAAAGCAAATCTCAAAACCCCCTTAATTTGTGTTCTATTGGTATGTATGAAACCCTTATGAGAAACTTTTCATTGAATAGAATCAATGTGATAAGGTACCAAACCATAAGGAAAACAAAATGGTTGCTCCAAAACAAAGTTCAGATCTTAAATCGTTCTAGCCAACATGACAGGTGGGTGGGGGCTTGGTTCCGTTGGTGGGTGTGGGGGAATTTTGGGGAGGAAGATTTTTTATTTTATTTTTTAAAATTGGAAGGGTTGCCACGTCAACTTCCACGTGTCAGCTCTAGAGTGGAACGATTGTCATGTCAATTGCCGCATAAGCCACAAGTAACAGCGTCACTAACAAAACTGACGGAAAGGACAAGTTTGTGTAACGTTTGAGAGATAAAGGACCAAAATGAACCTTTTTAAAGATAAAGGACCAAAACGAATTTTGAACATAAGATAAAGGACCAAAAATATATTTTAGCCTATCTTTTATTATCTATTGTATTGATGCAAGCTGACGCACAAGGGCATTAGGAGTGTTTATATGATAGGACAGATTTTATTAACCCAAACTCAACCCGATATTTTCAGAGAGTCGTTTAATTTAGCCTGAATCCGATCCGAATATAGCCCAATAATGTTCGAAAAGAGATCAGGTCACCCTGATATATTAGCGCAATGTATAAGTTTGAACGTTACGTATAGTTAAATAATAAAAATAAAGAAGTAAGAAACTAAAACTATTGTATATATTTTTTTTTTTTTGGTTTCCCAAGAATCTTCCGCACGCAACTACGAAGACTAATCCCTCGAGGTACTAGACGACATTGAAAGGTTGACCTCTCCCAACCAAGTTTTCTCCATACATAAGAGCCAGATATCGAACATATGACCACTTGTTTAAGTTGTCCGAGCCCGTTACCACTCAGACCAACCACATGTTGGTAAACTATTTAACAATATATAAAACAAATAATTTAAAAATAAATATATTATCATGTTATACAAAAATGTTATTGATTTAAGTAAACAAATCTCATTGCTTATACCTAATTATAAAAAAAAAAAAATTTAAAGTATACCATTTTCTAAATTAACTTGGGTCCACCGTACCATAAAGTCACATGGTTTAAGTATCTTGTATCCATCAAACAAAATGGAAGGAAACAAAGAAAAATATAAATCATAAAATTCAGCGGGTGACAAAATGGACTATTGTTTTGCATGTTATTTATGATAGAAAAGTATCATTCTAGTTTAAGAAAAAAATTATTGCATAATAATAAAACTTGCGATGTTGTATGAAACTGAATGAGCGGTAAAAAATCAGCAAGATAATAAAGCTCAATGTAGCAGAGATGAAATGTTGTTTCGAATGAGTGGATACATTAGACAATATATGATTAGGAGCATTATAGAGAAATGGAGGTAGCACCTATTATGGAAAAGATGATAGAATTTTGTCATAAGTGGTTTGGGCATGTGTAACCGATAGATGCCGAGTAAGGAGAAGATGGAGGCTAACCCGATGGTTAGAGGTAGAGGGAGACCAAAAAAAAAACTATACACAAAACCATTAAGAAATATTTAGATGCAAATAGTTTGTCGATAGACGTAATTTATGATAGAACATTATAACGTCGTTTGATCGATATAGCGGGTCTCACCTAACGGAATAAGACTTAGAGCCTATTTGATAGAACTAGCTGATAGCGGATAGGGGATAAGCTACCTTATTGGTGTGAAAGTGTTTGGTAAAACTAGAGATTAAACTAGCTGATAAATATAAAATGACATAAAAAGACATGTGTCTATACCTTTTTATATAAATGTTGTTTATATATATTAAAAAATTATATGTACGTTAGTATTATAAATGTTGAACATTACTATTATATTAAAAAATGTGATACATTATAATATATAAAGAAATTATATAAATGGTAATCTTACCTGTTTATAATACGTTATATTATCAAATAAATGTTATACTAAAATAATATTTTGTATTTTATTATAATACGTTATAATAAAATATTTATAAATTGAATAGGGTAAATGTGGAATTAAAAAATTTATAATATGTTATATTATTATATAATATTTTATTATAAATTGAAGAAATTTAATGTGAAATTAAAATAAAATAATAAGGTTAAAAAAGAGAGGAAAAAAATCAGACGTTATAAGCTCAAACGCTACTTGAATTAGTGTCTGTAAAAAACGCTATAAGCTTGTAAAAAAACGCTAATCATAATGACAAATGCGCTTACCAAACAGCGCTACTAACTCATCCGCCATAAGCTACCACACAGACTCTTAGTTTAAAGAGTTCAATTAGTATATATTATCAGTATAAAGTTTTTTACACTGTCAACCAATAAGAAATAATGACTTGAGTGACTTTTAAAGTAGTTAGGATAAAAGTCAAATATTTTTAATAATGTATCACTTTCTGATTAGTTGACAGTGTCAAATTTTTTAAATTAACAATGCATACCAATTAAATCATATTTTAAATTACAAGCTCGCTTTAAAAGTATCTTAACTAAAGTGATATGTTTAAGAGCCTTTTTGGATTGACTTATAAACAGTTTATTTGGGCTTATCTATTGGCATAAGCGCTTGTCAGAGTGTTTGAGAGAGTTTATGGAAATAGCTTATGACATGTACATAAGCTATTTTCAATTTATTTTGATAAGCTCTCCAGGATAACTTATGAAAACAGCTTATAACTTATATGAAAACAGTTTGACTATATTTTCTCTTTGATTATAGAAATAGCTTATACATAAGCATTAAACGCTTATCCTATAAGCGCTTAATTAAACCGTTTATCCAAATTAAATCTAAACTCATTAATATTAAGAAAATATGTACGTAAATTCCTAATCCCGATATAAATTGCTTGTCCTGAGCTGTGTATGTATGTAAGACGCAAATTAGTTCAAAATTACGAAGACCCGGACAAGCGGTATAGAAATAATTATGAGTTTTTGGTAATAAGAATAGGTCCAGACGCTTAGGTAATGTATTTTATAAATAGAACAAAATAGGACATGATATATTTTTTTTTTTTGAAACAATAGGACATGATATAAAAGAGTGGAATATTTAGGTTCTATTAAAAGAGGTAGAATTAAAAGAGAACAGTTCACCGAAAAAAAAAAGAATTAAAAGAGAACAAAACAAAACATCTTGTTTCATCTGGTCCTATGATCCTATCCGCGTGCCAAACGTTAATGTTAATATGAATCTCACATTTTTACCATAATAATATTTAGGCAAAATACACACAAGACACAACTGCCTTCAATTCTATCCGATATGCAGATAATTCCTTGCTTGATTATTATAATTAAACCCCTAGATATAAAATTTTCATTAGTCACATATCGTCTTACTTAAATTTTTGACATATACCCTATCTATATTTTTTTTACAAAATTTTAAAAGAAATCAGTATAAATTACTCTTTTTCTTATTTCTGCATACAAGACAAAGACAGAATCCTTTAGATTTCAGCTATGATTCATTGTTCCCACTTCTTTGTCTATCATGTTGTCTCCATTCATCTGCACCATTACCCCTGTTCCCTATCCATATCAAGTGGGTGGAGGAAGATCATTCTTAAGTAAACACATGATCATGGACCATTTCATTCTGCAATTAATAACACACAATATAGGAAAGGGAGAAAAAAACCCAAAATGAAATAAAAAACCAAGAAACAAAGTGTCATTTCCAACTCATGACAAACAAACATTAGAAATAAGCTAGAGTCAAGATCAAAATTCAGCAGAATTCTGGCCTGGTTCTCTTACGAACTGATATGCAACCTCTCTGATGATCCCTGAAGATTCTGATCTCAGAAGAATCCCTCAGATCCTCAAGGCTAATATACTGCTGCTTAACCATCCTTAAGGAATCACACCCTGTGTCTTGAATCCAAATATATGGATGGCAAGTTTCATCGTAGTAATACAACAAGCTCTTCAAGCTCCCACCAGCACTGCCACTCCTGCCAGGCATATATGCCTTATATATGCTTTTACATTCCACTCTCTTAGAAGACCCTGCCTTCAAAGTGTGAATCTTCTTCAGTATTGATCCCACCCTTATTTGCAGCTCCACTGTCCGATCACTGAGGTTCCATATCCTCGTCCCATATCCGGAGCCTTGAGTGTGGTCACGACAGCTATCAAAGCAACCACCAAGAGACGGAAGGGTAAAGCCATGCATTTTCCCCATGAGGGACTTCAACTGTTTCTTGGTTTTCTTGGTCATCAGCTTCCAAGCAACATATGTTTTTGTGCTATAGAAACTGCACTATGTATATAACCACACATAAAAGATGCTTTTTGTAATAAAGTTTAGTTCTTTTGTGAATCAAGGTCTCTCAATCTTTCTTGTGCTTCACCTAAGAGGCTGGTGAGTGTTTTCTGCGGCTATGAACATAGAATAACTTAAAACATAATGTGTAGAGTTGCACTCTAGAAACCTCACTATTACAGAATATTGTTGAGTCCTTACATCAAGGAAGTGGTAGGGTCCCTTAAACCCCAAGATTCAGCAACAAGACAATGGAAAAGTATACTTGTAGTGACAAATTTTATGAAATTGCTGGAGAATGGCTTTTTCTTTGGGAACGAAAAAGAGGCTATTGGCACCAATAAAAGGGCATTCAAAGATTCATGATGAGGTCCACATGATGTTGCCTCGCCTTTTTTGTAAGAGGTTGCTTTTGATTTAATCCAAGTTGAGTAAATAACCCTCCCCGCAATAAGAAATGCTTTCCTTTCTCTTTAGTGTGCAACAGCAACTGTGCATTAAGCTCCTATATCAGTATATTATCACACTTCATTGTCAGACAGTGGACCAGGTACCATGAGTATGACCTGAGGGCTGAGGCTCTTGGTTGGAACAGAACGCAGATATGGTGGTTAGTGTTTGTTCCTGCCAGAGGTTATAGAGTTCAAATTCTGTCATTTTTTCTGCAAAAATATTAAAATTACAAAGATAATTATTTATCTATACAAATTTTTTTTTCTTCTTCGTTTCATTTCATAAGTATATGGTAAAATAAAATGAGTAAATACTCTATTTGGTCCCTGAAATTAAAGGATCGTATCAACTTAGTCCCCCCACATTATCAATATTCTAAAATGATCTTTGGAAATGCAAAATGTAACAAATACATCCCTGACATTACCAATTTAATGTCATTATAGTCCATGCAAATATCAACGGAGGAACGAATTTGATTAACTTTCTGCAATTTCAGAGATCATTTTGTAATAATGATAATGTGGAGGACTAAGTTGATACGACCCTATAATTTCAGGGACCAAATTGAGTATTTACTCCAACAAAATAACATGGGATGTTGAACATGCATGAATAGTAGTACTAATGAGCTAATGGTGATATATACTCACCCAATTGACCTTTTACTCGGTGATAATAACATGATTTTAGTTCTCGAGTTGTTTTGTACTTCAATAAAACCGGGCAAGGTAAGAAGGCTTACAATGAGAAATGTCTACGGTTTTACGATATATCTGCCTATTGAATGATTGTGAAACAAATTTAGATATTAAAGTCTTAAAGTTAAAAAGATCATTTGGTCACTGAATATTGAATAAGCTACTATAGTTTATTATTTTAATTCAAATTAATCATTAAATCTTAGCATGTAATATACATACACAACTTACATTCACAAACTGCACACAAATTAACCAACAAGGATTAGGCTCCACGCTCCTAGTTGACTAATGTTTGAACTTGGAGTAGGCACTTGTTCAAATCAATTGCAAACCAAAATTAGGGTATCTGGGATAAGAATCATAAGATTGACCGTCTTCCATTACCTTTTAAAGATGCCCCTGGAGTTTTAGTTATTAATAGGCCTAAATCCTTAGGACTCCAACTTTATAAAATCCAAGTTGTCAAGGATTCCAATACAATAGAATGGATCTAGGAATGATTGCGCGTGCTAGGTCAAAATAGAATAGAAATTAGAGCACCGACATCAAGTCACAATCCAGAGTAAAAAGTACAAACGAAAAGAAAGAATCAGGAAGTGTTCATATTATGAACTTCATATTGACTGTGATTAATTATTTGTCACAAACTACATTTCTGATGTTTGAACTGAACAAATCCGCATAGCCATTTTTAGAAGGTGAGGGTGGGGAAAGAATTTACACACAGGATTTTATTTTTCATGATTGTCTTCAGCCTGATCTATCTTTCTTAGGAGAGGCTGATTGAGATCTACTGAAGGTTCAGTGACAATGGGCAACTCTGGCGAAGAAGATGTAGTGCCATCTATATCTTCACATTCAGCCAAGGCTTCATCTAAAGCAGACTTGGCAACTTTAGTAACACATATCATCAGAACCACTGCACATAACCCAAAATAACATTTCAGCCTGGCTAATCAGAGAAAACAATGGATTCTTGTCTCATTCAACTACTTTTCCATGCTCAAGAATTTTAACTATCATTATGATCTATAATTAACTATAGATTCTCTAATATAATACTTCTGTAGTTATTTATACCATGTTAAACAAAAGAGTTTAATTGGTATGCATTGTCAGTATAAATTATTTCTTACACTGTAAACCAATCAGAAATTGATCCCAAAAAACGATTAAGCATAAACCACGTGAGGAATTGAGGCTATGACTATACAATTGTGTAATATGAGATAGATGATTTTATGCTTTCCCTCGTTTGCTTACTAAAAGTTTAAGTCATTTTTTTTTCCTCCGGCCACTTCAAAGATAATATGCAGAAACCGAAAAACAGAGCCCCCTGTAAACAGCATACATGAGTCTCTGGCCATACCATCTGGCTACAATGGCAGGCAAAGCCAGCCAACCTTCACATGCAAATAAAAAATGAATAAGAAAAGAAAAAAGCAAGCAACTTCTGGACAGAGCACAGCAGCCACCAATGAAGAGACAGGCTACCAGAAATGTCCTCCGAAAAACCAGAGGTTTCCCATATCTAGTTTTAGGTAACTTTGAAGGATACACATTTCTATTACTCCTGAGGAGGTTTTAAAGTCTGATCCTGTTTTAAATATTGTCCATGTTTCACAAGAAACATGCAATATACAACATATAATGGGTGGGTACATTGCATGTTTTACACAGGAAACGTGGAAATGGAAGTTACATTGCAACAGGGGTTGTTGCAGTGCACAACAAGCCATGGCTCGTGCAATCAACAACTATTTATATTCTATATTTATGTAATACATTAATATTCTATATTTATGAGGGGAAACAATGTAACTTACCAGATATTACTACGCCAAGAATGATAAAAGCCTGCATCCAAAAGAGGAAGAAACAATTGTTATATATATTGAAGATATAATATGGGATAAAGATCAATAAACAAAACATAAAGCAAAGCTGAAAACCCTTAAAAGGCTCATCAATATAAGGAATAAAGGATACATCACTTACCCAACGAGTCTTTGAGAACTTGCCCCAACCATGTGTCACATCAGAAAGATCTTTGAGAGTTGTTCCAACATATACAAGTGCCAGTGTTAATGGCTGCAACAGTAACAACATTGAAGGTATTAAGATACTGCTGTAACTAGAATGCCATCTAGTGAGCTATAAGAATGCATGGACCTTGGTTTATAGTGCAAACTACCCTGTTTTAATCATAAACCCAAAAGAAGAACGCTGCATTAGTTGCTGAATTGAACAAAACTTGCAAGGCCAATGATGAGCACAAAGGAACCTTACAAGGGATATTTCAACTTGTTCATAAATTTATTCACAAAAGAGAAGTTAAACAAAATTATTATAAACCAAGGATATGTAATTCCCAAAACCTAATTGCAAAGTAAGAACTGATGCAGATGTTCATATTAGTTAGAATAATTGGTCGTCTCCAACCCCAACAGATAGCTCATAGGAGCAAGGTTGCCCAAATCATTATAAATGGTTTTTTACTTATATTCTCAACTGATGTGGAAGTTTAACACTGAACATGCCCCCTTTGGAGCATGATGTTTGCAGGACAAGTCATTATAAATGGCTTTTTACTTATATTGTCAGCCGATGTGGAACTTTAACATTGAACATGCCCCCTCATGCTTTAGACTAGACATCTGTGGGTGGCTCAACATCGGGATAGGCTCTGATACCATATTAGAATAAGTGGGCCTAACTCCACCCCAAAAGCTAGCTCGTGGGAGGAGGGTTGCCCAAGTCATTACAAATGGTTCTTTACTCATATACTTAGCCGATGTGAGACTTTAACACTTAACACACACCCCTCACACCCAGAATTGGACATTTGGAACATGAAATTTGCAGGACTAGTCAGGTGACCTAACATTGGGATAGGCTTTGATACCATATTATCTTCACCCAATAGCTAGCTCATGGGAAGATGGTTGCTCAAGTCATTATAAATGGTTCTTTATTCATATATACTCAACCAGTGTGAGACTTTAACTCTTAACAAGATATACTAACAGAGGCATACAAACATCAAACTTAATCATACTTTATTTTAAGAGTTCCTTAGCTTAATTAAATGTACTATGTTCAAAAAACATAAGTAGCTAGCATAGAAACCAGTGTTGATCATTGGTGGAATGTGTTTGCAGACCCAGTCTTAGCATAGACCACAACGCACAAGCACAATCAAAAGTACATTCCTCTGTAATTCAATTGATCTCAAATTTTCATTATTCTTAGAAAAATTATTTTAAAGTTTAATGATATCCGTTATCTACACCCATGCACAATGTGTTTTCAGTGCGGCACTGCAGACAATTAAAAGGACAGGGTGACTTTTGTTTATTTTTTATGTGGCTACAAATCAAACGGAACAACTCCGATAGCTTTAAAGGTGTCCAGTTCGCCATTAATAATACACATCTCTTACTCAAAACCCATCCAGATAACTTTTGTTTAATGAATAGTATGCAAGAAAGTGACTACCATGATCCAATCAGCGCTCAACAATTTTGAATATCGTAAAGCATGCAAACAGAAATTTAATGTCAGTCCCCAATATATAATTGAACAGAGATGAAGACGATACCATCATTCCTAACCAGGAAGCCAGCATGTATTGATCTAATGGAACAGGAGTCACAGACAGGAGGTAGTTCAACATGTTAAATGGCACTAATGGAGCAAGCCGAAGCAATAACACAATCTGTAAAGACAGATGAGGAAATTCAGAAAAAGAGTAAGATATTCTGTGGAGAAAAAATAACAAAGGGACACCAGCAATGCGAACAGTACTAAGCAAAGATCTACCAGAATAATAGCTTTCTCAAGCAATGATTAGTAATTATCAAGAAATAAGCTATTGACTGAGTGACAGATATATTATAAAAACTCAGAATTATAGACATAATGTCTTACTACATAAGATACAGTATGATCCAAAACTAAATAACTGGATATGACAAAGGTTGGTTCATGGTGCTTCTGATGGATGTTACTCCCCAAAAGAACCCTTTTAAATGATATTTATAGTTTTAAACTAAATATTAATCTTAAGCCTTAACAAGTAAGATCCATGACTTGAGGAGTATTTTTTGTGCACTGGCCCCATAGGAAGCCGGAAGTTGGGCAGTCAGAAGAGACATCCACACTACCGAAGATTTCTAGTTTAGTGTAACTCATTAGTATATTTATTGCTTGTTGTGACAGGCAATCAAGCATAATCATCAATACATCACAATTACAGTCATGTTAAAGTATACATAATTTCATGACCAGCTTGCTTTACCCTGAGCCTGAGTTGGAAACAAGAATTCCAAAAGAACAAATAAGGTAAAAACACGTGGAGCATTAGAAAATAAACATCAAAAGACTTGAGAACTTAAAAAGGTTTTTAATTAATATGATTTTTAATTAACATGAAGTCTACAAACCTTAAAACCAGATCTCTGAATTGCAATTGTCACTGATCTAAACTGTGGATAATCCTTCAACCTAGAAACAACAAGTGATTTCCCAATCTGCACAAGTAGACAAAAAAAAAAAAGAATAAATAACCTCAGAGGAAACAAAGAACTATATCATGATATAGAAACATGAGGACCAATATGCAGCCCAACTGGAAAGCTAAGGACTTTTCGAGAATCATGTAAAGGGCAGCCTAGTGCTATAAAACTTCCACTATGTGCAGGGTCCCGGGAAGGGTCGGATCCACTATGTGGTTCAAGAAAAACAACAGAGAAAGAACATCTTGTGCTAATCAAGAAAAACCTGATATTAAACTATTCAATAGCAACTAGTGGACTAACTTCTTACATGTTTACTTTGACAACGACTAATAAATGTAAAACTTGAAAAACTTACTGTTCTACCAAGAACAAATGCAGCTCCAGCACCAACAGTTGCACCGATGGAGTCAGCAAAAAAGCCCATTGGAAGCCCAAAAAGATAACCACCACCAAGCTGAACACAGACAGACAGGTCACAGGCATTAGTGAGGTAGTTAAGAATACGAAATTACTCTACAAGATGATCGATAAGGTTTGAAGGAAATGTGAGGGTATCAAAGATTCTTACAGTAAGTACAGAAGCTGGAACTGCCAAGATAGTCAATGGAATGTAAGCAACTATCCTGAAAATCACCAATCCAAATATGAGTTCACAAATTCATGCATTCAATTTAAATGTTATCGAAATTACTGAATTAACAGCCATGTCATCTTTTAATATGCCAACTTGTATACTTATAAAATATAATTATTCTTTTTTATAGCACTAGTATTAATATAAAACTTATCAGATTATGAAAGCACATTGACAATCTCCTCCGAAGCTTACCTCCATAACTTGCAGACTAAACTAAATCGACAAAACGAATTGAAACTAGGATCACAAATATGAGATTGTAAAAATCTAGCGAATAAAAGTTACCACATTGAAATTTTAGGGGTCGAAAATTAAAATTGACTTACAAAGCAAGTGGACCCCACGGCCCAAGATCACGATCAACCCAAGTCAAGAAATCCTTCAGAATCTGCAATGCAAAAAAGGGAAAAAGATTCAAAATCTCTCTATAACCAGAATGTTTGGGTGATTCTTCAGGAATGAAAATCCAAATGTGGTGCTTGTAATGAAGAATAACATTATAAAACTGGCATTGCGGTTTGAAAGCATGAACAAGGGGATTCGTATATGTAAAACTAGCTCACTGTATTATAGTTATAGCTTATGATGAGAAACTATCATTTATTTATTTTTTCTCCCAAAAAGTTTACAACATAGCTGAGCCTGACACTGTTTATTAGTGTGCAGATTTGAAACCAATGTCAAACAAAATCTATATCTTCCGATGATAAAGCTGTTCTATTACTAGACTAAACATTGTACAAGGTGCTACTTATATTATATCCGTCGGTTGAAATTACTGTATACAAAAAACGACCTAGCTCGTGAATCAGAGTAATCAAAAGATCATCCAATTTGGGGCATACATGATACATACATCAACCCCGTTTCAAAAAAGAAGAAAGGTCGAACCCAAAGTGAAAACTGAGTGATCAAAAACGTGATTGTAAGCGCGTGTATCAGACAATCAACCAACTGAACAGAAAATGTTGCACCAACCGCATTTCAACAGAAATAACAATTCTAAAGAGCTAAATTAAAAAAAGGAAAATGAGTAAGAATTAAAAAGGAACCTTTTGAATGGGAAGAGTAAAAAAAGCAGCAACGACAAGGACAAGGAGGAGAAGCAGAAGAGTGATCCTGAGAGCAGAGGCACACGTTAAAGGCATGTTTTGCGTAACCAACACAACGCAAAGGTCAAGGACAAGGTCGTCCAACTTCAAATCAAATTATCATAATGTTTTGTTCGCTTCGCTTTATTGCTCCGACAATCAAGGATAAGCCACCCAGCCCAACCTACCCCTTAAATCTTAATCTCCCAAGATTATTTATCTTTACCTTCCCATATTTCAACTTGACCATACTACCATTTACATTTAGTTTAGTTTACGTTACCTTCTATGCCCTTTATCACCTCCTCTCCTATCGCATCTTTCACTTTCTGCTTGCAAATTCAGTCTTCAATCAAATTCGGAACTAAAATTGTTGTAACATAAAGCAAGTGATTCGCCTGCAGTTAAAAAAATAATATTATTATTATTATTATCGTCTTTACCATTGTATTAAATTTTTAGCACAAAAAATATCAATAAATAAATTTTAAATAAGATTTTATAAGAATTTAATTACTTTAAAAATCATACAATAGAATGATTTATAATTAATTAATAAAATAAAACATTAATTTATCAAAATTAAACTCGTAATCGCCCCACCCAACAAGTGACTAGTTTAAAACCACCCCTGTGCGCACCGCCCCTTCGTACACATCTTATTTGTATAACCATTATGCCTAATTTAATTGCTAATAAAGTTAACTATGTTAATTAAATTTTACTAGTTTGACGTTTATTATTGTTATCGTGGGGCCAAGTATTAACTCCGACCAACCTTGTCTATTATGGCATCTTGATTCTATAGGCCAAAATAGTTTTTAAGCTCATTCGTAGTTCACAACTTGCGGCTTACGAGACTTGTGTTATAGATGGATCGAGTATTAACTCAAACCCAGCTTATATGTCATGGTTGGGCCGAATATTAACTTGGTTCAACCTTGTTTGCGTAAGACTGAAATCCTACATTCACGATGACAGTTACCTCAAGAGGAAGGGCTTTGCTATGGATACCTCTAAAATTTTTATGAGCACCCTTCATGAATAGTACATTTATTAAAATACCCCTTAAATATCTTTTTTTTTGTCATTTGGCTCACTCGCAAATATGTTATTTGCGAGTAGGAAAAATATTTGCACTCTCGTAAATATGATATGAGTTATTTTTTGAGAATTGCTCACTCGCAAATATGATATTTACGAGTAAAGCAAGTACTCGCAAATATTATATTTGTGAGTGAAGAAAAATTTCCTTCACTCGCAAATACCTTATTTGCGAGTATTGGATGATTTCGTAAATAAGATATTTGCGAGTGTGAAAAAATTTTCTTCACTCGTAAGTGAAAAATTTTTCTTCACTCGCAAATAAGGTATTTGCGATAATTTTTTTTTGAAATCTCACAAATAAGTATAGCATTTTCGCAAATATCTTCTGCATTTACTGACAAATATGATATTTGCGAGTGAGAAATAAAAAATATCTCTTTGATAAAGATATTTTGATAAATACATTATTTATGAGAGTGTCCTTCATAATTTGGGGTGTCCTTAACAAAACTCCAAGAGGAAAGACACTTAACTACTGTAACGTACTAAAGACTTAAATATAAGACTTAAATATAAATAGTGGCCGAGAAGCTGAAGGTAACTTCTGATAGAATACTTCGTTTCTTAGCCGACCGAGATCATAGATTTCCTGCTAGAACAATTATGAATATTTTTTTTGTTTATATAACATGAAAAAAATAATTTTTACATAATAATTCATTACAAATTTAATTTAAAATATTTTTAAACGTGAGATAGGAAGGGGTGAGGGCAAGTTTTGATTTTTATTGTGGGACGAGTGCGAGTTTCAATAAAGAACGGGACGTGGTAAGTTGAGAAAATCTGCCCCTACCCAATCTAGGATCCGGATTCATTGTAATAGTAAATTCACGTATTTATCGCAGTTATATAATCTATTATCATTAGATTTATTTCTCTCATACTCTCAGTTCTTGATTATTTTTGTCCAAAGAAATAACAAAAAAAATATAAGTGGAGAGAAATAAAGATAAATTACTGCAAGGAATCCTAATCTCCCGATCTATTACCAAACATCAATATATAACTCGTAATAAATAATTAATGAGTTTAAATGAAACTTCAATAGTTTACATGATATGAACTGAATGTGTAAAGTTTTAGATAATAAGGATAAAAGATAAACATTTTTAAAGTCAAACTAACATTGTGAATCAACTCAAAATCATGACATGTGTGACTTTTAAGGTAGTAAGGATAAGAGTCCAATATTTTTTATAATGTGTTAATTTTTGATTGATTGATAATGTAAAAAATCTTTAGAGTGACAATCCATACCAATTAAATCCATAATTAAATTAGGCAAACTTGGTTGTTGGTTGTCTTATATATACACTGGACCAAGTCATCAATGTCCTTTTTTCCTACAACATGAGAAATTGTTGTAGTTGACTCGTAATAAATAACACCCATATACCCTGCCAGCATCAATTAAAACCTGCTTTTGTTCTTTTAAGTTTGCACAATCTTTTGGTTCCTTTTTCACGGTGAGAGATGGGTGACTCTGGTAACTTGTAAGATGTAACTTTAAATCTTGTGAGCAAATTAAAATATGTAGTAGATAATGAGATTGAGAAGGAAGAATCTTAAAGGAAACTACTAAAAAGTCAGTCTCTTTTAAGTTACCGATAGCATTCTACTTGGATGTTTACCTTTTTAAGATTTAAGCAACACCCCCCTCCCCCAACAAACAAACAAGTACCAAAAACACAAAGATGATGAAATATATATAGGTAGATATTAGGATAAGTTACTGGAGTGAAGCCACCAATACGGTGGATGAAAATTGGGCAATCAATCCTCGGTTGTTAGAGATACATTACATAGTATTAAGAACTTTGTTAAATATTGCTGGATACTATCACTACTTTTGATACAATGGTAGAATGAGGTTTGAACCTAAAATCCAATGCAAACAAATAGAACCCCTGACTACTAACCCGCCCCTAGTGGCTTGTTGGATACCATCATTAATGGCAGGTGTCCACTGCCAACAAGAAAGGCGCAAAACCTAAGTACCTAACCACAAGCCTATATAGATGGGTGCAGGTCATAGCAGTAATGCTTATATTTCCTCAAACCAAGAATAGATTTGCAAACAAAGAATTGCCTTTGAACTATGATATTCATTATCAATAGTAACATGTGTTTTGAGGAATTAAAATCCTTTGGTAATCTACAAGTGGAAAAATATCATGTATACATAACTCACGCTAACAGATCTATGAGCAAAAAAGAATGCCAATTGCCAAACCTAGTTTTATAGAAACAGCGAGACTCCAAACACTTTGGAGCTACCTTAATAGTCTTCATCCAAGCACCTTAGCAGGCAAAGTATAAGGTGGCCATTATTCTATAGGGTATGCCTATACATCACTCAAATGCCACTTTGTAGGCAAAGTGTGTGAAGTTCAGACCATCTCTTCTAACTGAAGCTGTGTGGCTATTTTGCACACAGCGCATTGAGAAGAACATGAGCTAACATGAGGTCCACGAAATATTGATGCCCAATTTGGCCATCTCGCCACTTCATTTTTGCTGGAGCCCTTCCATAGTGAACTCCATCATTACACCGGTTATCAAAATGCCATGGAAATGTCATATCAAAGTTATCAATCACACCAGATACAATGCCAGCTCGCTTCAATTTCTCCAACAACACACCATTGAACACCTCCATCTTGTTTGGATTAAATGCCAGTGATCTTGCATATCCACCAGTTGCAACTGTGGTCCGGTAAAAGACTCTAGGCCATGACAACCCCCTCCGCTTCACTGTCCTCATAACATCTGCCCAGAATGATGCTGCATGGTCTGCTCCAACAGAAAATGCTCTTATATTATGCCAGTGGACGCCATCATGCAAGCCAGAGTTCATGATGACAGTGTCTGGAATTGTGTCTTCTGAGAAGTACTTCTTCAACAAATTCTGGAACCCTTCATCTCTCAGAGAATCCAATCCTAGATAGTTTTGTGTTTCATTCCAGTGCCCATTGAAGATGCTCGTAATCCTAACTGTATGAGATGGATCTTTTGGGTTTGAAAAGTTCATGTCAAACCGTCTGGGGACAGAATGTATTTCAGGCAAATCTAAAATAAAATTGAGTAGATTTCGTATTGTGTCAACATGATTTGAATCACCCCAGAAGAAAATCCAACGGTTCTTCAAGCAATTCCAAGCAGACCCAGCTGAATACATCTTGAATGAGCAGTGGGTTGAGTACACCCAACCATTACTCTCCAAAACCCCCAAGGAACCATCACACCATGGAGCTTTGCAAGGAAAATCCGGTCCCAGGCATCGGTACCTACCATCATTACCTATAAGGCAGTCATCGTTCTTGCCATGCCTTGTCCACCTTCCACACCAGACATCCCTGTCAAAATCAGAAGCTTTGCAAGTCTGCAGTTCTGGTAACTGAGCAGTGCTTTTGTAGAACCTGATTGCAATAGTGCGAAGCACACGATCATAAGAAAATCTCCATGGGGTGAATTTCAGACCTTCGAAGTGTCTATAAAGCAAGATTATAGTGAGATTGTAAACCCCATCAAAATCTGGATGAACTTGCAGTGAAATCGAGTAAGATCCGTTACTGAAATCTTTCACCAAAGGCCTAGATTTCCATGATTCCCCTGAAAGATCAGTCTCAAAGTAATCCCCACCTAAACAGTGAGGTTTCCCTGAATCATCCAATGCTTGAAAACCAAATTCATGAACATCTCCAGCTGATAGCTCTATCACTTTCCCATCATCCAACCCAGGAATTGCAATCTCCACAGTCTTAGAATCTTTACAAGGTTCACCTCCACGAGCTAGCCATCGAGCAAGAAGATTTGAAGTCAGGTTAGGCTCTAATTCACTTGAAATCCAACTTGAATGCCCCTGATTAACTAAAGATTTTATTGGGCTTTTGCCAAGTTTTTCATTCATTGGATTGTGGGAATCAAAGTGGGTTTTATTGGTTTGGTTTTGATCCAAACTAACAGGAATATATGGAGAGACAAAAGTTAAATTAGAAGAATGAAGATAATCTTGACGGTACCTCCAAGCTTGAATGACATTCTTAACAGTGCAGCCATCAATGCTCCACACTACCACCATTCCAACCAAAACCAAAGCAGTGAGCAACCCAACACGCCAATGAAGTATTGGAATGGACCACAGAGCCCATTGATTCGACGGTGCTACCTTCTCTGGCATCAGAAACTTCCAAAAACGCAAACAGCCCGCAAACAAATCCAATCCAAGACAAGATATTTAAAACAAATCCAGAATCAAACACCGAAAAAGTTGTTATCTTTTGACGACAACACTCCAAAACAGACAGTTCCTTAAAGCACAAATGACAATTTTCTTATAGGAAAAAGCACAATACGTTAATCGAAGAAAGAGAAAAACAAATTGTGGGGATACTCACAAGCTGGGTTTCAATGTAGTGTGAGTGATAGTTGAAGAAGCATCTAGTTAAAGACTTAAAGTTGCAGGGCCACCATGCAGCTTGAATGGTCTCTAATGGGTTGGAATGGTCTTCCTTTCACACTGTGTATCTGTATGCAACTGAAAAAAAAAAAAAATAGGATTCCCAGACATAAAAAGATGTTTAAAAATAAAATTTATGAATTAAGATGAAAATTTTCATTATGATATGTGAGGGTAAGAATAAAATTTTCTAGTGAATAAGATTTTCGAAAATATAATTTATGTGAGAATAAAATATTTATAAAACCAAATGCAAACTTGGTGTATTTTGTAGTATCATATAGCAACTTTCTTTCAATAAAGTAGTCAAGTGTAATTACTTTTATTTGTTATTAAAGTTATCTTTTGATTTTCTTAAGAAATGTGATAATCTTATAAGACTAATAAAAACACATTAAGGTTTGTGGAGGCTGTGATTGTGTTATAAGAATTCGATAAATCACCATCCTATTTGTCATTTTCCTTTTTTGAGTAAAGTCACCTTTAACTTCGCAATAATTTTTGAGATATTATTTTTTGTTTTAAAGAAAAAAAAACTCATTGTATAATTATCAAGAATGATAAAAGATGGATATTTTAGTCTATCAATTTGTTTCCCTCCTGAACACGTCATTAAAGTGCTGATGTGTATCGTTAGCATGTCAGGTGCCCAGACAATAGTCCCTACATGTATAATAGATCATGAGAATAATTATATATTGACCCAATAAAGTTTTCGACTATTATTTAAGTAACCCAATTTAGTCTCTGATAATTTCTATCTTGTGACACATTAGTCCCTAAATATTACAAGTAACACTATATGTATCAAATATACCAATACAAGTCATATATATGGATAAGTTTAATAGAAACTTGAACATATTAATGGTGTATATCAGCATTTTAATGCTATATCTAGATGGAGACAAACTGAGGGAGTGACATGTCTCTCTTTTGTTATTGTCAGAAATTATTTGATTAGATTTTATCTTTAAAGATAAAAAATAGTACCTAAAATATTATTTAGGATCAAAATGGATATTTATTCTTTTTTTTATTTTGGTGCTCAAACTCATTTTCCTGAACTTCAACAGGACTTCCTTAAAAGTACAGAATTAAATAAAACGTTGATTTGACGCTTATAATAATATGTTAATTGTACAATAGTGATTTGCTTAGTTGTTGATGAAAGTTGGGAATCCTCGGGTCCTGAAAATTTTTTGAGACTTCTTTTTAGTTTTTAAAAAAATAAATTAATTATTTAATTTCTTAAATTTATTATTATGAGACATATTAGTCCCTATGTTTAGTTTTGAAGTCCATTTACTTTTCTATGTGTCCTATTAACCATCCTAATTTGTACATTAGTGATCTTGCGTGATTTATTACAAAATTTCACTGTGAAAAATAAATGAAAAGTGAAAAAAATAAATAATTTTCATGTATTTAGGATTTTAAAATTGTTCATTTCTTTTCACTTTTTATTTGTTTTCCACCGAAAAAATTCATCATAGGTCATGCTAGACCATCAACGAATCAGGTAGGATGGTTAGTGGGACATGTAGGAAAGTAACTGAACGTCGAAATTAAACGTAAGGACTAATGTGTCCCGAGTTTGTAAATTTGAGGGATTAAATAGTTAATTTATTTTTTCGAAAACTAAAAGCGGATCTTCGAAAATTTTTGAGGATTAATTTGGATCTTCGCTCTATAATTTAAAATAGAGAAAAATGTTCTTGCGCATGTATAAAAACTTCACATTTTGATATTTATTTAAAGGATAAAACTAAAGTATAGAGTGTATAATAAATAAGATATAATCAATTATAATTAGGATTTGGTTCCTCTAAAGTGAGTGAAATTCTAAAGTGAGAAAGTAAGAGCTTATCCATCATTGATTTGATTAATTATATAGAGATCTCAACCCACTAATTGATCTAAGGATAGATAGCCCCTTACTTTCTCATTTTAGAGAAACCAAATTCTTATAATTATATGATGAAAATTGTTGATGAATAATATATATGTAAATATAAGTGAATAAGCTCAATGGATGTGGTTTAGTTGGTTGCGCAGATTGAGCTTGTAAGAAAGAATCTCAGTTCGAATCCCGCAAAACATATTTTTGGGGAGGGGCGAAGAACCTTAATGTGACTAAGCATCCGAGCGGAGATTAGTCTTATAACGGATCCAAATAATCTATGTTTGTGGGATACTTCGTGAACCCATTAAGATCCAAAGACCCTAATTACGATATGTTTCAACTTCCAACACCAAAAAATATGATATTATGCTTAATAGACCTAAGTGTTTATTAATTGGGTTGGGCGTTGTTGGTTATATGTGAATGTAAGTAAAATTACTCTTTAAACAATTATCAATTTAGCTAATCCATTTATATATATCACCAATGAACTGTAAGTATTTTTTAGCTCTCTTAAAAATAGAAGTAGAGTTTATATATATATATATATATATATATTAAATATATATCGTTTATTTTAGCCAGTAAATAATATGACGATACCCTTGTGGAGTCGTGATTCAAGAGTGAGTGTGAATCACCGTCAAGCCTGCACTGCAGTGTACCGCACCGCACCGACACACGAGCGTTGATATGATTACTATATTATTATTATTTTTTAGTTTAATGAATATTTTCATCCCAATAAATATGATAAGATTTGGTTTTAATCCCTCCATAAAAATTTCTTAGGTTCTGGTCCCTATACATTTTAAAACTTTGAAGTTTGTCTTTATCGTTAGGATATCTCCGCTAAGTGATAACGTGGAAGACGATGTGCCACATTATTAGTGACATGTGTAAAAATATAGTAATGTTAAATTCCACACAAAAATTTAAACTAGTTTTTGGTGTCTGCAAAGTTCACTAATTTTGGTTTTAGTCCGTGTAACAAATTTTCTAAGAAATTTGCCCCTATAATTTAATTTTTTTTTTTTGTAAATAATCTTTATTGTCACCTTTCTTTTTTAATTGGTGACGTGGCAAACGGAACATTACGTCAGTCGTGCCACGTCCAAAAATTGGGTGCTCTAATAGTTTCGCTTGATTTGAATACATATACAGAAAGTTATGTGATATAATTTACAGGTTATTAGCAACCAGATTTTGCTGAAATCCAATGATATTCTAGTTGTTACATGAAACAATTAGTACATCTAAAATTTCTAATAATTTTACTTGACTTAGATGGGGATGTTAGCTTTAATTCTAATATGGTTTCACTCAATTCGAATAAGTATAGAGGAAGATACGCATCCCACAAGGTAAGGACTATTTACAAAAAAAGTGAGATTAGAAGGACGAAGTCCTAAGAATTTTTTTTAACAGGGGCTAAAACCAAAATTGGTGAACTTTGTAGGGAGAAAAAACTTATTTAAACATTTTTATGGTGTTAAAAATTAATATTTTTTGTACATGTGACACTGATGACGTGGCACTCTATCTGCCACGTCATCACTTAATAGAGGCACTCTAACGACAATGACAGATTTCAAAATTTTAAAACGTTTAGAGATCAAAACTTATGAAAAACTTTTGGAGGGACTAAAATCAAATCTTATCCTATTTATAGAAACCAAAATATTCATTAAACCTTATATTAAAAGAGGGCATGAGCCCAAAGAAAAATTTTACATAAGGTTGATATGATTACTGTATTGTTTAAAAGAAAATGGCAACTGGTGTTTTGAAGAATTAAAAAAAATGTTTTTTTAGGGCCAAAAAACTGTTTTATTAAAAAATAATATTTTTTTTGGGTAAGAAAATAATATATTTTAATTTATTGTAAATGTATTTAATCTTTTAAGAAAAACTTATCCCATATTTTAGGGTACTAATTTTTTTGTGAACCCTTAGGGCACTAATTGATTTTTTGTTATATATATAATAAAGGGATACAAACTAACTACTCGAAGATGGAGGACTTTCTCCTACTTTATCTTTACAAAGAAGAGTATCTAACAAAGGGAAAACATGATCAACCATAGTAACGAAGAAGGGAGCATCATGACCTTTGCTAGCTAACATGTCAACAACCAAATTTGCTTCTCTATTAACACTGACTATAGAAGTCTTCCAGCCAGGACTCCTAAGAAGCAAAATGGCCTCTTCAACAAGGGATTTGATAGAAGGAAAAAGGAGGAATTCTCCTACTGATCAAGTCAGCAACAATATGGGAATCCCCTTCAAAAATTACTTGCATCAAGGCTACTGATATAGTCATCTTTATACCATGGAGCAAGGCATACATTTCTGCACATAAGGCATTATAGGGTCCTAGCTTGCAGAAAAAGGCTTTGACAAATTTTCCAACATCATCTCTAATAATGCCACCATAAGAGAAGCTATTCAAATTTGGAGAATGAGATCCATCTGAATTTACTTTGAACCATCCTCCAGGTGGCATCTGCCAGCTCACCTTTTGATTGGAAAATACATCCCTCATAGAAGCACTCGGGTTATTCAACTCTTTCCCAACCTCATGCACATAATTGACCACAACAGACCAGAGTTTATGACCCATATCAGTAGATTGAAAAAAGACGAGCATTTCTATCATTCCATAATGACCAAATAGCAATACCAAAGAAAGATGACCAGTTCCAAGGCATAGTACCCATCTTTCTCATAGCCAAATTTCACTCTAACCACTGATGAAGATCAATACTAAAAAATCTATTCGAATGTTTAGGATCCATACTTCTATTCCAGAAATCTAGAACAATTTCACAGTCTCTCAGCATATGCATCAAGGGATTCAGGTGCAGAATTACATCTAGGATAGAGATTATCATTTGTCATACCCCCTCTACATCTTTGTTCATTGGTCAACAAGCAGGTGAGCTAGTTGATATCTTAACACTCAACTTAACACACATAATTGATATCTCATATCAATACAATATATTTTTTTTCAAACTTTAATTTTAATATTCAACCAAAAAATTAACTTCACGTTGAACTAATAATTTGGTCCCTATATGTGATATTGATTTTCAACTTGATCCATATATGTAAATTTTTTTTAAATCAATCCTTATATATATAATTATTTTTAACTTGGACCTCGTAGATTATTGGTGTTATAACTTATAACGGCGTCGCATGATAGGGACCAAATTGAAAATGATTGTCACATATGAGGACCAAATTCAAAATAATTGTTCCATGTAGTGACTGAGTTAAAAAATATGAATTTGCTCCCTATATGTGACAACTATTTTCAATTTAATTCTTATACTTTAATTCCAACAAAAGGCGTTATAACACCAGTAACTGACAACAACCAAATTGAAAATAATTGTACATATATCACCTAATTTAAAAAAAAAAAATCAAGTATAGAACCAAATGTTTAATTTAACCTTAATTTTAATATATTGGTGGATTTTGTGCAGATTAATTGTAAAAAATATTATATTTTAATAAATGATTATGTGTATAATCGATTATTATTATAATTATTAATCACTGATATAGTTTGTTCCTAATTGCCTCTTTATATGGTAAAAATATTATGTAAAAAGTTCAAGATTATTTAAATATTTATCCACGGGTGTAATATCTGTTGCTTTGATGTTGTTATAATCCATTTGGCAAATTTTTTATTGATAGCTTTTGACAGTCAATGATGGATGAAATTCTTATAATGAGTATATTTTTTTAAAATTTAAAATTATTATTTATCCTTTTTAGAGAGTAGTTTTTGCCTTAAGTTTTTTACAATTTATAATAATATTTATTATTTAAATATTTTGGCCTCTAAATAGTCTCCACTTTCTTAAATGAAATGCTTTTTTTTTTTAATGAATGAAACGGGGTTAACCCCCAACAAAAAAACTAAAATCCTCTAGGCAACCAAGTACAAGAAGCATTTGCCCTTATAGTATTAGCACAAAAATTAGGAATAATATCAAAAATCCTAATCTGAGTATCCAAAGATAAACCAAACTTTGCAAACGCGTTAACAACCTGATTAGCTTCTCTTAGAACATGAGACCAAGCAATATTACCATTATTTCCATATATGCTATGGATTGAAGAGACAAGAGCATAGCATATATGAGTGCTGCCACAACCATTAACAAGTAAATTTATTGCATTTGTAGAGTCCGAGTGAATAATGATCCTTCTAAAACCTCTTGACCAGGCAATTTGAAGACCATAAAAAATTCCCAGAAGTTCAGCTTCCAAGATAGAACATGTTCCAAGTTTAAGTGCATAACCAAATATAAAGGACCCGCTGTCATCAAGCGGCAAGATTTCCAGCATAAGCAACTGAACCATCACAATTCAAGGCAACTTCACCTGGTTTAGGAGCATACCAACGCAGCTCCATAGAATGCCCAGCACCAACTTCCCTTCCTGTTATCAAATCTTCATTCTTCATAGCATTAAGAATAGCGTCCATCGATCTCAAAGATTTATTCACCAGATCCTCAGATGTTGAAGAAGCATTGTTAAAAATATTGTGTACATCCAATCATGCCAACTTGCTGCACTAAAGAATCCATGATGAGCGCTCCCCAACAGCAAATTCCAAGCTTATTTCACACTTTGACAGTCCCTGAAAACATGAAAAAGATCTTCCACACCATTAGAACAAATATTAGAAGATGCCATACCTCTTCTACACCTATTCTCATTGGTCAAGAGAGCTGCATGACTAGCCTTCCATAAAAAGGCTCTAATTCTTTCCGGTCCTTCCCAACTCCAAACTGTTGTGAATAACTTCCTTTGAGGATGAGGTTGGTATTATTACATCAACGCTCCATAAGCTGAACCTACAGAAAAAAGACCATCGTTTGCATGTTTCCAAGCAACTCGGTCTTCAACGTTAGTGAAAAAAGGAGGGACCATAGCATTAATTCTATTTGTAATACTAGTAGGAAGAAATTGTGTTAGATATTGCATATCCCAGGTACCATCCATCTTCACGTAATCCTTTATAACTTCAGTTAATTCATAATCATGAACACCCCCCACAACATAATCAATCAAAGGAGAAAAGTTGGGGACCCAAGCATTGGTCCAGAATTTCACAGTGGCTCCATTGCCAACTCCCCTAGAAGTATTACTCAAAAAAAAGGTCCCAAGAACAACAAAAACCATGCCAAAAATTGGTGCCAGGTCTAGCACTATTAACACTAGGAATATCATTCATGCATACCACACTTGTATTTACTTCTAATAACCGATGACCATAAAGAATCCTTTTGAATAATTAACCTCCAATTAGCTCGATCGCATTATGTAAGCTATATTGGTTTCCTTAGTCTTAGGTAGACCAAGTCCCCCAAATTGTTTAGGTCTACAAATAGTATCCCAAGCAATTAAATGAGTTTTCCTCTCACTGTCATTACCTCCCCAAACAAATTTCCTACAAGTTTTATCAATCTCTTCACATAAAGCTACAAGAAGTTTGACATATTGCATCACATAGGTAGGAAGCGCTTGAAGGACCGACTTTGTCAAAGTGACCCTACCAGCAAAAGAAAGATTCCTAGCCTTCCAAAAAGTAAGTCTCTGATTAACTTTCTCCATAATGTAAGCATAAGTTTCTTTAGTAACTTTTTTATGGAGAATGGGCACTCCCAAATATTTACCTAGGTCCTTAGTTCACTGGATACCCAGCCCATCACAAAGATTTTGTTTCACATGCCAACCAACATTCTTTGAAAAATAAACTTTAGATTTATCTCTGCTAATTTTTTGCCCAGAGCTAATACAAAATAAATCCATAATAGATTGAATAATTTGTACCTGAGATAAATCTGCTTCAGCAAACAAAATCAAATCATCCGCAAAAGCAATGTGAGATATTTTTGGACCACCTCTAATCAGTTGAATAGGCTTCCATAAATTTTGATCAATAGATAAAGAAATCATATGGAAAAGTCTTTCGATACAAAGAACAAATAAATAAGATGATAGAACCTTGTCTAATACCTCTTGATGGATAAAAAGTCTCAAGGGCTTCTCCATTCCAAAGCACTCTCATGGTGGAAGAAGTAATACAATGCCAAATCAAATTAATAATGTTTTCAGGAAGACCAATATCAATTAAAGTATCCCAAATAAAATCCCATTTGAGTCTATCATATGCTTTTTCAAGGTCAATCTTGATAGTCATCCACCCCTTATTACCTTTTTTTGTCCCCATAGAATGAAAAATTTCCTGAGCCACAACAATGTTATCCCCACTTTGATGGTTGGGGACAAAACAACTTTGGCAAGGACCTATTAAATTCTCCATAAGACTGCGAAGCCTCTGGGTGATAATTTTAGTGATGACCTTGTATGAGATATTACAAAGACTTAAAGGTCGAAAATCTCTCAACCAAGTCACCTCCTCTTTCTTGGGAATTAAAGAGATAAAAGTGCTATTAATATCTTTAACAAGAGAAGGGTTATCAAAATATTTTGAAATAAGATCACAAAAATCATTTCCAATTACCTCCCATTGATTTTGGAAGAAGATAGCTTGGAAGCCATCTGGACCAGGAGCTTTGAAATGAAACTACCCATACGTTTAATGGTCTGATAAATTTCCTCTCTAGAGACCCTCCTGTTTATCCAATTTAAATATTCTTCATTAATATCAGGGAAGGCACCTGATATTCCCAGCGGCTGGAATTGCTCATTATCATGGAAAATGGACTTAGAGTAATCAGTAACCAAATTTTCCAATTGCCCAGTATCATTGACCCACGTTCCACTATCATCTTGAAGCAACTCATTGTAATTTTTTCTTCTACGAACTGTTGTAACCCCATGAAAATATCTAGTGTTTCTATCTCCATATTGAATCCATCGGGCTCTTGATTTTTGAAGCCAGTGAATTTCTTCTTGTGCCAACACTGCCTCATACTCTTTCCAAGTATCTTTGTAATCCTCTGCCAAAGATGAACTATCACACATGCTACGTTGTTGGTCCAGCCAAGATAACCGCTCCAAAATCTCCTTTTTCCCAGTCATAATGCATCCAAAAATGTTTCTATTCCAAGATCGCAAATCCTTTTGCAAATTAAAATTTTTTTCATTCCAAGGATGATTAGTTCAAGTTAAGTGATTCTTAATAAATGAAGGAAAATCCTAAATGAAATGTTGATCTAATGAAGATGGAATTAAAGATAAATTATATAAGTGAATAGTAAAATTTATCTTTTATCTTATATTTAATTAGTAAAATTAACATTTCATGATTAAATAATCATTTACATCTTTTTTTACTGGAATAATTAATTCCATCTTAGACAGAATGTCAAATTTTATAGTACAGATATACATAATGTTTTTAAAACAAACCACATGTGTGCAACGATAAATTATAAAGCATAGGAGGACGAGGTACTTTTAAGTTAAACAAGTGTCAAATTATAAATTACAAGAAGATAAAACGTTTTTGAGACAGACCAAGAAAGATAAAATATTTATTTTATTTTATTTCATTTTGAAATACAATATAATTTTCTATCCATTCACAATCACATTAAAATAAAATATCCTTACCGAATATTACTATTGGTGGTAAAAAACATTTTGAGCACAAAAAATAAAAAACATTTTATCATGTGATTGGATGTGCAAGAAGCTGCGCCCCTGATAATAGAAGTGGGACGGATGGTGGCATTTATGTCATTCCAAACATTATTTAAATGGCGACCACCCGATTGTGCCCCGGGAGGTGTCCCACCCCAAACCACGATTGTCTTTTTTTGTTTCATTGCACCAAAAGCAATAATCTAGGACTTCTGTTGATTCTTGCCAGAACATAAGAGGTGGAGGTGGAGGTGGAGCTGAAAGAGTTATTACATTTCAGAAGTTTAGGAAAACCTTATCCATTTTTTAAAAGGTAAAGGATTAATTTAGAAAAAAAAGCTAAATGACTAACTTCAACAAAAAATTAAGTTAAAATGAAAAGACTAATTTTACATATATATTTTTAGCAATGTTTTAAAATCCAAACTGGTCATTTAATCGGTGAAGATATTAGTTCACGGTTCACTAGTTCACCCACAATTCAACCATGATCGAACCGATATATATATATATATAATATTCCATAATAAAAAAATAATCTAACATATTATTATGTGATAATACAACTTTACAAGTCTTTGCTCAGAATCATATTAGATTAGCTTTTACATAATTGTGTAGCGCCAAAGCCAAATTTGCAAATTCCAGTCACAGATTCATGAGTGGGTAGCAGAGCATGCTAGCTGCATAAGAAACCAATCGAGATGGGAAGCAGAAACCTCGACTGAACTAAGAGGAGCAAGGTGTGTGGCATATTAATGTTTCTGAGATTTTTAATCTTCCTATGCTTGCTTGCAAATTGTTGGATAGCGATGTCAGCATGCTTAACTTACTTCTTTCTTCTTACTTTCACTTATGACATTTTATTCATCATTGCCCTATAATTGGTGATCCAAATTATGACATCAAAAGAGTCAAGCAACCTACTGGTTTTCCACGATCCATGCTCATGGAGTCATGGTAAACTCACAAGGTTCCTATGCTTTATCAAATGGTTCAATTGCTGTCTTGAAGCCAAATGAGTGAGTATATCTTATTTCTGCTTGTCCATTTGTCATATGTAGGAATGATATAGAATTTCACCTTTCCTTTGCAAACAGGGTTGCTTGGTGGCCATGGACTGGAGGCATCCTTATGAAAGTATTATGAAGGCAAGGACTCAAGGTATCCCTATGAAGGCATGGACTGAAGGCATCGACTCAAACAATGTTTAACCTATGAAGGCATCGACTGAAAGCATTGCAGCAATTGGAAAGAATCAACACACAAGAATAGATTGTGGTGGTTTTGGAAATGAGGTGGTTTTTTATTTTCAAAATTTTTAAGGAGTCCCACGTAGGTGAGAATAGGCAAACAATGTTAAAGGATGAATTATAAAATACTTACCTGATATGAGATACCATACTTACCTAATGGGATCAATTTTCTTAACCAATTTAAATCGTTGAACCCTACTTTTGGTTGATTTTACAGGTTTTATGTTGGTTCAATATTGGTTTATGGGAATGTCGGTTTTAAGGGTCATTTGGATCAGTCATTTGCTGGTTCATCGACTTATCGATTGAACTGGTCTCGTTCGATTTCGTTTGATTCTCAGAGTATCACTCACCTGATAGGCGATAAGCTAATCTCTCGATATACTGTAGTGGGGATCTCTCTCAATAGTGTTTTTTCATGCACATGATTTTGGTGATGAAACCTATGACCACGCACATAAAGGATCCAAACCCTTTCAACTTATACTAACACACAAAATAATAAAATTATAAGTTAGCACAACACAAGCCAATAGCTTTTCGCATTAGACGCGTTATGGAACCAGACAGGCAGGTACCATTTAAGTTTTGCCGGCCTACTCCGCATAGAAACTAACTACCAAAGTGGTATCTCACCGATGGTATGAGGCCTTGCTTCACCCTTTTAGCTTATAGTCTTTCATAGTTCTAATTCATATGTAAAATGGGGATTCTAGCCTTTCTCCTTCCTTCTTAGGCTCATAAAGGAGCCACATGTTTTAGTGCTGAATTATCGCTGTATAACCCCAATTTATATGGAGAAACTATTGTATTACAATTTTGGATGAATTATAACCCTCATTTATACTGAGAAACTATTCCACACAAAAAGTGTCTTACAAAATATAATATATAATTGATTGATAATATATTTTTATACGAATTAAATCCATATAATAATTAGGAATCATGGTATAGAAAACTTTTAAGGTAGTTAGATTAAAAGTCAAATAATTTTACTGATATGACAGTTTAAGATTGAATGACCAGTGACTCAATACATATCAATTAAATCCTAATAAAATATAAAGCACTAAATGGTAAATGGCTCAAAACAATCCTACGAGTAACTAACAATTCCTTTATACAGAAAAAAGTTATTATCATACCCTTTTCAATCAAACCATTTCATTGACCACAAAGGTTATCAAATAAATGAGAGTATTAGTGTATTACAATTATTTTGGGAACGGCTGTAAATATTTATTGAGATAGGGGTCCAGCGCCTAACAGAGTAGTTGTAGTCGTGGCTTCTCCCATTCCATTCCATAAGATAATATCCAGAAGAGCAATGTTAGCTTGGAAGACACTTTTTTAACAATTTTTCAAACAAATTTTTTTTTGGATGATTTTATGTGGGATCCACTATATACAGAGTGGACCCACCATGTTGTTTAAAGGGTTCCACATAAAAATCACTCAATAACAAAAAAAAAAATATTAAAAGAGAATATTGAAAAGAGCGTGTTTTTAAAAATCAAAGCAGATACCAATTCCTGGGCCACGCAACAGGCATGCATTTATGCATAATCTGGTAGAAACAGCTAGCGACGGATGAAGAGAAGTACACCCATGCATTTTAATCACCATTTTCTCCCCATTTTAATCACTTTTCTCTCTCCTCTATAGACACAAATTCACCGTAATTTTCTAGTCCTAAAGTTAGAGGATCCATATCCAAGATGACGGATTTGGATCCTCTTACTTTAGGGCGGAAAAGTCACCTACCTTTCTCTTTATCTCTTTCTTTATTCATTTTCTCTCTCATCCTTATCTCCTCATTTTAATCACCTTTCTCTCTCCTCTATAAACATAAAGTCATCGTAAATTTTCCGCCCTAAAGTTAGAGGATCCATATCCAAGACGGCAGATTTGGATCCTCTACCTTTAGGGCGTGAAAGTCACCTAACTTTCTCTCCGTCTCTCTCTTTATTCATTTTCTCTCTCATCTTTATCTCCCCATTTTAATCACCCTTCTCTCTCCTCTATAGACACAGTCACCGTAACTTTCCCACCCTAAAGTTAGAGGATCCATATCTAAGACGGCGGATTTGGATCCTCTAACTTTAGGGCGGAAAAGTCACTTAACTTTCGCTCTATCTCTCTCTTTATTCATTTTCTCTCTCATCCTTATCTCCCCATTTTAATCACCCTTCTCTCTCCTCTATAGACACAAAGTCACCGTAACTTTTTCACCCTAAAGTTAGAGGATCCATATCCATAAGATGGCTCAGCCACAATGAGATTGTCAAGTGCATGTAGCTCTTTCAAGCCAAACAAAGAGAAATAATAATTAAAAATCAAAGGTAACGTTTAATTTGTTTTTATTTTATTTTTTTTAGTTAATATGTTTTATTAATAATTATAAAAATATTGAATTGTTTTTACTTAAATAAGAAAATGTTTTTATTACTTTCTTTACACGAATTTAAAAATAAAAAATACAATCAAAACAATATAAAACTTTTTTAACTATTAATAAAAATATATTAACTTAAAACAAAAATAAAAAATAAACTAAACACATCGAAATTATTATTGAAGGATAGTTATCCAGGGATCATACTCCTTTAAACTGTGTATTCAACATTAATTAGCTAAAATGGTTGAAATCTTAACGTATTTTAACTAATTAAGGATTGATACCCCTTTTACTTTCTCACTTTACAGTTTTGCTCAGTTTTATCCGTTATGAAGTTATTACTATGCGCTCAGAGGTTACCAACTCTAGCAAACAACTACCAACCATCACAAATCCTTTTTGGGTGTTTTTTAAACAAAATTAATTTTAAGTTATCAAATATTTTTCCCTTTCGGAGTGAAAAGGTGGCTTGGTGATTTGGGGGAGAGACGTAGGGGTTTGGAGTGATAAAGAGCTAATGGGTTCAACACCCTCCACTAACATAACAAAGACTAACAAACTAACATTTGCCTATAACAAAATTCCCTTTTACTTTTTAATTTTTATAGTAGCAACTTATTCTAACTTTTCCAAGTAAAAAAGTAGAAAAAGTTATTTTCATAATTCTTTGATTTTAATAATCTTATCCAAACAGTTAAAATATTTAAGAAGTGGTTTTTTCTCCAATAGAAAGGTATTTTTTTTGTAAAAAAAAAAACAAACAAAAACCATGCAAATAATCAAGGTCTGTCTTTTAATGAATACATTCTTAGTGATATTAATTGATTCATGGTTTACTTGATTCAAAACTTTTTTTTTTAGTAAATACTCAATCTGATCCCTAAAATCGTAGGATCGTATCAACTTAATTCCCCATATTATCAATATTCCAAAATAATCCTTGAAATTGCAAAATGTTAATCACGTTCGTCCCTCCATTTGGATCCGTTAGCAAATGCATCCCTGACATTATTTACTTAGTTTCAAATGCACCCCTCACATTACCAACTTAATATCATTATAATCCAGCAAATATCAACAAAAGGACGAATCTGATTAACTTTCTGTCATTTCAGGAATCATTTTGAAATATTAATAATATGAGGGACTAAGTTGTTACGACCCTTTAATTTTAAGGATCAGATTGAATATTTAATGAACTTTTTTTATTTATTCCGTGCTCATGTAGTAGTGTGATCGGCTATTTAACTAAAAATACCAAAACTGAAGATCTCGATATTTGACTACAACTAAAAGATCTATTAGATTGTATCAGTGATTTATCATCCTGAAATTTAATTAATAATACATGAATTGACATTAGACATAAAAAAGAACACCCTTAAACCCTCACGATATGTACTTCAGAGTTCACATCACATGAGGCCACAAGAAGTAAAAGAAGGAACATAGAGAACGAAGAAGCGAAGTTGAAACGTCAATGATTGCGATTGCGATTGCGATTTTGATTGATCCCCTACTGTTCGGGAAGAAGACAGCAAAGAATAATGTAAAATTGTCCTAGTGTCTCGCATAAGAAATATTGTAACGTACTTGCATTTTTGAAGAAAAACACTGTTGCTTTGGTTGCCTCCCTACCATGATCACAAGAAGGAATTTGTCTCACGCCAATCTTGAATAGGGAAATTATTTTTCCAGGAAAGCAATTAAATAACGGGTTTAAATTCCACTTCATTCTTATCATCCATCTAACTACATGTCTCCATCAGACAATCTCATAGCAAATCCTGACAGCCCTCATCTGCCGGGGGAGGCAACAGTTACAAGGCAAAAAGCAACAGAATTAGCTAAAATGGAGAACAATTTCTTTTGGATTAGAATAAATGAATTAAAAAACAGATACCTATTTTTCTCAAAACAGTATATATTCACATCTGTTATATTAACAAAAAATATAAGGCTGCAAACAACAACCCCAACAGATTCAACCCCCTCCCCTCCCAAAGAAAAAAAACCCAGATATATGGGAGAAAAATGAAAGATTAACAAGATTGACGAAAAGGAACCAAAACTTTCAATAACAACAAAAGAAGGCAGTGAAAAGTGATAAAGACACCAACATTAATTCCATGGATCGTCCCAGCCCTTGGGTCCCTCTCTTTTTAAGAAGTCAATAATAGCCTGGACAGCTTCTTCAACTCTGTTAGAAAGGGAGTGGTTTCCATATTCAATTTCTACTTTCTCTGCACCTCCCATCGCTTTGCACAATCTGCACGTTTTCAAAAATGTACCACATGACTATAAGAACAGTAATCACATATCTCACTCGTTCCAACTTGCGGTTATTGCATAGCAAAAAAAATTGGCACCAGATATGACTAGAGATTTTACCGCTCAACCAGTGCTTTCTTATCGACATAATCTGGCACATATTCATCAGCCATTGAAAATATAACCTGACAAAAAAACAAGGCATACTAAGCATGTGTTTGGAAACGAAGTTTCTAAGAGGTGGACTCACGTCCACTAGAAGCTACATTGAGTAGCTTCTACCTCCGCAATGTGCTTTTATCAATTCCCACCGTGGCTCCAAACATACTATAAGAAAGTGGCGTATGTTGGAAAAAATTTTAGGGGTGGCCAAATAATAAAAATAGATTTTCATATTTATTTATGTATTCTTGGGTTACATTAAATTTTAAATAACTTATTATTTCATATTTGACCTCTATTATTATATTTTAGGAATAAACAAATAACTTCCATTAATCTCAAATTTTTTTCAATGGAACAAGAAAGTTTTATCGCAAAAACAAATCAAACAAAAAATTCACTCACTATTCTATTAGTTAAAAAACAATTAAATATATGAGTTATTAGTTAAACAATTAGATATATGAGTGAGTTTGATGCACTTTGAGGGACAGTAAGCAAAACAACACAGTACAAAAAGTTGAGTCACGGCACAACTTTTTATTTTGTGTTGTTTGGGGGTCGATGCATAGCACAATTAGGACAATGCAAAATGTATTACAATACTCTGGAGGCATAGCAACAACAAGGTATTTTCAAAATGATATGGAAGGTGGTAAGGGAAAGAACGGTGGCAGCGGTCTGTCTGAAGGAGAAGAGTTGAGTGAGAGGAGGTAAAGGGCAAGGGGTCGTTTTTTGGTCATTTTATATTTAGTGCTGCAGACAAAATTTTGTCCCCTAGTTTAGTGAATAATAAAAAAAGTAAGCTTTGTACGGTCTCTTTAGTAGCTTTTTGTGTTGTCCCTCGACTAGTTTAAAAATAAAAAAGGTACAATTTTTGTGTTGTTCTATCCTTGATTTTTTTAGCAAATCAAATGCACCCATGAATCCTTTTGTATGTTAATAAAAATTATATCTATAACACTTTCATTAATGTAAAAAAAAAAAATTATGTTAGTGTACTACTTTATTAACAAAAAATGAAACAATTACATATATCAATAAAATCTTAAAAATATGCGGCTGCAATAAGGTCTGCCAATGTACTAAGATTAATAACTTCCTCCTTGCTAATTCTTTTTCCTTTTATAAATAAACAGGCAACTCTCGGATCTCTCTCCATCTCTAAATTAGAATAAGATTTACCTTTATTGTAGTAGAACTTAAATTTTAAAGAAAAGGAAGCAACTTTTCACTATAAAGGCAACATCATTTACACTTCACTGCTTTAGCACCATACACGCCAATGGAGTTAGATAAATTGATGTTGAAAAACTTTAAAACTTTCTTTTGTTGATACATAGGGGGTCGCTAGCATGATATAAACCGATAACCTCTACCAACTCCCTAACCACCTGAGCCAAGCCTAGGTGGCATTTTTGCCTTCTAATTATGCCTCCTTAAGTTGTCGATTCTCGATCGACATTTCAAAAGAAACTTCTTGTATACTTCTACAAAAGCCAAAAAGAAGAAAGGAAACTTCTTATCCTAAGACTAACATATTGCAGCAAAATAACTTCAGCTGAGATTTTACTTAGCCCAAAGGCTGTATAGTTTCAGCCTCTCAGGATCTTATCAAGCTCCCAGACAAGAAAGAGAACAAAGAATTATGTTTACACAGATAAATGCTCACCTGGCAATGTGTGCTAGACATGTGCCCGAGTCTCATCCTCAATTGATCATCACTTAGGTCAGAACTGAACAAGTCATCATCACCATTATATGAACAAAGGGAGTGATATCTGCAAAAGTAACAGCCTTTTTAGGAAGGGAGCAGTAGCATGAAACAACAAAGATATTTTCTGCAGTATATAATCAATGTCAGCAAACAGTAAATATTTCTCATGCACCATGTTCGTGCATTTGGTATTTCCCACTAAAGCGGGAATGAAAGGAAAGAGAAAGAAGGGAAAAAAGAGAGTAAATGATGTCTTTGAAAACAGAGATTACATAAATAGGTTCAAGTTGTCTATCTGACATCTGATTCAGCTTAATTCAAAAGTAATATTTAACCACTTGAAACCTTGCACAAGTACACAGTATAACGCTGTTTTATTTGGAAGCCTGTCATCAACCAAATTTAGCAGTAGAAGAATCTCAGTGTTAAGTACAAAACTTTTGGCTTTTGCAATTGACATGCGCACCAGAAGGATGTGAGATTACCAAATCATTCTTTGAAAAGATCATACTTACAAAAATGGAGCCATTTAAAAATTAAATTGCCTACACTTACAACCATTGTGGACTGATAATTGGAGAGCAAAAGAAGAATTAATAAGATTGAATAACATCCATCAGCTTCCAAACAAAACTTGAATTATACATCTCTGGAATAAATGCAGCAACTGTATAGCTGACCCTATTTAGTGACATCCAGGCTTATCTCAGTATTTGTGCTGCTCCTAAAATATTTATGTACACTCACCTATAGGCAGTTATTGGGGAACAAGGATCTGCATCCCTTGGCATTAACTCTGAACCCCGGCCTTCACTTATCATGTTAGCAGCCAAGTCAATCATAGATGCCGTCTCAGGGAGTGTAGCTCGATATTCCCTATCACTGACTGGAGCCTGAACAATTTAATAGGCATAGAAAACTACGCTTATAGTGAGAGAACAGATACCATAGGAAGATATATATTGCGATCGACCAGACAGAGCATCCACCAATTATATATATATTTTGGGTAGCACTAAAATCCAACATTTCAATTCTCAGACTTCAAAATTTAAAATCAGACAAGCTTTAGAAGACCACATTTAGTACATTAGTAGGAGCAACTGAACCACATTTAAATGCATATGAATGAGTGAATGAGAAAGCTGTATGAACCTATGTTGTTGATCGCGGCGCTATCGCGCGCGATCGCGGAGGTGCGGTGCGGATTGCACCCCCTCTGCTACGCGATTCACTGGTGCGGCGCGGTTTTGGATCGCGGGTTTGGCGGCCGCGATTCGCGGCGGAATCGCGGGTTTAGCGGCCAGTAGCAGCCGCTATTGTGAACCGGCGGCGGCAACGGCGTAGTTCTATGCTGTTCTCGCCTCTGTTTCTACTCACTTTCTCCTCTGTTCTTGGCTCTGTTTCTACTCACTTTCTCCTCTCCTTTTTGAAGCTCAAGATCCTTCCCTCTGCGATTTGCGAACCTTCCCTCTAAGCGTTGCTGTCTTATGGGTCTTGCACTTGTGGGTCTGAAAGTTGGGTTGGAAGTGAGAAAAGGAGCACCCGTTTTGCTTCGTTGCTATTCAGTATTGATACGGGGAGTTTTGGATATACATAGTGGGTAGTGGGTAGTGGGTGCATGTGCTGATTTGATAGAAGAAAGCTTATCCTTATCAATTTGTCTACTTTTCTCCTAGAAAGTAGATAAAAATAGATATATTTTATTCAAGCCTCGGTGAATCGTTTAGGATTTAATAATTGATAATAAAAGTTTGTATTTATTAATTATGACAACCCCTTTAATTTTGTGTATTTATTTATTTGAGTATTTAATATTTATGTGTATAATATAAATTATGTATATTGTTTTTCAGAATATTTTTTATTATATTCATCATTTAAGTTATATTGGATTTGTTATTAATGACAATGAATTGTGATTATTAATTATAAATGTCTTTAATTTTATGTATTTTTCTATTTTTGAGTATTTATGTATATAATATAAAATAGGTAAGCTGTTTTCTAGTCTTCTCAATAGCGGCCATCCCGCTACCGCTATCCCGCTGTAGCGTTTTTGGGCTCGGCCGCTCCGCGCCGCTATTTGGGATTGACAACATAGGTATGAACAAAGTGAGTGCAGCATCATACAGATATATGCAATAATACATCACAATGTATAATTCCCCCCTCTCTCTCTCACACAGACACACATACATATAGGCAAATCAGGGGGGAAATGTAGTTATCGGTCATTGCTTCTAAAAGACAATTCAGACATTCAGAAATGAACAACAATTAGCTTGATTGGTATGAACTCTGTAATGCAACAGTATTCTAGCTGGTTAGGAATAAAGTGTTTGTGGCAGTTTACTTTTGTTTATTAATTTATTAATAATAATAACAATGTAATGCTGATTTTATTATCACAAAAACATTCAATTATATTCACACTCATACAACTATAAACTTCAAATTTAGTTTCCTTTTATGTTCCAGGTTTCAGCTATATTATCACTGTCACACCCTGTGTCAAAAAACGTGTACACTTCACAATAATCTAATCACAATAGTTCCTTTAAGCATCAGAGATTCGGGTGGAATGGAAGAGTCATATTAGCACATAAACAATTTAACAAATGTTACTATTTAGAAAAACAATTGATCTGATATAAATATTCTAAAGCTTTTAGGACAAAGGGAAAAGTTACTTCAAGGGAAGACAATGCTATTCTGCCAGATCATAGCCTCTAAATACTGTTACACCCATTTTAACGTATCATGCAAGTTAAAGATAGCAACTCAAATCAGGTGTGTTAGGTCAGTCTCATGCAAAAACACCTTCAATTGTAAAAGACTGTATATCTAATAATCTAAGTCCCATCCCATAATCATAATGCATTAAGATAGGACCATCATTTCACAGAAGACACGCAGATGAAAGAAACTTTTGAAAGAAAGTTCAGAACTCATATACTATCAACAAATCAGTACCTGAAAGATGGCAGCACGAACAGCTCGGGAGCAAGCAAAATTTGTGCGCATGTAATGCACAATATCCTAGATAACATGTCCAAAAAGAAGAAAAGTTTATTGCACTTGCTCAACAAAAGTCAGTAGCAATAAGAGAAGTGAAAGTAAAGCATGGTTCAGGATTTAAATGAAATAACCAATAACCAATTACCTGACAGCCAGTACTATGCCCAAGTAATACCACACCTTCAGAATCTTCTTTGTTAATTAAATAATTAATCAGCTGATCCAGCTCCTTAGCATCCTTCAACATGAATTCAACAAGTGATAACAAACTTAAGCATCAAGACAATTAGCCTCATCAATCAGATGGAAATATTAACACTGCACTTTTCAGCTAAACCTGACAATGAAAATTGAATACTGTAGAAATATTAAGACAGTAAAACTTGAGAATAGAGGTCTTGAACAGCCACAATATTGAGGTAATACATTTCGAATATATGTTGCTTGACGTCATGGTCATTAATTTAATGGTCCCAGACTCTAAGGTTACTTAGTTTACCATATTTAACAAAACTAGATTCTTAATATATATGTTGGTTGATGTAATGCCAATGGTCACTAATTTAAAAGTAGAATAAATTACTGATAAAAATCTGCTGAAAAAGTCAAAGATGTTGTCTTTTATTGTTTTGGTTTACTAAACAAAAAGCAGAGTTCTCTACTACAAGCAACCAATGGTAAGCCCTAAAACCAACATTTTCTTTACATTACCCACTGCAAGGCTATGCATTTGCAAACACTAAGTACACTACATCAAAGGAAACGGCATTTCAAAGCATACTTTGAAATTAAAATAATTCCTTCACTGGAATGTTAAGTGGCATTTATATAATTATATGGGGGCTTACTCTCAATATTTTAGTTATGTGAAGCAAAACCTTAATTTTGAGATCATCATAAGTACAATTAATAAGCCTAAATTTGTTACAACACTTCACAGTGACAGGCAACAGCAACAGAAATACCAGGATTAAATTTTAATTGTTTACTTGTTGCAAGCTGGAGGTACCATATCCACTATAAGAAGATGACATAAGAAATTGAACTAGTGACCAACTCTCACGGTCCAGAGCAATTGCCAGAGGTTCCAAGTATCTGCAAGAAGATGAAGAAAATGCATGTCAGATAGAAACCCCTCTTAGGTTTACATCAAGAGGCGGAGCTTGAAAAGAAATATAGGAGGAAACTAAAAAAGAAAAAGAAAACTAAGCACAGACCAATACGGATATTCTATTATTAAATAAACATATTATACACAACTTCTAGCACATTTATCTTCAAATAAAGAATGAAAAAACATCGTACAAAAAAAAAAAGAAGAAAATCATATATATCAATTTGAAAAAAAGTTGTTCCCACATAATGGGATAAGGCTTGGTTATTCTTATTCTTATTCTTATTTCTTTTCATTATTGTCATTTAAAAATATGTTCTCACTGCAAAAGTTAAACACTAAATTTTAAAAATTTACAAGAATTATACTTAATTAAAGTGGTGCACTTTGTTCTTTCAAAGACACAGATTCAAGAACATCGGAGAAAATACATAATTTTTTTCCCTTTCAATATAGAAAGTACAATTTGTAAGATATAAAAGTGCCAACTTATTGTTCTTTATAGAACATCATGCTTACTATATTTACAAAAGGAACAATTGCATTAAATTATTTACTTTTTTATTTGATGAAACTCCACTAAAATAGGTAGAGAATAATAAAAATAATATTTAATTAACTTGTGGGCAGCTATTGTCGGATTGCAACTTTTGAGGTAACTATAATGAGAGAAAACTAACTAAGAAATGAAAAAGGGGTAATAATAAATAAGATGTTAAGCAGGCACTTCCCTTGCATGTCTTAAAACCAGCATTTTATTTTTATTCAACCATCTGATCTCTTACCTTTAACTCAATCATCCATCATGGCTTCATCAAATACTTAGAAACCCTAGATAGGGTTTTAAGCAAAGATAGCCAAAGCAAACACTAAGCTCCAAATATATTGGAGTGGCTTTAAATTTATTCTGATATTTGGAAGCATAATATTCTTTTTAGTTAGGCATGAAAAGTTTTTGGAGGGATACCATAATATTTTTTATACTAAGAATTCATAGGCTGGAAAAGTTTCCCACTTGTTCCTGTTGACACCTGGGGCCTGGGCATATAGCCAGAATTTCAGATCTTAGATTGTTTAATTAAAGAGATCATCAGACAAATGGTCGGAAGGTCTAAACTCATTCTCATCCGGAGAAACTCTAGTAGATGAAAGACATATTGCTTGGAAGAAATGCTAAAATATCATACATACGAAGTGGCAAGAAAACCATCGGTTAATCCACCAATAAAAATGACTTGCCGGTTGAAATCACCAGTCTTAAATGCAACCTGCAAACAAAAGAATTTATCACAAGGCAATCCGAGTTATAGCAACCCAGGCAGAAATGTAAAGACAAAATAACAATGCAAACCCATAGCTTAAAATGCAATCTCCATAATATTCAGAAGAATTCTAAAATTTCAAGAGAAGAATAATTAATTTAAATTGAGAATTATGTGGTTTAAAAGAAAGAAAAGAAAAAGGCATCATTAAGAGTGTGTTCGGATAAGGAAATTTATGCGGGTAATGTATTTATAGAGAGGAATTAAAATGATTTGATGTTAAATGACTTGTTTGGATACCGCGAGAAAGAATTTTGAAAATGAAGGATATTTTAACAGGGTATTTTTTTTTTTATAACTACTAGGAGTCTATGCAGCTCAGTAGAGAAAAATCTGAAATTCCTCATCTCCTCTTCCTCTCTATGGAACTCCATGGACTTCAATATTTGAAATACCACCACAAGAACGCATCATGTTCTGCCAGAACCTCATCGCTAACCACCACCAGGCGGAGGAGAACATCGTTGTGACCACCTCCACGCGGAGTAGAACATTGTTGCCGACCACCACCAGCAGAGGAGGAGACGACCCACTCTGGCTTAGTGGCGTTGACGTCGACCACACCAAGGTGGCGTCATCGGAGATCAATGAATTTAGTGGTCTGAATCTTGATTTCTCTCACCGTAGAGATGGGAATGAAAATAGAAAATGTGTTGCTAGAAACACAGGCTGCAGGCGTGGAGGTTCTGGTGAGCAGTGAGTCATAAAGATCTAAGTTCAAAAGTGAAAATACTTATTGTAATTATCCAAAACAGACATTGTATTATTGAAAGAATTTGAAATGCATCAATTAGATTTCATTGCATAATGAAATACTTCACCCAAACACACAGTAAGGGAAATTAATTTTCTCTACAAGAAGTCCTGCCTCAGCTTTGTGAAGGAGTAATCCAAAGCAAGAGCCACTCCTAAATGTAAGGTGAAGTATCAAGTGAAACAGAGCTACTCTGGAAGTTTATACATGTTAGGCATTGAAATTTTACAATTCCAATTGTTTGAGATTATTTCAAACTGAAACTGGCTCATATTAATTCTGTAACACTCGATCATATACAAACAGGTAGCAGACTAGCAGGCAAGTTAAACAACATCACCTAACTTCAACACTATAGAACCACTGAACCGCAAGCTATGAAAATATACCGACATCGATCCAGCACACTCACTGGATATGAGAATTCAGAGATCTCGAAGGTCAAAGACAATGTACAAGAGAACATAAGATGATTAAAAATTGGATCAGATCAACTGTGAAAGCAAAAGAAGATTGAAAAAGCAACAAGGTAACGGACCTGGATAGGATTGGGACCATACTTAAAGAGAACCCCTCGGAACTGATTTTTGCGGACAACGGGGCCGGAGATGTCAGCGGTGGCGGCGATGGCGGAGTTACTGGACATTTTAAGAGTGGCGGACCTATCGGAACGGCCGGCTCGAACGATACCAGAGAACCAGGAGGTGGCGGAGGACGAAGAAGACGGAGACGACACGGTAGAAGATACGATAGAAGGATTCATTGCCTTATCAGCAGAGCAGGTCTATATTATAGCCATGATTTATTTACACATAATGTAGGGCTCGCGATTTGAATGGATGGATCCCTTCAGAGTTCAAAGAAGATCTTCGCACACAAGCCCAGTTACCGGTTACCGGTTACCGGCTAGCACTGAAGAGTGTAAGTGTTAGCATTAGCAGCCTCCGCGAATGCGATGATCGGGTGGGATTATGCTGTCACAACTGTCACCGCCTCACGACGATTACATGGGCGCGTGGAAGGAAATCTTCCCGAATGGAATATGCTGAATATTATTTCCGGATGGGTGAACTGTCTTTTTAAAATTAAAAAATTGATAATAAATTTGAACAATAACAATAGAAATACCCGGGCTTTGGATGGGCCACGAACCAACAAGCCTAGAGGATGTGGGCTGTTGCGTCCTAAGGGGATTGCTACGGACATCCTTTTTTTTATTAAGGACATCCCCCATAAACAGTAAAACATCAAAAATATCTTTAATAAAAAAAGCTTTAAAAGTCAATTTTTTTTCATATCATTATTACCCTCGCAGATTACCAAATTCAGAGAGTTGTAAATTTTTTCTGGAATCTCGCAAATTTGCGTTTTCGCAAATACCTTCTTCACTCGCAAATTAGGTAATTACGAAATATTTTTTTGATTTCCTTCACTCGCAAATAAAGTATTTGCGAGTGAAGGAAATACCTTATTTGCAAGTGAAGGAATTTTTTTACACTCGTAAATAAGATATTTGCCAGGGAAGGAAAATTTTCCTTCACTCGCAAATACCTTATTTGCGAGTGAAGGAAAATTTTCCTCACTCGCAATTTTCCTCATGCCGCGCACCAGGGGAGCGGGTTGGTTGGCCGGTAGGGAGGCTGAGGCTGAGGCCAATAGGTTGACGGTTGAGGCTGCGAGAGCAGAGGCTCAGCTACAGCAGCGAGAGCAGCGGGATGCTATGACTGCTTCGCACCGTCGGAGATTGGTTGATAGTAGAGCTGGTCCGAGCAGAGGGGGACGTCGTACACTTCAACCTCAGCGGGAGCCACCGCAGTACAAGGACGACGTGCCATCTCAATACGAGTCACCTCAGGACGAGGGACATGAGGACGAGGGACAACAAGACGAGATGAATATTGATGCACGGGCAGATGAGGGACCATTTCCTGGAGGACCTTCCGATATATCGCTCCTGACTTCATTCAGGGACCACATAGCTTATTGTGATATCAATCTGACCTCGCAATGACAACAACAAATCCATTTTGTTTTCCAACCGCTCGACTCCAACACAATAAATCATTTCGTGTAGGAAATATCTCCATAGTAGTGAATGTTCCTGTACAGTCCACAACTGTCGTTTGGTTCATCTCATTAGAATCAAATATATTGATGCCTTCCATCTCCAATAACACTACAATGAAACAAACAAAATAAAATAAATACCTAATATATGTAAAAAAAAAAAAAAAACCATTACACTCGCAAATTAGGTATTTACGAGTGTACAAATTTTTTGGTCACAAGTGTACAAAAAAGGTATACACTCGCAAATACCTAATTTGCGAGTGTAAATAAAAGAACCACTTGCAAATTAGATATTTGCGAGTATGCAAAAATTTACACTCTCGCAAATAACTAATTTGCAAAAATATACCTTCTTTCGCGAATATCTAATTTGCGAGCGTCACCTATAATTTGGAAAATTTGGTAGAAAACTATGAGTACTTGTAAAAAATGGAACAGACTTCACATATTTATCAGAAAATGGATCCGCGTATTAATAAATTATTCTGTCTTGAACTCATTATTCTTTTTCCCTTTTTTTCCTTCTAGATGTCTGAAACATATTAGCATCGAAAGGTTTTAACGAGTGTGTTATTTTGTTTAATTGCTCACTCGCAAATATGATATTTGCGAGTACTTGCTTCTCTCGCAAATATCATATTTGCGAATGAGCAATTAAACAAAATAATACACTCGCAAATATGATATTTGCGAGGGAGCAAACAATTTGCTTACTGAGCCAAATTAAAAAAAAAAAAAAAAAACAAACTTT
Source organism: Ammopiptanthus mongolicus (assembly GCA_039655645.1). Classification (NCBI taxonomy): domain Eukaryota; kingdom Viridiplantae; phylum Streptophyta; class Magnoliopsida; order Fabales; family Fabaceae; genus Ammopiptanthus; species Ammopiptanthus mongolicus. The sequence continues at coordinate 78,010,618 of CM077350.1, read as the reverse complement.
TGTCGGGGTATTTTGGGAATTACACTGTTCACGGGGGGTGCCCTTAGCAAAATGGGGGGTGTCCTTAGCAAAGCCTGCATCCTAAATATGGAACAGCCCAAGTTTGTATAACCCCAAGTTTCTCTTGAGCACCGTTATTTATGTTGTTGGGGGTTGCTTTTTACACCCATAATTTATCTAATACACCCATTTTTTTATTTTTTTCAAACATTTTTTTCCCAAAATACCTTGTAACTTCCTTCCCACTATTTCCCTTTCCCTTTCCCATTCCATACACCATACACCTTCATCTTCCATCTTCCTGATTTTTCTTTCCGGAACAACTTCTCACTCCATCGTCATCTTCTTTCTTCTTTCTTCTTTTCATTTTCTTTCTTGTTTCCAGGAAGGAAACCAACACCCATCCACGTTTCTCGATTCGTCTGCATCTTCGGTTTCTTCATATTTCTTCTCCATTTGCTGCCGTTGTCGTATCAGGTATGAATCATTTTTTCTACCTTCCGGAAACATAAATCCGAAAGTCACCTTTATTGATTTTTTGGCACATTCCGGAAACGTAATTCCGGAATGTTTTTGTGTATTTATACTTCCGGAAACTTAATTCCAGAATGTGTTCGGGTATTTATACTTCCGGAAACTTAAGTCCGAAATGTTTTCATGTACTTATACTTCCGGAAACATAATTCCGGAACTTTCCTTCATGATTTTCTGGCGCATTCTGGAAACATATTTCCGGTTTATAACTTGGCTATTCTGGAAACATAATTCCAGAACATACTTTTTTTGGCACAAGTATATATATGATAATTTCTTCTCATTTATAAATCACAATTCCACATTATGCATATGACATGATAGACCCTAAGCACACCTCTCAGTTGCCAAGTCCACATAACCAGTGTCTCATCTTTCCTTTATATTCACTTGTTTTAACTTTTGGCTTTTATTTTAATAAATATGTAGGTATAGCACGTACTAGAGGGGGACGCCAAGGACCGACAACTTCTGTATGTAGCGAACGTGCTGCAAACGTTGCAGCCGCGGTTAAGGAACCTCATGAGTAGCAGGAGGTCCCTATACATCACATTGAGTCATTTCCGGGAGGACCCGTGGATCTGTCCGTGTTGAGGTCGTATCCGGACCACATTGCTGCCCACCTATGGAGTGGAGAGGTAATAAAGCTTACAAAAATTTTGTGTGTTGGTTTTGGTTTTTTGTTACAAAAGTTCATATAATTAACATAGTGTTTGCTTATACGATTGCAGGACCGTGGTGAGTTGAAGGTGGTTAATAACGGTCGAAAAATCAGGGAGTTGGTTATACGTCACGAGTATATACGTGACTTGGTGGATAACTCTGGGTTGGCTCCCTTGTTGACATGCAGTTATGGCATGGTAGACAAGGGTCTGTTGTCCGCTTTTGTTGAGCGATGGCATAGAGAGACTAGTACCTTCCACCTACCATTCGGAGAGATGACGATCACTTTGGATGACGTGTCATGCTTACTGCATGTACCGGTCAATGGCACCTTCCTCTCCATTCCTGAGATATCTATAGAACTTGCATGTGATTTTTTGGCTGATCTCCTAGGCATGACGCGTGCAGAGGCATTTATGGAGATGAACCAAAACAGAGGTTTACATGTCCGTTTCAGTTGGTTGCTGGATGTGTACAATGATCGGTCGCACGAGGAGCTCCTAGACTGTGCAGCGAGAGCTTTATTGTTGCACTTGATTGGTTGTACGTTATTTCCTTCCAAGAGTGCGACATATGTCGACATTGTCTATTTGGAGTTCTTCCGTGACCTGACTCAGTGCAGTACATATGCATGGGATGCAGCTGCGCTTACATTCCTATACGAGCATCTTGGTGATGCCAGCATTCATAGTTGCAGACAGTTAGGGGGTTACTTGACCCTTTTATAGGTAAAAACGTTCCTATTCCGACTCTTTGTTATTATTAGCATATTTGTTATTGTACGTATTAAAAACTAAGTGTGTCATTAATGTTGTTACAAGCTTGGATATTTGAGCATTTTCCGACTCTTGGCTCCCGCCGACTGAACTCGGGATACACTGAAGATCAACCACGGGCCAGCCAGTGGATACCTGTGAGGGGTGCAGGTGTCGTGATACCATGTCGGGCTTCTTTAGATCGGCTTAAGATAGACGATGTCCGTTGGATGCCTTATGCGGATCATAGAGAGCATCGCCCATTTCAGGATATCTCTTTATATTCGGGATATATCAGATGCGGTGGACTAATACAAGCACACTTACCGGAGAGGGTCTTGCGTCAGTATGGCCACGCGCAGGGCATTCCTAGGTCACCTCGCATAGTTACCAATGTGCCGATGTCTAGTCTTGAGATCGATGACTGGTGGCTACATTATGGAGATCATCTTGTTGATGACGCCACCAGAGGTCCTCGTGCAACACATCCAGGACAGTGTGTTAATGCCTATATGCATTGGTTCCATAAAATTTCTCACCCTTACGTTGTACCACCTACAGAGGGAGACCCTCCTAGGGTGCTAGTTATACAGCCTGTTAGGATGCCGGAGTCCAGCTTTAGTGCCCATGTTTCTGCTACGGTTAGCTTATATACATTCATATGATATCATGAATTATATACTGCACATTGTATTGTTTTGCCTAATATGTTATATTGTTATTTGTAGGCGAGGTTGGAGAGAGTTTCCGAGCTATTGCAGTCAATGATTGATAGGGGGATGGTAACGGAAGGCACTGAGGCTTGGGATGTCACACATCAAGCATTAAACATTTCACTTAGTGGCATCCCGAGGACAGGCATTTCATATCAGAGGAGAAGGAAGACTAGATCTGCGACTTGATTAGATTAGGGTGTAAACAAATATAGGATAATAGATGAATGGAATGAAAAGTACAACTCTCGTACAACAATACAAATATATTTATCCATGACTTGATTGGATTCATTCAATGTCTTTTGTACTTTGTCTTTTAAGTATAGCTGTCGTATTTTATTTTAAGTGTCAATCATATAGCACAAGTATTCCTATAGATTAATGGATGAATGGAATGAAAAAGTACCAATATTATTTATATTTTTTTATAATCAAAATTGGCATGCAAAAGCATTATTGCAAAGCCTAACATTCCAACTAAGTTGGCACCTTAGCCCTCACCAATCATCTGCAGAACACCAAAAATCTTATTAATAGAATAAAAAAGAATACAAAAAGAATAACGTGGGGGGACATAAACCAAAACCCATGAGGTTATTTAAATCTAAAGACTAGGAAGAACTTCACTAATAAATCTATGTAAAGAATCAAACCAAACAAATATTCTAGTTTTTTTTGTGAAAGAGCAACTAGTCCAATGTAATATCTATGTATTCTGGTTGTTTTTTTTGTATAGAAAATGAACTGAAATGTTGTATGCGACTAAGGTATGGAAATTCCCATGAGCGAGCATCTTCATGACAGTATCTTTGCCAACCGAAAGCAGTGGGAGGTATCGGAGATCCATCCTTCAAAAAGACCTATAAATGAGCCAATATTAAACAACATCAATCAACCACTTTACTATAAAGAATGCATTGACAAGCACTTTAAAAATATTATGCACAAATTTACCTCTACGAAGTGACAATTATGCACAAATCCAATGGAAATAATATGATGACTTGACTGAGTCGCCGGTGGAGAACCTCTAAGAGGGGAAAATGTCATGCTTCCGTGTATGGATAATGAGACCAAGACCACGTTACATCTTGAAGCAATTACATAGCCCATGTCCGATATGGTCATCCACTTCTTTGTAGGTACCACTCCTCGCTTGTCAATATATAGAGAATTTGTCAGTTTACTCACTCGCTCCTTCGTCCCAAAGAGTTTGACATTGTTAACATGCCATTGTTGAAGCTCCCTGATCAAATCAACACGGACCTGAGCCCAGGATTCCTCACCCTTACCAAGTAATGCCGATATTGCACGATAACCACAATTCCCATCTGCTTGTACATCAACAATGCGTTCAATGCAGTGATGAATCTCAATAGGAAAAGCTACTAACAATGGGTCAACTCTTCTGTGTTTAGTCTTATGGCATGATGGTTGAGACGACGGTCTGGAAGACGTGCTATCATGGAATGAGTGCATCGCATCAGCATGCTCAAAATATGAGAGATCACGTTTAGTTGATCTTTCCAACTTCAATGCACCCCGTTTTTTTGGTGCTCCTTTTGTTCTGACCTTTTCTTGTGGTGGACACATTGAAGTTGTATCCGGAAATGCTAGTTCACGCACTTTAGTCTTCAGAGTAATCTTGCCTGCTACATCAAGATCCTGAAATCGGTTCTACAATGCATTTACTTCATGTTGCAGAGATAAATCCGAGCACGGGTCTTTCATGCCTTGGTCAGCAAAGCTTAACTTCTTCCAATGAGCATGGACTGACTGCAACCGAACAAAGTTACCCATCATACTGTACCTAGCAAGTTCGCATGCACAAGGTAGTCCATGTGTAGTTCTAAGTGTGCAACCACAAATAGAACTGTCAACACCAACAATCTTAACTCTTTCATATTCGTGAGCAATGTGACACAATGCAGTCCTTGATACAAATCCCCGCAATTTGAGGTAGAAACGATTATTGAACCTGTGTTCCACTACAATTATGCTTTTCTGGAATGACGCCTTTATTTGAGTGTGTTGCAATGTGATCAAGTTGTTCATGGCATCCCAACAACTACACAAGTCCCCCATGCTATCTTGAAGCAACTTCTTCAACCATCCATGTGCAGACTCAACCCTATTAACAAACACAAAAAGGGCACATTAATATGTAATAATGGATAACGTATTCATAAATATAAATATTGATTAACGATGAGCATACCTATTAGTTGTCGTATTCCCAAAGTGCATCACTCAATTTATCCATGCGGTGACAAATTTCTCCTTGCATGGAAGCAACACTTTATTTTTCACATATTCATCGAAAATAGGAAAACGTGAATATACCTCTTCTAATTTTCTCAAACGTTCCCCATATTCACCCTCATTATGAGAATCCATAGTGAGACTCCATGCATCCATCACTGTGTCCCATTCCTCTTTCGGATGCACTATCAACTTGCATTTAGCTTTCACGTTCATAGTGATATGAAATCGACATAATAAATAATATGAACTCGGAAAAACAGTTTCAACCGCATTCATCAATGCAATGTCTCTGTCAGTCACAATGACTTGAGGTATCACATCATCCTTTAAAACCAATCCTCTTAACTTCTGTAATGCCCAGTTGAAGTTATCTGCTCGCTCAGACTCCAAATAAGCAAATGCCACGGAGAATGTCAAGTTTGTTGAAGTTACACCAACAATCTCCAATAATGGCAACCGATATTTGTTCGTTTTATATGTACTATCAATGAGCAACACAATAGAGAATGCATTCAAAAGTTTAATGGAATCTGGATGTGTCCAAAATATATCTCTCACTATATCAGAGCTGTCGACCCTACTGTGCCAATAGACATAGTGATCTCGTTCCATTAGTTTCATTAGATGTTGCATTTCTGTTCTGGGATCTCTTAGAGATTTCCTAAACGCATGGTGTGCATTATATATTTGCTTAATAGTAGTGACGTTATACTCATCATGATCTTTCAATGTCAGTAATATGCTTCTGGGCTTTACCATGTTCTTTGTCATATCACAAACAAAAGACTTCTCTTCGCCACTTAGCCGACCAGCATATGGATGACCCACCAATGTTTCTGCTACCTCATGATTGTGAAATCCACACACAACATTGACCTTCCATCCATCACCATATTTCGAAGGCCTTCCTCTTAGCTTGAAGGGACACTCGCATTTTTTGGTTCCAGTCACCTTGCGAGTTAACGCTTGCTTGTATTGTCTATACTTTCCACTTCTTTCACAACCCAAGATTAAAACTGCCTTCTTTCCTATATCACCTGTCTCTAACCTCACAATGACAACAACAAATCTGTTCTCTCTCCCAATGGCTCGTGCCCAATTCAAAAGATCATCTCGAGTAGGAAAGACCTACAAATAAAAAAACAAAATCAGATTATAATGTTCAAATTGCAATGACTTATCAAGAACACTTTTCCATTCACCAACCTCTTCAGTGGTAAATGCATCACTATAATCCACAATCTTAGTTGGCATGTTAACTTCTTCGGATACCTTGGATACATACTCTTCCATGTCAATTTCTACACCGGATAAACACAAACACACAAATTAAGTTCTATGCATACATGGTTTTATAAACTGATTATGTATTTTTTATAAGTTTCCGGATTGTGTTCTGGAAACTTATTTCCGGAAGCCATTCTTGGTATTTATCGGAACCTATTTTAATCTATGTTCCGGATTGCTATTTCCGGAAGCTGAAATAACAATGTTCCGGAGTTTTATATCCGAAAGCTAAGTAAAAAACATTCCGGAGGTATATTTACGGTAGTCGTGTAAACAAATTTTGGAGTTTTATTTCCGGAACCTATTCAAATTTTGTATTCCGGAATTTAGTTTCCAGGCGAAATCAAAACTTGCGTAAAAGAATAATTTACGAACCTTATCAGCGACAACTTCAATGGAGCGATCAATGAATTGAATGAATGACCGATGAATGAATTGAACAAATGTAATTTAATTGAATTGAATAAAGAGACAAGGGGAAATAATAACAGGGAGGGAGAGAAGACAAAAGAGGTTTTAGGCATGGGGTGGGTGGTGTGAAATTGAGAAGAGGGTGTAGGAAAAATATCTAAAAAAGGGGAGGGCATTTTGGGGAAAAGAGTTTTAAAAAAAATAAAGAGTGGGTGTATTAGATAAATTATGGGTGTAAAAAGCAACCCCCATGTTGTTTGAAGCAGAATTATGTCTTGGGCTTAAAACAGTATGGTACGCTTGGTTGCAAAAGAACATGTGGGTTGCTTTTTACACCACAAAAATCTTTAATACACCACATATTTTTTTAAATTTTTTTTATACCCTAAATGCCCTTTTCTTTTTTAATATTTTTTTTCCTAAACCCTCTTCATAATTCCATACCACCATCGATCCCAAGAAATCCTTTTCTTCCCACTCCCTGTTATTATTTCTCTCTTCTCCCTCATTCACTCATTCAATTCAATAGAATTATAGTCATTCAATTCAATTCAATTATAGTCCTTCAATTTGATTCAATTCATTGAGAACACATTATTTCCCACAAATTCTTCATGTTTTCCCCGTCGTTGATTAGGTACGTAACTTTCATGTTATGGAATTTTTTTATCATACCGGAAATAAGTTTCCCGAACACAATTGTTTCACCAACCGGAAAAAGTTTCCGGAATTCTCTGTACAAACTACCGGAAATAAGAATCCGGAATGAACTTTTTTTACTTTCGGATACATATTTCTGGAATGCATATATTTGTGACTACCGGAAATATGAATCCGGAATGCATATACAATTCGCTACCGGAAACATGTTTCAATAGAAAAAATCCTGAATGTGAAAAAATTAGAGTACTAGAATTAGATTTCCAGAATGTGAAAAAATTAGAGTACCGGAACTATATTTCAGGAATGTAAAAATTTAGAGTACCGGAAACTTATTTCCGGAAGTTTAAAACATGAGTTCTGGAATTATGTTTCCGGAATATCGAAAAATTCTGTTATATAAGTTCCGGAAATATGTTTCCGGAACATGCCAAAAAACTTATATATGACTTCCAGAAATATGTATCCGGAATAAGCCAAAATACATGAACATGTACCGGATTCTTATTTCCGGTATTAAAAACATTGAGTTCCGGAGTTAAGTTTCCGATAGGTATCGAAACTTCAAAAAAAAAAAAAAAAACCAAACGCACCTTTACGAGATAATGGCGTGGAGAATGTTGAAGACGATGATGCAAATGTTGGACGGCGATGTTGTTGGACGATGATGTAGATGCTGGAGTTTGGGTGTCCGAAAGAAAGAGAGAAAGAAAATGGAGATTAGGTGTTTATGGTTTCTGGAAAGAAGAAAGGAGAAGATAAAATGGGAATGGGAATCGGAAATAAGTTTTGGAGAAGGAAGATATTGACAAGGGTATAATAGGAATATTGAAATTTTTTCAAAAAAAAAAATAGTGATGTATTAAAGATTTTTGTGGTGCAAAAAGCAACCTCCAAAGAACATACTAGCCATCAAGGAAGCTCGCCAACGAGCTCAAGACCTTCAAGGCCTGTGGTATTTGAATCTAATCTTCTCATTATGAATTATGAATTGTTTTATAACTTCGCAAAAACAGACCACCCCTAATGGGCGTAATTATTATTTTTGGTTAAATTAGTTTTTTCATCTTTCATTTTAATTTTTTTTGTTTAACTTAATCCCTAATTTTTATGTGTGTGAAGTTAATCATTCATGTTGACAAACGTTAACACCTTGCACCTTTATGAGTTTCCATCTAATATCGTCATAACTTTCGTTAAAACTCAAAAGAAAAGTATTTTTCTCTCTCTTCCCTCCCTTTCATCTTCATCCTAAACCTTAAACCAAATTAATGGCTTCCTTCAAGGTTTGAGCACTCCGTCCTTGGCTTTCTTCAGTTTTGAAGCTTCACATTGCTACTTAAACGTGCAACGCCACCGTCAATGTCATTCAGTAGTCGCTTGAGTGTGACGGGTTTGAACGGAGTTAGCGAGGTGGTGGCAGTTTGGGCTGGGTGAGCAGTGACTTGCAGTTGTGCGAGCGGTGGTTGGGGTCCAAGCTTGGAGAAGTGCGGTTTTGGGTTGACAACATTGTGAAATGGTAGCTCAATGACAGTGATTTAGTTTCAAACACCGGAAAAAAAATGGTGAAACTCAGAAAAATGGTGTAAGGAAGAGGGGAGAGAGAGAGAGAGAGAGAGAAACAATTTTTATTGAGTTTTAACGAATGTTTTGACGGTGTTAGATGAAAATTGACGGAAAGGGTAACGATATTAAGGTTTGTCAACATTGAAAACTAATTTGACACAAATAAAAGTTAGAGGACCAAGTTGAACAAAACATTTAAGATAAGGAACAAAAAGACTAATTTTACCTTTATTTTGTTACCATTTTGATTTCGATAAGAGAAATGTTTTATCCTCCTATAGCTTCCTAACGCAAACCCTACTAATTACTAATTAAATAAAATATTCAACACTTGTTATGATCTCGAGATATTGAATGCATTTACTTTTTCATTTAATATTTTCTTTAGGCTTATTAAGAACATTTATAGGATGATATAACAAAACTCTTTAATTACAAAAAATTTTAAAAAGTGATTTTGATTGTATCACTTTTATATAAATCAGTGACTATTTTGCATTTGATTGTAATTATAAAAAAGTTATTTTTTGACCTTCTTTCTCCTCTTTTATAGGAAGTGTTTTTTTTAGAAGTTGAAAAGTATAACTTCTCATATAGCTTAATTTCAACTTTTGTTTTTAAGGGAGTTGCTTTTTACAACCCATGTTTTTTCTAATACTTATACAACCCCCTCCCATTTTTTCTACCCCAAAATACCTTTTATTATTTCTGCAACTATCTCTTGAATTCAACTTCTTAATTATTATTTTCTTCTTTCTACTGCAAAGCTCCAATTCCTCATCTTTGTTATTCTGTAAATATATTAGGAATAAACCAAACATCAACGGATCATGGATTTGCTTCTCTCTCGCTCTCCCTTTCAGCTAGACTGGCGCCGTTGGGCTGCTTGTGTGCCTCTATCAATTAAAATGCCATACCTTTGACCACTTTCTTTACCTTTATTTAAAATAATACATGACGTAATAAAACGAGGAATGAGAGAAAGATATTGGACAGACCAAACTAGATTGCAACACGAGAGGCAATTCCTTTAATGGTCTGATTGTTGAGTTACATTTATGAGGGAAAACATAAATGCAATAGAACGAAGGCTTGCTTCAGTGTCGCAGGTCACATTTATGGGTGGAGATAGAAATAATAAAAAAGGGTTTAGGGAAGAAAAAAGTGGAGATATAGTGGTGAGGAATTGGGAAAAATATCCTCTCCAATTTTTATCTTTCCATTTCTGTTTATTTTCAAAGTTTTTTTCAAATAAATATATATTATACACATGTATGTAGTCTCTCCATACATTTATTATCCCAAAATTTTAGTACTGGACATCTCCATGAGAAATGGAGAGGATCCCTACTCGGGGAATTGTGAGGAGGGTTAGGAAAAAAAATATTAAAAAAAGAAGAAAGATACATTGGGTAGAAAAAAAGTTTAAAAAAAAAAAAGGAAGAAGAGTTGTATTAGAAAAATCAGGGATTTCAAAAAGCAACTACATTTTTTTTAATTTATATTTTAGTAAAAATCCAATTAAATAAAGACAAATTCTATTGTACCCACACTAATTCAAGGGTTTTGAAACAGTTAAATTTGACCAATAGATGATGGTCTTTCATTTAATGAATTCAGGTCAAACATTTGCTATTTCACATAGAAACTTTTATTTATTACAGTTGAGTCCCTAAATATTTAAATATTTTTTTGATTTAAAATTTAAAATTCTTATTATTAAATCAATTTCTAAAAGAACCACTGTACCCAATTCCCCCTTCTTCTCCATCTCTTGTTATGAAACTTTATCTTCTTGAAACAACACCATTTCTTGTTGAACCCAAATCCCCTTTCTTATCCATCTCTTATTGAACCCTAATTCTCCCCAATCACCCTTCTTTTTCACTTCCGTTGATTCAATAGAAGTTTATCCCAAATCACCCTTCTTCTCCAAAATTGAAGTGAAGTGTGGTGCCCTTGGTGTATTCTCAAAAGTTGGCGGTGCCCCTGATATTTGGTTCGAAAATTGAGGGGTGAATTTGGAGCCTCTAATTCAAACTTGTATGAGTAATTTGTCCTAAAAAATGTGAGAGCAATTTAATATGATTTTTGATTAATCATTTACCTTGTTATGATGCATGTCAGCACCACCTCTCTTTTCTGTGCTTAATCATTTGGTGGCTAAGTTTCATGGAGAAGAACAAGAGACTTCAGGGATGACAATGTTCCAAAAATCATCGAGAAGGTGGCTATGTTCCAGAGGAAGAAGAACAAGAGATTTTAGGGTTGATTAAGTTCAAGAAAATTGGCTTCAATTTTTTTAAATTGTATCATATTTTTAATTTTTAATGTTTATTTAAATTTTTCAAAGGTAAAATGTATTTAATTTGAATGACTAAATTGCAATATCGAAAAGTTCGATCACTAACTAATAAAAATGAAGAGATAACATCAACAAATGAGACCAAGCTCAACTATTAGTCCCTTCAAAAATTGTTTCAAAACCCTTGTATTTTCTTGGGTGTGATAGCAGCTCCCTTAAATAAATATGGAACATTCCCTAAGCAGTTGCGTTTGGGCTAACGAAAAATGCCTGTCTTCCCTCATATTGGATCATAGCCTCCAATCTGCTCTGGGCCGAAATTTTCCGCTTTTTGTCGCTTTTATACTTCTGTCTGAGTTTATGGCAATTCCAATTCAAGCATTTTTTCTGCATTATGCACCACGTTCATAATAGTTTAACAATCATTAATATAATAATATTGGTGCACCCGTTCCACAATGTCATTTTGACAATGACTGACACAAATTTCTACAATACTGTATTTTCTTGGTGGAAAATCAGCTTTAGGTATAGAATTTGGATTCTCCTATTTTTCAATACTCCATGATATTAGAGCATGTTTGGCATTCGGTTTCTTCCCTCAAAACTGGGTTTGAAGGCCCCGAAACCCTTTTGAACTTGTTTAATGTATTTGACATTTCCAAAAGTCCTTTAGATATAATTGGGTTTTAGCTGTGGTTGAGAAAGTGAAAAATCTTTACTTGTTCCTTTGTGAAAATTCAGTTTGAGTTTTTAAAAATTACTTTTATCATATTATCCTGAAAAAATTAATAATTTCACATTTTCAATTAAGAGATAAATGATAAAATAAAATTGAAGGACATATTGGTAATTATACATCTAAAAATCAATTTCAATAGCACGATTCAAACAACATTTATTCTATCAAAACTACTTTTAATAATAAAGTTGCTCAAACATAAATCATTTATTACAAACTTACTTTTAATTAAACCAAGTTTGCACAAATCATTTTGCAAACTGCGTTTGTATACTTTATTGTTGAAATTAGTTTTGATAGAATGAATTTATTTGGATTGTATGATCATTTAAACTGACTTTAGATATGTAATTGTCAAATTATCCTTCAATTTTATTTTATCATTCTCTCAATTTTATTTTTTAGAATAATATAGTAAGAGTACTATTGAAAAACCTAAACTGAGTTTTGAGAAACTTAAAAGTATTAGTTTTTCACCTCTTCTCCAATCAAGGTTTAGAGGTCAAACCTAATGGACTTTTTTGTTCTTACCAAACATGCTGAACAATTTCAAAACTGGGTTAGTTTTGACTCTCTCCAACATCATACCAAACAAGCTAGCAATGATACTTCTAAAATGCTAATTGGATAATAAAATGAATTAGGAGACCTGAATCGGCAACAATATTGCCCCATGACCGGGAAGATGTTGTGTTTTATAGAATGAAAAAATAATTATGCGCTGTTAGCTATTTGTGATTACAGAGGGAATGTTGAAGACAAACCCGACAGACATGTCACAAAACCACGCCACGTGTATGTGCAGGCCAAGAGAAAATGGAATCCTCTAAGACTATTTTTTGATTTCCCAGTATCCCACACAATAGGCAAATATAGTTCACAAGCCTATGACTTTAAATTTTCACAAAAAATTAAGGACAAGTTTAACATATATATGCTTAGTGTAGACTATTTTAAAATGAATGAATTAAGCAAATATGATTAAGACCTGCAATTTACTACTCCGGATCTATATATAAGCAAAAAAGACCAACTTCACACGTATTAATAAAGTTAGTTATATTAGTTTAATTGTCTTGATTTGTGTAAAAAAAATTATAATTACTAAGCAACTATTTCATGGGAGTGTATAGTGCTCTTGGAAATTGTGTTTTGAAAGTGTATAATGCTCTTGAAAAAATAAAAAAACAATTAATCAAATGATATTTTTGAAAGACTAGCATTAAATAAGGTTGACTTGATTGATTTTTGCTTATATTTGAGTCCAAAAAAATTAAATATTTTTTTTTCTTAGATATAAGTTTGAAGGGAGTACTTTATATCGTGCATAGTTGGTTTCATTAATTAGGGGGTTAGGGATGGGAATGTTCAGAATGTGGGCTTAGGACGTTAGGCTTTCTCATCATATATAGGCACGTATAGTGGGACGGGATAGCCAGCAGACTAGACACTGTTTTCACAAGCGTAGGAGATAAACTAAATCACAGGTCATAATCATATTTTCTTAGTTCATTTTAAAATAGCCAACTAAGCCTATATATGGTACGCCTGTTCTTAATTTTTGTGAAAATTTAAAGTCATAATAAGTTTGTGAACTATATTTGCCTCTGTGGTGTGTTTACTAACACCGGGGGTTATAAAAAATTAGTATTAGCGGCTTCCATTTTCTCTTAGCCTGCACATACGCGTGGGTTTGTGACATGTTGGGTTTGTTTCCCACATTCCCTCTGTAATCACAAATAGCTGAGGGGGAGGGGGTCAGCATTTCTCACACTCAAACCTTTTTATATATAGGACGGCTATTGCTTAGTTATGAATACCAAAGCTAGCGTCTTCCGGTGTTAAGGTTTAATTAATTACACTAGACAATGCATATCTACCATTCCAAGCTATTATTATTATTATTATTATTATTATTATTAATTAAAATAATCCCACCTCCAATCTATATTATAAGAAACAGAGGACTAAATCACACAGACCAAAAAAATGTTTTGAAATGAGATAGTTTCAATTAATACTCATAAATATTTAACTTATTCTTCAAAAATATCCCTTTCATAAATGATGGGTTATAGTTAATGACACTAACACAAATTTCACTAACATGAAAAATAGATATATCTCGTAAATATAAATAAGAATACAATTGAAAATAAGTATTGAATATATCTTAAAATTGATGAATGTTTCTTATAATTTAGATCAAAAAATTGGACCCTTCTATTTATTATAATATGGATCAGAGGTAGTAATAGTTATCATCAAATACAGTCACATTTGCAGGCTACAGCTATTACTGGTTAAAACACACCTCAAACTTTCTTCAACATGAAATTTGACTATTGTGCTTCTTGCGGAAGGTAAGTTGGGAAGGAGTCTTTCTCAAACTCGGATAATTATGAAGCTTAAAGCAAATCCTACCCTACTTTGGTTAAAATAAAAACAGAAGCTAATTCCAAAACGTGGCTAACACACACCCATGATGAGAGGGAACTATTTTATTGATTTGATGCACACTTAGGAATTCCAACACGCCTACACGGGTACAATCATGCTAATCCTCGTTGACGTTGAACTTGAATCTCATAGGTCATATGTGGTGTCTTAATAGGAGAATAAAGCAAAAAAATCAAGGACCAAATGAAATTAAAGAACTAGTACTCTTGGTGGTGGTGGAAGGTATTACTTCGGCCTCTCCCTTGAAAGTGATATCATGCATATGCATATAGGTGTAAGTGGGCCAGAAAATGTCATATATGAGGTGCCACCAATACTTATGGGCCTAACACCCAATTCATCATATCAAATCCCTGCCTATGGTCATAGCCGCAATTTGTAAATAGGATGTGGTTCCTCTAAAGTGGGTGAAGTCCTAAAATGAGAAAGTAAAAAATTATTCGTCATTGATTTGATTAAGTATATGAAGATCTCAACCTACTAAATAATTTAAGCGTGAATAATCCCTTATTTTCTCACTTTAAAACTCCACTCACTTTAGAAGAGCTAAATTCTTTTAAAAAAACATAAAGGTCAACCGACACAAAGACTTACCGCCTAGCGCCTCCCACGTGATGGCTATAAGATTTCAAAAAAGCATAAATTAAATTAAATACAATATGTGTAATGAAAACATTCAATGTTTGTCTTCAATGTTAATTATACAAAATAATAGCTTCGATTGTAGGGGAACTATATATATATATATATAACATTGCATTGATTGATGTTAGGGCTGTTGATATGCAATGCAATAAGTAGTTATCTTCCATAGTAAAATTCATTCCAGCTACTATCTCCCTGTGGACTTAGGTCAAATAATCGAAGTCGGTACATACATAATATATACATATACATTTTACATATAGCATCCACAATGATGGGTGTTTATGTACTTTTTGCTTGTTAAGCACTCCTCCTATTCCATTATTGGAGTGAGGTTCTTATCAAGCATTCAATTTTGTGAGATACTTGTATAAGCACTTGGTGTTTTAAATTAAAGTTTGTTGTTCTTATACTTTAAAAGCATATTGGTGGGACCATTTAGTAAAATTATTGATTAAATGTAATGATGTGAGGTTGTTTGTGGGATCCATTTAGTAAAAATTTTAAAGGTGCTGCATTGGAGAGGTGAGGTGTTTAAGTTGTAAAAAGTAAAAATGAGTGATGTGTAAATGCAGGACCCACTTAACAACCCCAAAAAGTAAAAATATGAGATGCTGGGTTGTGGATGCTCTACATATGTTAAAACAACGTAACTACGCATAATTGTGTGGCTATATTTAAGTTCAAATAGGCACCCGCCAACTCTTTTTTCTCTTATAAATTCTCTAAAGGTCCTGCTAATTAGTGCCCGGGCACTAATTAAGAATAAAAAAATAGAAATTTTGTATTGAAAACTATCCATTTTTAACTTTATATATGTATCGTTGGAAAAACAGCCTTAATTGCGATTCGTCCCTAGCTAGCCGCCTTAATTGCGGCAACTTTGTGCTACCTTTATTACAGTTTCTCATACCTTCATTGTTCTTAGTGTGAGGGGATGTATGTTTAGTCTCACATCACCCACAAATATGACCTATGTAGTGCTTATAAAGCTTGGACAGTCCTCATCTTACAAATTGATTTTGTGGGGTTGAATTAGACTCAAATTCAAATTCTAAGATATATTGAATATATAATTTTTCAATATAAAATTTCTATCTTTATTTTCTTAATCGCTGTTAACGCTAGGTTATCATTCTCCATTCTTTAAGTATAAGTTCTTCTCCATATTCAATATTTTTATGATGCTTCAATTCCCCAAAAGAGAAAGCTATGACCGGGTGAAGAAAAAGTACATCTCAAAATCCCTTATCAGCGGTAACTTACGATACTTTAAAAATGGAATATATTTTTTTGTACACCTGAAATATAATAATTGTGTAAAATACTATATCCAATGTGAGTGAAAGTATCATCTTAATATTATACTGTGAGTATTCAACTAACCATACTCTTTATAAAAATGCCCAAAAAAGGACACAGTAGTGACAACACAATCTGCATCAACTTGACCATTTCAGCCCATTGTATAACCTGCATTGGTTGATAAAAAAAAAGCATTAAACATAGTTTAACTATTAAAGTAAAGGTGAGGGCATTGATTAGGAATCAAGTAATTCAAATTTTTTATTGAAAATCTAACTATATTACTTTTCGATATGTTAAATTTATAATATTTAAATAAAAATGTATCTCTTTTAATTCATTGATTATTATTTTAAGGAAACTTGTTAATATGATTCTTAAAATAATAAGTGAACTTATTAACGAACAATTAATTATGATATCATTAAGCGTCACTTTGGTTCGCCAGGTCATGTCATTAAGCCGCTATTTGTTTTCGCAAAAGATGATATTCATAATTCCTCGGAAAAAAAATGTCGTGGCTGATATGAATTCCCGCACCACTTTTGGCAAGCCTCATCTTCAGAAGCCGTGCAACAACGATTCTAACAAATTTACATGAACAAGACCCAATTCCTTTGCACATGGCTAAGGCGTTGACAACGACGGATGTAAGAGTGAACTCATATATTTTTACTCTAAAAATACAAGTTTTATTATTTGATTCAGGTCAGTATTCTTAAGACATTGGTTAAAAAATAAAAGGAAATCTTTTATTGAAAAATTAAGTATAATACTATTCAAAATCTTAATTGCTACAATTCTCAATGAAAAGATTTTTTTTCTTTATTCCTTAATCAATATCCTAAGGACACTGGTTGCTCATGCTGAGCTTGTGAGGAAGGATCTTGATTCGAATCTCACAAAACACATTCTTAAAGAAGGACGAAGAACCTCAACTGTGACTAAGCATCCGAGAGGAGAATAATCTCATAACGTGTCCAAAGAATCTAAGTTTATGGAATATTTCGTGGATCAAGTGAGAAATCAAAGACCCTATGATTCCAACCAAAAACGAACATTTTAATTTTATATATATGATATACAATACTATTCAACTTAACATATATAATTTGGATATCTCATTAAGTATAAAATATTATGGTAGAAAAATTATTTCTTAAAAACAGTTCATTAATATAATGGGTTTCTTCACGGGTTGATACAATGTGGTTATCATATTAAATTTTAGGAAAATGTCATTCAGTGTCCCAATAGCATTCGTTAAGGAATTAAAAAAACAAAATGTGATGGGAAAGTGATATACTTAATGTATTGAAATGTGGAGTTAAATTTTAGTTATTATCAGTAAATCATTTCTTTTTTTTTTGTTCCTTAATCAATGACTTGAAAAGAACTTAAATTTTAACTAGATTTTTTTTTATGAACTAAATTTGGATCTTGTTAACCAGATTCATAAGGATATCGGTTAAATAATCAAGAAATGAAAAGTTTTTATTAAAAATTTATCTTTTTTGATCTCTTAACTAATATTTAAATGATATTGATTAGCATTCTCCTCAGGATTGACTAAATCCCATTATTGACTTTATGATTTCCCCATGATTGCTTTTCATACCGCTTTGCTTTTGTGCCTAGGATATGGTAATCCCTAGAAGATATTCACGAATTTTCTGTTTTTTGATTTATTTTTTAAAATTGTTGTATATTAATTAAATAATGGTGAATGTTAATCAGTACTCTTAGAACATTGGTTAAAAAATTTAAAGAAGAAAGTTTTTATTAAAAATTGTGAATTTAACATATCGAGAAATGATGTACTTAGATTCCTCATGAAAACTTTACATTTCTTGATTCCTTAATCAATACCCTTAAGACATTGGTTAGCAAGATTCTTAAACAATTAATAATTAATTTTGTTAATGAATAAAAAATATTATATATTAAAATATTTGCTTTTTAAATATTTTAACCATTATTATTACTCTATTAATATTTGTCACTTGTTAATATTACAAGTAAGTTAAGAAAAAAAATAATTATAATTTTATTAGTTTCTTAAAATGATAAATAAATATAAATAAAATAAAGTTTTTTAAAAAAATGGAGAGAGCAAGTAAAGGTCAAATGTTCATAAGTCATAACATAATGACTATAATGCTTTTTGATTTGGTGGATATGAATTAGTGAAAACTGAAAAGACTAGAAATGGTAGCGTAATGCTGTTTAGTTTGCACGACGAATTATTGCAAACACAATTGCGTGTATTTGTGTTTGACTGTGAATACTGGATACAAATTTTATGTAATCTAATCAAGATAATTATTTGTCAAAAAAAACTAAAAATATCCACTTTTAAATGTATAAATACATCATTATCCATCAAAACTGAGATTTTTAAGAATTTGGCTCCTCTAAAATGAGTGGAGCTTTAAAGTAAGAAAATGAGATGCTATCTACCATTGATTTGATTA
Organism: Ammopiptanthus mongolicus; assembly: GCA_039655645.1. Lineage (NCBI taxonomy): Eukaryota > Viridiplantae > Streptophyta > Magnoliopsida > Fabales > Fabaceae > Ammopiptanthus > Ammopiptanthus mongolicus. Next base: position 77,991,830 of record CM077350.1, on the reverse strand, counting down.
TCTACATAACCCACTAAGGGTGTGTTTGGGAAAGCTGGAAAAAAAAGATTATGCTGATAATCGATTTGTGAATAATCTATTATTGTGATAATCGATTATAATCAGAATTTATTTTTGTTTGGGTCTGTTTGCTGAAAAGCGATTTCAAGATAATCTTTTTCCGTTTGAATGATCTAAAAAAATCGCTTTTTATATAGTAAATTACGAAAAAGGATATGAAGTTATTTGTATAATTTAATAATATTTATTTGGAAGTTAGTTTTGTAGAGGTAAATAGGGAAGAGAGTTTTGAGAATAAGAAATAATCAAATCATAACAATCTTAAGATAAAACAAATTAGATGACATAAAATAGTTTTTCCCCCCAAAAAAGCTTTTTTATAAATTTAAGCTAATTGCCAAATATGATAGATTATGTATGAAACAGCTTTTTAGCCAAAAAACAGCTGAAATGGGAAAATCTATCTTTCCCAAACATGCTCTAAATAATCTAAGAATTACTAGCCTCTTACTTTCTCACTTTAGAGTTCTCGGTGTATATGCCTTTAAGTCACTGATTAACATTTGCCTTTTTATTTTATAGAAATTATATGTGTCTTGGTACGATTTCGACAAGGATACCTAGTCGAATGTAAGTTATACGGTGGTGAGACCGGATATCGTTCGCAAGGATCGTGGACAAGTATCACTTCACAAATTGAACCACTATCTAAACGTTTGTTTGGAAGGAAGGAGCTCATATTGAGCTTTCATGCAAGAAACCAAATAAAACAAATTAAATGTTTTTGGTATTTTCTTAATTGGTGATCAACAACAACTAGAGAATGAAAGATAAACAAGATTAAAAAGCGCTAGGGATCCGATTTCGTCCAATTATGTACCTGGATTCCTCATCGATAAGGAATCCTTTGAATTATTAAAGCCATACCTATCCTAATCCCTATTGGTTGGTTGAAGGTATAATTCCCTATGTTAATTAACCCCCAATTCCTTAGGTGAATAATCCTATCAAACTCCATTAATTACCTTAATTCCTTAGATTTAATCAATTAAGCCCAGTGGCGGATCTAGGACTCGGAGCCAGGGGGTCAATCTATTTCCAAAAAAGACAATCTATTTAAAAAAAATCAATAAAAAATTACTATCAAACAATAGAAGATAAAGACATAAAATTTTAATATATATAGTCAAATAAATTATATACCTCATAATTGTCCTCTACGTGATTTCATGTTTTGAAATCGTTGAATAATCAGCTCATTGCTAATGTTATTAAACACATTTCTCACAATATAAGTCGCCAAACAATCATTCATCCATGCATCTCCCATTCGATTGGGCAACCTATTTTTCACAATTTTTCTTTGAGGAAAATTATGTTGAGTAGGTTGGCACGGTCCTCTTTGTAAATATGTTCTTTGTAAATATGTTCTTCATATCTTATCTCTTTGTAAATATGTAGAGGAAGAATACAGTAAACACAGTCATATAACAATAGAGTAAACAATTTGATTCAAAACCCGATTTCAGAATAATGCAGAGGAAGAAGAAGGAAGAAAAAGAACAAAATCAAAATCCCCAATTTGATTCAAGGCCCTAAACAATTCAGAACAAATAAGAGGAAGAGGAAGAGGAAGAAGAAGGGCAAGGCACAGTGTGTGAGAGAGTGGGTCAAAGGGTCAAAAGGTCCAATGGCATGGGTGCAATTTTTTATAACTATGGGGTCATTTTTTTTTACCTAGGGTATTAGTAAATGATTTTAAAAATACAAGGGGTTCAAGTGCACCCCCTGGAGAACACACAGATCTGCCCCTGATTAAGCTCCAAGAAATTGCTTGGTAATTAAACCACACAAATCAAATAACTCATTCCTAGATTACCCAACTAATGGTACCAATTACAAGAGGCAAGCATCATTAATCACTATTCCTAGCATATCAATGAACCTCAAGACACAAGAATGATGGCCAAACATCCAAATGTCATTAAAATTCGTAATCAATACATCAACAACCAATAGTTCATAGAAATAAATAGAGAATCAGCAAAACATCAACAAATAAATGGACCACATCATTTCCCTAACTAAGAGGAATTTAGCTAGACATGCTAAACCCTAGAAAACAAGATAATAAGGGGGGAAAGAGGTGAAACTCCATGAAGTAGAAGGTAGATGATGAAGGATTCCTCCTCCTCCTCCTCCTCCTCCAACTCTAAGGAAGTGCCAAATTAGGGTTGGGAAGCTCTATTTTCGTGCCCAGCTGCTGATCAATACCCCTAAAATGGGAAATGAGGGTTTAAATACCCTGTCAGGATTTTCACCTGCGCTGGACACAGGCTTTCTGGCGCTGGACGCTAGCTACAAAGAGACACAATTTCATCAGGATGCCAGCATTGGACTCAGGATTTTCTGGAGTTGGACACAGGACCTAGCGTTGGGCGCAGGATTTATGGCGCTTGGCACCAGGTATCCTGAAAATACCCCTTCTCTGTGCACCCCACGTTGGACGCAGGGTTGCTGAGGTCCAGCGCCAAACTGGCAGAGACTTCATCTTTTCTGAGGATCAATCTTCTTGCTATCACTTCATTCTTCATGCTTTCTTTCATCATTGTGTACTTCATTCTTTATGATTTTTTTTTTCCTTTTATTGAGTCTTAAAAAGATGAAAAATAAACCTAAATTAGCATGCATTAAAAAACAAAACTAATTAAGCTTAAATTAACCTGATTACAAGGAATTAGCACAAACACTCACAACAACTAACTAAGACTCAACTGACTCAATTATTGGGGACAAAACCAAGACAAAAATCATGCAAATAGGAGTAAAATCCACTCAAGAAAGGCACGGTTACTTGATAATCTAGCGGATTATCATGTCTCCCAGTGCTTGTGCACTTGGTTGATATGATACAAAGGATGAGAGAGACCCATCAAAAAATTGTACTTCAACCAACTTAAAAGAAAACATCTAACTGAGATTGCTAATTCAAGCCCCCAATAAAGTTTTGGGATTAATGATTAGTTTGTGGCAGTGATGAGTATTTAAATATTCAAAGGGGTCTGCGTTTGGAGATATTAAATTTAATAAGGCTAGAACTCTTTTAAAGTAAATAAAAGTATAAAGTGAGAAAATAAGGATTTATTCACTCTTAATTAATTAAAGTACATGAGATCTCAACTCAATTTAATTAATCAAGGATAGAAACATTCTTATTTTTTCACTTTACATTTTTGCTTACTTTAAAAGAGTTGAATCCTTAAATTTGTAGTGTGCTTTCTATCTATTCTCACTATATTTAGTGAGACAGCCATTTTGAATTTGAAATACAAGAAAACAACTTTTGGCTCACTCACACAAAACCCCACCATCAATCATGTCATACGAAAACAAATAACGCCTTCATATAGGGTAACATTAAGTGGACAATAATTATATAAATAAAAGTATACATATTTTTCATATAAATTTTGTTGAAGTTTATGTTGGTTTATATACAAATGTCAATATGATTCTTTAAAGACTCAAAAATATATATAATGATACAATTTTTGTGTGTGTGTGTGTGTGTTCTCTTTATGTTCTTTTTTGTATAAGACTTACTTTCAACTCAATTCTTGCCTGTCCTTGGCACAATCTCTAGCACAAAGTTTATAACAAGTTGGTACCCGTAGATAATGTAAATTATTTTCCTCCTAATGATTATTAGCATGGCATCATGACCAATTCACTTGAGTGCTTTAGACTCGTGATTTTACAACCTGATATTGACTTTATTGAATTGTTTATGCTAACTAATGGAGATTAATTGCTGCCAAGTGTAATAAGAAAATGATAGACAATCTTTAGTGTTTGACGCATTGTTTTTATAGTTTAATTACTAGTACAAGTAAATGGGATTATATCATTTGGCATACTAAGTGCTCCATTAAGTATGAAAAGGGATTCATGCAATTTGCCAATATCAGTAGGCATAATATATTAAAAAGTATGCAGTTACATAATTACCCTGAATTAATTCTTAATTACATAGATGTAACAAGAAAACCAAACTATTGATTATATGTATGCTTAATTAATTAAGAGTAGTCAGACTGATTAAGACCAATGATAAGCAGTGGTCTAAACAACATATATATTTGAAATCATAAACTTAATTAAGCGGCAGTAGCCGTAATTATAATGTAAGAAAAGAAGAGAAGTCAAAGCAGAAATTTCAAACAACCAAGTAAAAGAAGATGATATCTTCGTGAGTTTAATTTTGATACATTATTAGTATAAAATTTTCATATTATCAATCAATCATATGAATCCCTATATATATGACTTTAGAGGTAGTAATTATAAAATGCGAAATTTTTTAATGATATGATACATGATTTATAACATTAGTCCTTGCTTTCTAATCAAATCTTATTTATATATGAGTAACACAAATACAAAATGCTATATAAAGGATAAAAACTAATTTACCTAAATTTGTTTGAGACATGTATTGGATAATGTTCTTAAGAATTATTTTGCCATAAGATAATAATGTGAATATCCCCAAAATATAAGAGACTCTTCTGAAATGAAATTCCAAACACTCAAAATAATAACAACAATATTAATAATGCACTTTCAAACAAGATGAGAGGAAATTTAGAATGTCTAAAAGCTTTGGAAAACCAGACTTAAAAAATGACTACATTTTCTCTCATATATATAACACGTACACTTTTTTTGATTTAGGAACGAACAGGGAATGAGAGAAAAAAGAGTAGAAGATAAGATAATTATTTAATGGTTTGGAAGTAGGAGACAAAGTGAAATGAAAAAAAATTAAAACTTTTTTCTCCTTTTGTTTGATCGTGTAAAAAGTGATAGAAAAAAATATATTTATGAAATGATATAAATACCCTTAAATAAAAATGGAATGTAATAAATAAGTCAAGAGTGTGTACGTTTTTTTAAACCTAAAATCCACTCTCCCTCCAAATTTCTTGCCAAAAGGGGGAGGGAACACTTTTTCCCTTGGAGCCCACAAAGATGAATCTTTCCTTCCCTTTTCGTCGAACAAACAAGGTATAATTAAACCATTAATGATACGTTTGGTTGAATAGAAATAGGAGGGAGGGGAGTAGGGAGGAGGGAAGTATTATTTTCACCTGTTTGGAAGAAAAGAGAAGTAGGGAGGAGAGAAAATATGTGGTAAGACCCACATGAAAAATAAATCTCTTCCTTTGCCGAGATTTTGAAAGGAGAGGGGGGAAGTCGAAACCCCTAATCTATCCTTTTGTTTTAGACTGTGCACATATGTTATTTGGGACAAATATGTCTTTACAAGAAATTTCAAGTTTTCTTTCTCTTCTACTTATTTTAATCCAAACAAACTAAAAATCTACCTATTTTCTACTCATTATCTTTTCTCTCCTACTTCTTTCAACCATACATCTTTCCTCCTAATTATTTCTTGGGCATAAAATGTAATTGAAAGAGGATTTAAATATTAATATAAGTGTTGAAAAAAGTTAATTATAATAAAACATAAGAAATGATAATAAAAGGGAGGTCTAAATATATCATATTCAAATTTAAAGGAATTTTTTTAAATAACAAAATATCCAATAATTCCCTACATATTTCAAAAAATAAGAGAAAATAATTATAAAAATAAGTTGGTCCATACCAACATGAGTGTAAATGCCTAATTCCAGTGTATTTTTGTATAAGTTGGAATCCTAACAATCACATTACACCCTTATAGTTCTTAATGTTGACGTTATTTTGCATTAATGAGTCATGCACGTGCCTAGTAATTCACGAGTGCTCTACAAATTGTGTGACAATACGTGGGAGTGACCACAATCCACACACTTATATAGGATATTTTATCGATTATATACTGCAATTTATACACCACCCATAAAAAATATAAATTTCGTTAAAAGCTTTTAGTCGTCCTCTCGTTAAATACGGTCTAGCACTTCTCAAATCATAGGAAGGGACAAGATTAATATTATTAGTAGAATTAATTAGTGATTTGTTATTGCCCCTACGAACTTTAATCATGGGATCTCCAATCACAAAGATTAAGTTGCCATCACCGTTAATTTCTCAAATTGACTCTAGTCCAACACCCTTGATGTTTCATTTATTATTTTCCTTCGTAAAGGCATTGCTAGAGGTTTGGCTAAACTCATTTATGACTTAACATAATCAATGAATATAATCCCATCTTTTAGCAGCTGTTTAACCATATCATTCCTCGATGTATTCTTACCACTTGGCAATCATAATGCATGGACCCAATAATCTGTGCATACTTAGATTGATCAACATTATCATTATTCTTCTTTAATCGATTGTCAACATCATAAATGGTGTTCACCGGTTAATTTAGCTTCAAAATGTCCTGATTGCCTAAGAAGTTTATCAGCATAATATTCTTGTGATAGCATTATACTATCACATTTCTTTATGATTTTAACACTCAAAACACTTGTTTTACCCATGTCTTTCATTTTAAATTTAGAAGCAATAAAAACCACTTAAATCAATAATGAAATTGTACCAACGACAAAATCAAAAGAGTCCACAATCTAACTAAATTTCAAGCATGCCTCCACAAATAAACAAATAACTACACATTTACCGTTTACATAAATAAAAGCAAGATATTACATCTACTTAATATAATAAATATTAACATATCATACTATAGCATGTCACAGTAGACATGTGAAGCACTTCATTGAGAGCAAGGCCTTGTCAGATGTGAGCTTGAGAAGAACTTTTCCCTTTCCAAAAATTTTAGCAGCTTGTGAATCCCCAAGATATACTTGTTCTTCTTCATCCCCTATTGAAGTGTAGGAGGTAAAGGAGTCTTTGTTTACACAAATATTACGAGTAGCCCTAGAGTCTCCTACCCATTGGTTCATACTGGCTACAAGATTGGCTGCAAGATAAAGCTGAAAAATAACCTTAACTATTATATCATTTCCCTCATACAAAATTGTCTTTGGCATGGGAGGATTGTCACTCCTCTTTCTATGTCTGCATTTAGGACCACGGTGACCTAGATTTCCACAAACAAATCATTTTCCATTCCTTTTAAAGGTGAGATTAGCAACTATAGGCTTATAAGATATTTGATCATATTTTATATTGTCATGCCGAATTTTGTTTTTTACAAAGTTTTCCCTTCAGGCCACTGTCTTTGCCCTTGGAGCCTCAATTTACTTCTTGTTTGTGTCCTCAATGATATATATGTGATCAAATTTGCAAGAGACAATTATTTATGCTTGTTTGGAGTTATTGTTTCCAATCCTTCAACAAATGTTGGCAACTTCTCAATCAACAAAACCGTGACGATCTCATTCGACAACGAGATATTTTCAGCCTTGAGATCTCCAAGTAGTTTGTGGTACTCGTTAATATGCATATTGATGTCCTTCTCATTCGTCATCTCCCGTTTGTAATAGTTTCCAATGATGAACTGCCATTTCTTAGCGCCTTCAATTGTGTACTTCAAGTTCATCAAATCCTAAATCTTCTTGGATTCCTTGTGGGAACAATGGACATAAAAAAATCATTATCCAATGTGCTAATAATTGTATGCTTACATACCATATTAGCTGAAAATGAGCACGATCGTGATCAAGCTTTGCGTCCTTTCTAATCATGTTGAAGTCTTGAGGGCTGAAATTAAACATTTTTTGCTCCAAAATCCCCAAGTCTTTGGGGGCTTTGCGTCCTTTTAGCCAATTTTTTTGCAGCAACCACTAAACTCATCAATCATGCAACAAAAATCGGTGAAACTAATGATTAAATACTTAAAAATATAATAAAAGAATCACTCAATTCCCCGCAAATAAATAGCCAGAATGACAATTTATCATTAGCACAGGTCCAAGTTTCTATTTGTTTTGATCAACAGATGGTGGAGATTTGGGATCCGCTAGAGCAACAATGATACCGTACATATCGAGGATGGAGTAAATGCAATCCTACAATCTTTTATAGTTTTAACCTCTAAATATATCAATTTTCGAGATATCAGGAAATGGTCTGGCATGGCCAAAAGCGATAACGACAAGCTGGAGACAACATAGAAAGTAGGAGATGCGTCGGAGTTGTTGTCAACAATACCATTGTTCGTATCAACAGAGTTATCAATGGTGCAGTTCTCCATATAATTGTTAATATTATTAGAAAATAATATAGAATAAAGAAATAAAATAAAATGTAGTAAACCTGATGCGTATACTGGACAATATCCTTAAGAATTATTTCGTCATAAAATAATAATATGAATATTCCCAAAATTTACCATGCTCTTTTGGAATTAAATTTTAGTCACTCAAAACATCAAAAACAATATTAACAATGCATACTCAAAAAAGAGATGGGAGGAAATTTAGAAACGTTCATGGTTTAAAACTTTGGAAAATGACTTCAAAAAGGTATACTGTTTCTCTCTCATATAAGACACACAGTCTATGTTTTGTTGGATGAACAAGGGAGGAAATAAAATGGAAAAAGAGAGAAAATAGAGAGATTTTTCATTTTCCCCTTGTTAGGTTGAGGCAAGAAAGAGAGGAGAGAAAAAAATGTTATGTGGGTCCCACGTCAAATTCTTTCTTTCCACTTATGGCTTACAGAAAGAAAGTGGGAAAGATAGACGAAGTGAAAGGAAATGTCAAATTTATCCTCTATGAAAATTATTAACATAATTATTGTTAACATAGACATAATTGTCTATTTAAAAAATAATTATATTCTTTCTTTCATTGCTTTCTCGTATCAAACAACTTTTATAATTCATTATTTTCTCATCACCTTCTTTTTACCAATATTATTTTTTTTTTTACCTTCTTTTCTTTCTATTTTTTTCTCAAACCAAACAAAACAATAAGAAAAAGCAAAGGCGTGAGCATTTTATTTTTCAAAAACAGTTCTACCATATTTGCCGTTTGAAATTAGGTGAAGTCTATGATATCCTTAGAATAACTTTACCCTATCTCGGTGATCCAATCAGATGGTTAAAACTATTTGACTTAATCCACTCACATGATTCATTTAATTTAGTTGACACATTCTAGTTGGGCCGAATAATTTTTACCCCAAAATTATTATAGGTATAAGAGACACCTTCAAATTAACTCTCCATAAAACCTCATTTAAAGCTTTTGGTAACGCTTTTGCGACAGCATTAGGAAAGCACATTTAAAAGCAATCAAAGATGTGGAGCTTTCAGCAAATACCTCATCTTGCTGGTTTTCTCTACACTGGGGATGTTTGTATGTTGGAGTGGTTTCACATGTGCAGGGTTATGTATGGGTTTTTGTTTTTAGTTGATGTTCCTAGTTTTTAATGAGTTTTACCATACTACTCCGTATGCTATATTTGAGAGTTTTAAAGGAGATTGAGTGAAATGAATAATGGAGTAAAGTGAAAAGATAAAAACATAAGACACAATTATTTAAAAGTTTAATGAGGGAATGAAAGAAAGTTTTAAACTCCCAATTTGGAGGGCATGAAAATGAGAGGATTTGGACGAGATGGAGTGGTTTGGTTATCATTCTCAACCATTTCATTTCATTAATGAAGGAACTCTCAAATAATAGTTTCGACCTTTTTTACTATCTCATTTCATTATTAATCATCACACTTCATCCATCCAAGTGTTAGTTTCATTGGTTTTTGTTTGAAATGTAATTTGATAGTGGTTTACTCTCTTTGGTTTTTTGGTGTGGCCTGTTAAAGATTTTAGGTTCTTATATATGAGTTAAAACAACATTTATACTCGTATAAATATATTTTCTTTGCTTATTAAAAAAAAAAAAAGAGCCTATTAGATATTCCAGCAAAATTATTAAAATAACTTAAAAAGAAATTATTTATCAAAATATACACTTTTTTTAAATTACACATCTTTTTCAAATCATTGGGAATCTATTACTTCCCCTCTATGTTGTTAAAATTATAAAATTAATAATTAAACAAATTTCAAAATTTTAAAAATAAAAAAAGGAAACAAATAAAGCCAACATGAAAAAAGAAGGTTAAACTAATCATTTGGTCCCTATATGCGACTTCAATTTTGAATTTGGTCCTTATACGTGAATTTTTTTGAAATCGGTCCCTATATGTACATTTATTTTTAATTTGGTCCTCGCCGTTTATTGGTGTCATAATACCGTTTGTTGACGTTTAAAGCATAGGGACCAAATTGAAAATTATTGGCACATGTAGGGACCAAATTCAAATTTTTATTTTGAATTCGATCCCTGCATGTAACAATCATTTTCAATTTGATCTCTACATGTGACAATTATTTTGAATCTGATCCCTATCACGTGACCGTGTTACAAACGGCGAGGACCAAATTAAAAATAATTGTACATATAGGGACCAATTTAAATTTTTTTTACGTATAATGATCAAATTCAAAATCAGTATCACGTATAGAGACCAAATGATTAGTTTAACAAAAAAAAAACAATAGAAAGGAAGTGGAATTCCCAAATTACTGGCTGGCATGAGGAAAAAATATATATGTATAATGTATTTTTGCCTACTTATCACTCTCTCAAAGCAATTCAAAAAACCAAAGCAAAAAGAGAACCCAGGTTATAAAAAAGAAACATCTTTAATAACGATTCATGTACCATTTTCAAACAAATTTATAAGTTTGGAGTGTGAAGACAAATAGACAAGGTAATTAAAACATTAGAAGGCAATTAAAAGAGGATAAAAACATTAAAACTAATGCTGAAAAAATTAATTATATATAATAAAAATAAGAAAAAATAATAAAAGGGAGATTTAAATATATCACATTCCTGTACCAAAAAATAATATATCACATTCAAATGTTAAAGAATTTTTTTTTGAAATAATAAAATATCCAACAATTTATTGATAGTAGTGTAGGTGCTTCTAAGAAAGACACGTTGATAACTAATCAAGAAAACTTTTTTTTTTACAAAACTTAATCACTAAAAGTCTACAAAACTGAAGCTTCCTCTCTCCGTCTACATAAAACTACAAATAAACAAACAAAAATATATTTAGGTGCGGGCCTTTTATATGTCCTAAAAATCATAGAGCGACTTATTAATTTCTACAACCCAATTTATATAAGTTCATTCAAAAGATACACTTTTTATAAGGACGGGATTTAGGTATAATTTTATATGTATATTAGATACCATTTTTCAATAATAATAAGATATGTGTAAAAATTCATTAATAAAAAATTAATATGTTTATACATGTTATATTCTCATTGAAAAACAACACTAAATATACTTATGAAATTATACATAAGTTTTGTCCTTTTTTTTATGAGTGACCTAGCTAGAAATGGCCAGGTATGGCGTGCTTATAAAATTGAGCTTCTCACAAATCATTTTACAATGTGTCTTTTTTAAGATAGTTATTATAAAAGTCAAACATTTATAATAATGTGATAATTTATAATTGATTGATAATGTATTTTTTTATATATATTTTTATAAACTAAAAAATATATTGATTGAGAGTAGAAGAGTTACTTTAACCCATATACACGAGAGCAATAAAAAAGAAAAGCAAGAAAAATGTAAATCACATACTATCAAACAATAAATGAGCAGGAAACTCTTTACAAAAACCTTAGCCTAAACACCCAAACAAAGAAAACCCCAACACTGATAGATCTCAAATTCTTTATCCAAAGGAGTGTTCCTGCTTCAAAAATAGAAACAAAAACTGAAGCTAACTCTTATTTCCCCAGTTTTAGAGTTCCTCCATCAAAAGCAAAAGAAACATCTATGCCTTGAAGCCCCAAATCAGAATCTGCAGCTCCCAATCCAATCAGCTTGTAGCATGAAATTGCAAGCATGCCAAATTCTTCATAGATCATATTGTAACAGCACACAAGCTAACTAGGAATTAAAACCAAAATAAAAATTGGTTACAAGTGTAATATGCCAAAACATGTGTAATATGCCAAAACATAAGAATTAGGAAGTTTATATACTATTACTAACTTATATCAAGAATTTTAATAAAAAGCCCGTAAGTAACATTTATAAATAATGAATAAATCTAAATCCACTCACTCAACCTTCTTGCTTACCAAATGAAGTAAATATTGAATATTTTTTTATTATATATTTTCAAGATATTGGATGCATTGTGTTTGGTTTGGCATCAAACTGGACGCTGATGCCGACGTTGTCCAACACAACAATAAGGAGCTTTCACATTTGGCCACCAAAAATTCACAATTTTGTCATTTCAAATTGATTTGCTAATGCCTAATCAAATTGTAATATAATGTCCACTACAAGAATTTTCGTTGTTTCCCCAGCCAAAAGCCCTAGGAAAGGCCAAAGTTCCGTGGGAAAATGCATATTTCCTACGGATCACCTACGGCTTCAAATCCCTCGGAATAAACGATGTTGGAAATGATTTCCCAACGCCAAAATGAAAAGGTTGTGACGTCATTATAAAGATTTTTTTATATTGTCAACAAATTATATATTGCCACATCATTAAAAATGTTTGATCTTTATAGTAATTTCTTTAAAAGTCACATATATGATGATATGTAAATTGATTAACAGTGTAAAAATATTTATATATACCGAGAATATATCAAAATAAAACTCTAATTTATATAATATTTTTTCATTTAATAATAGAAAGGTCAGTAGAAAATTTTTGTAAGAAAATATAACAAAATTGTTTACTCATTAGGCTTTTGTCGCCTAAAACATAAATTCTGGCTCACCCCTTATCATATGAGAAATGTTATTTGGATAACAAAATGGGATAACAATATGTTATCTCTTTGTTTTTTGATGTATTTTTGAATTACGTGTATACAAAGAAGATAAAAAATAAGTTAGAGATAAAGATAAATATATATGGTATCACATACGGTGTCCAAAACTTGATGTTCAAATAACACAACGGTATCATAAACGAGCTGAACTCAATAGTAATAATCATCCTAGCTCCTTCTTCCGTTGACTTATATATACTTTGGTTATGATCATTTAGCTCTTAAAAGATGTTAAATCTGTTAGGGAAATGCTAAATAATATTCTTATGGCAGTGATTAAGAAATTAAAATGACAAAATTTTGTGGAAAAATGATATAATTGATATAGAAAAATTCTAACGAGTGTCCTAAGGGTATTGGTTAAGGAACCAAAAGAATTTTTTTTTATAGGGAGATGGTGTATTTAATATATTGAGAACTTTAATAATTAGTTTTTCAATAAAAACTTGTTTTTTATGGATTCTTTATCAATATCTTTAGGATACTCCTTAGCCAGACTCATTGATATGTAAAGAATTTGAATTTTTAGTTTTCTCATAAAACATTAATTTTTCTTGATTCCGTAATCAAGGGTAGTGATTATCGAAACCCAAACACTTAAGGTTATGTTTGGATTTCCGTTTTAAACTTAAGTATGGCTAACGAAAATTCTTTCGCCTTTCATGTTGGATGTAATTTTTTTTACAAAAGTGTCATTACTAACTTAAGTTTTCAACCGCATGGAAATCCAAAATATTTGAACAAATTTTGTTTTAATGTGAGCAAATGAATAAATCTCTTAGTTGATCCCTGAAATTGTAAAGTCGATAAACTTGATGCTTGATATTTTCGAAATTCTAAAAACATAACTGAATTTGTTAAATATTAATCAATTTAGTCCGTCCGTTAAATATCAAGTTGATACGGATCTTATAATTTTATGAATTAAAATTGGATATAAAAATCAAATTGATATGAACATATAATTTTAGGATCAAATTCAGAATTTATCCTGAAAAATTGCTCGACTTTTGTAATGGCGGCAAGTGGCAAGAGACTTGTAATCGTTTTCTCCTAATTTTTCGTAATTGGTCTAAACACAACAGGTGAGGAGGCCTTACTAAGAGCCAAAACTTGAAGTACCTAATTCACCCTCATTGACCTAACCCCCTCCTACTATACCGTAGGACAGAATAGATGCACGCTTCGATCGTGTGACCGTAACTAGGAGCAACACGTGGAAACTTGTGGAAAATTCATATTAAGAATGACGTCATCACTTCATAAGTATAAACTCTTTCTTATAATAATTAAAAAATAATAATTTCAGCACACTTAACTGTAATTTGAATTTGGATATCATTTGTGCTGAACATACACGTGTGGAATCTAAATAGTTTGGGAAAAAGTTATGGATTTAATTGTTATATACTGACTAATCATCAATCATGATATGAATATTTTTTATGGTATTTAAGATAAGAATCAAATTTTATTACTAATATGATAATTTATGATTGGATGTCTGTATAAAAATATTTTATATTATCACTATATAACAATTAAACTTAAAAGTTATAACAAATTGTACTATATGATCTCATGACTTAAAAGAGTAGTATATGGGGGGAAAATCGTGTAATTAAGTTACCCTTGATTCGACTTTCTTTATTCTTAAAGTTAGTCGTTGGAGTGAAAGAATTTGAAACTATATCTAGATATATTTTTTTAATGAAGACACAGGCTACTACTTTTTTTTTGAAAGAACACTGGCTACTATTTAATTGAAGCTAAATTAGTCACTTATTTTTACACATCTTTAATGTAAATACATCTCTAATCAAAGCAACTTTATCGATATATGCTGATTCAAGATGGCTTTTCAGAGCTCACATTGCAGTTTACCTCTATATATATCACGGTATAACCGTACGAGGTCATTACAGTTGCAAGATGACAACTAGTACAGTGCTATTCATTTTAAGGATTTAATTTTATTGCATTTGCTAAAACTCATTTATATACTATTACTAAACCATATACTATTATATGCTATAAAAAATTATTTAATATTATAACAAATATTACAAAAAAAACTATATTCTTTTAATAATATGATAATTATATACACTTAAATGATGATATAAAAACTTTATACATAGAATGTATCAAAATCGAAGAAGAAGTGTTCGTAGATAAATATTAAAAGAGTTTAGTTGTTATACATTAACAGTGTAAAACTTTTTTACACATACATTCAATCATAAACTGTCATATCAGTAAAATTGTTTGACTCTTACCTTAACTACTTTAAAAGTAACATATCATGATTGATAATTAGTTGATAATATAAAAAACTTTACCTTGTCACTGGGTAACAGTTAAACTTATATTAAAGCATATTATATTTTGAGATGTAATAAATGTATATATTATGGAAAAGTATAAAAGAGATGACTTAAAGTGTTAAATTTGAATGTTGAAATAATTACAATATAGGGCTTATACAAACATGGTTGGGCATTTGACCCTGAAGTGTGGATTTGGATTCAGTGCTGTAGGTGAGCACGCAGTAGCACACAGTTGAGTGCATTTATACATGACACCGTAAACGGTGTACACCGTACACGATGTACTGTTTGTCCAATTTGAAAAAAAACACGCAACTGCGTGTTGCTGCGTGATGGATTACTGCAGGGGATCCGGATCCCTGAAGTGTGGGCTGGCCAATCCAAGTCCCAGCTTCGTATAAATAGCGGTGTAAGATGCATTTGCCACACCAGAAACTCAGCTACTGACAAATCATCTATCTCTTAACCCCTTAAACATTAATTTGCTGCGAGCTTCAATTCAAATCAAGTTCTCACAAGTCCTCCTTTCCGCAGCACCAATTTATATTCAACCCAAAATCATCCTACTCTTAATTTGCCCCTAACTACTCTACACCTCTTCTAATCGATCTTCTCTCTCAATTAATGTTGAGTCTCCCAGCTGCGTGAGTGTACAAAGAAAGTATTAATTGCTTTTAGCTAGCTAGCTAGAGGCCTACGGCTCCTTTGCAATTATTCTACAGCTTGCCGCGTATTTGATATTAGAGGTACGTACGTACGCATATGAATAAATATGGTGGTCCATGAAATTATACATACGGGGACTAGTGTATGCGTAGAGTAAAAAAAATTCATTGACAGTGCGCTGGGCCGCTCGCTTTACATGGATAAAAACATAGATATGCATGATTGTCCCCTGCTTTAAAATCTGTGCGTTTGTGGTCTCGGCTAGCGTGGAAGGAAATTAAACCCCTTTGTAATACAAAATACATGTCATTGCTTGCAGATTAAGCTCATATTTCCGATCCATTCTCCCCTTCCTAGATTCTCTCCATTCTTTCATTTGTAATTGGGCGTAATAAATTAGTAGCAATATGAGCTGTTTTTGTTAGTGTTGTTGATAACACAAGTAAATAAAAAATGTTTGGTCAACTTGGCAGGTTCACTTAAAGAAAATGAATATTATATCGGTATCATCAGCTGCGTGCAAGCCCCTAGTGAATTTCCAACCGGCACTTACCATGGAGTCCTTGTTTCAGCATCATCGTAAGGACAAGGTGGTGGTTATCATGGGCGCCACCGGCACCGGCAAGTCGAAGCTAGCCATAGACCTAGCCACTCATTTCCCACCAGCCGAGATTGTCAACTCTGATAAAATGCAAGTTTACAAAGGTCTTGACATCACCACCAACAAGGTCACCGAGGAAGAGTGTCGTGGGGTCCCACATCATCTCCTAGGCATGGTTGATCCTAACTCCAATTTCACATCCAATGATTTTTGTCACCATGCTTCACTGGCCATTGACTCTATCGTGGAAAGGGATGGCTTGCCCATCATTGCTGGTGGGTCCAACTCCTTCATCGATGCGTTGGTGAACCATCATCCTGAATTTCGTTTGAGGTACGAGTGTTGTTTTCTGTGGGTGGATGTCTCACTTCCCGTTCTCCATTCCTCCCTGTCAGCAAGAGTTGATCGCATGATAGAAGCTGGTCAGATTGATGAAGTTCGACAATTCTTCGACCCATCTTGTTGTGGTTGTGATGAATACACAAGAGGGATAAGAAGGGCCATTGGAGTTCCAGAATTTGATCAATTCCTGAGAGAAGAGGCCACAGCCGATGATAGAACAAAGAAGAGGCTCCTCGAGGCTGCCATTTCTATGATCAAAGTGAACAACTGCAAGCTCGCCAACCGCCAGCTTCAGAAGATTCATCGCCTTTACACCATTTGGAAACGGAACATGCATCGTCTTGATGCCACCGAGGCCTTGCTCAGAAATGGCGCTGAGGAAGCTCGGGAGGCTTGGGAGGATCACGTGGCGGCAAAGAGCCGCAGGATCGTGCATAACTTCTTATTCGATGAAACTCATCTTCTAAATATTGCTGCTGGTGCGCCGCCATCGCCTCCGCCGGCAATTGCCGCGGCAACCCATTAGAGGTAGGGCCGGAGAATCTAATATCGAAACGTCACCACTGACAAGCCTCCTATATATGACACTACATGGCATTCCACGTCTTCTTTTCTTTTTTTTTTTTTTTTTTTTGTTTTCTCTAGATCATGTCATTGGTAGTAAAACCTATATATATACTTACTATATATATAAAAAGATTATTGGAGAAAATGTTTATTTAACCACTTTTTTTATTATACTATTTTTTTTAAATGTAAAATTTGATCATCTATTATCTATGAATTATGGTGTAGAAAAAAGTGTAACAAATTTCTAATTTCTAAATGTCTTTCTAAGGAGTATCCTAAAACAGTAATTAAGAAATAAAAATATTTAATTTTTTTTGAAAAAAACATTACACTTCTCGATTATATCATTTTCCTATCAAACCTTCAATTTTTAGTAACCTTCAATTTTTAGTAACGGGACCGATTATCATTTCCCTTTGAAAAATACATTTGAGCAGGGGATATATTGCGGGATTTCTCAATGCCCAAATTAAATTAGGTGGATTTTCCACTTCAGTATATAATCATGCAGAAATGATAAATGGTGCGAAGTGAAATCCTTAATAATTCGTAATCACGGTTAATTGAGGCTTTTTAAATAGATTAGTCAAAAAGACTTCACGCTGTTTCTTTGGTAGCTAATAACACAGTTGTTATATAATTTTTGCATATATACTTTTTCTTCTTCCCTCTACCAAAATGTCCATATATTAATTCTCAGTTTTCTTTACACTTCCTTTTAATGAGGTTGCTATCATCCTCCACAAGATGAAAGTCTTTCAATTAACCAGCCGCCAGCGACGGCACCACCACTATGGTTTCCATCATCTAGTGTTGTTTGCTTGTGCCTCTGGCATGGCATTAATTCACCCTACCGTGCTCTTCCATGAAAGCCATTGATATGCTCATACCCGTGGTTGTGCTCGTGTAGCTAGATCTCCACATGTGCTAGCCCTTTACCGTTGTCGCCATGTTCTTCTTCGGGACATCAGAGATGGAAGCTTAATTTGCTGTTATGTCTCCATTGAAAAGTTCTGTTAAGGCCGTTGAACCTACCTTTCTATCTTTTCAACCTGTATATAATGAGAATTTGTAAGTAATCGTAAAAAATTTAAGGTTTTGAAAACGTTTAGTCTTCACCAACAACAGTAGTAATATATTTAATGAAATCAAGTTAAATTTTTGTTTGAAACTTGAAGTGTGGTTCCTTTTTCGACATTAAATATTGTCATCCAACTTTCTCTTTTATTATTTTTTAATTTTTGATAATTAATATTTTAATTTATCAGGATAAAAAAAACTTTTATTAAAAGATTAAATTGTAAAAGAAAAAGTTTGATATAATAAATAATAAATTAAATAACATTAATCCATTAAATGCAAGCTCTTCACCTTGAATTATCTAAGGTACTCTAGCAGCTCCCGTATATAATTTGTTTTCTAAAATATTAACTATATTTAATATTTAATTAAAATAGGAAATGGCTACATATTTGAATAAATATATATATTGAGTTTAATATTGATATATTGTTAGTATAAAAAAAATTACACTTCATCAATACAAATAATCCTATGTATTACTTTTCAGGTAATTATGATAAGAGTCATTTTTAATGATGTAAAGATTTATGTTTCACCAAAAAAAAAAATTACGATCGGTTAACAGTATAAAAAATCTTTATATTGAAAGTGTATACCAATTAATCATATTTTTTACTTTATCATAAAATATATTATCTCAATATTAATTCATTTTTTTTTTATCAAACGGAAAAACCCATATTAATTCATTTATATTCACATAAATGATAAATAAAATAAGATTTTAATATTGCATAAAAAATTATATATATAACATTTTACTTGTGAGTCTTGCTAATCAGTGCCTTTAGGACAAAATCCAAGAGCGTTTGGATGAGAGAATATGGGTCTCTTCCAGTTTAATCAGTAGTTTCGAATTCGAACCCAAGATTTGAGAATGCAGCAGTGTTAAAACTCTTGAGAGAGAGCTTAGTTACCCTTGTGGTCCTACCCGACTTGATGGATTAGTCTTTGCAATTGCAAACGGAGGATACCCTGAAAAATAAAAAAAAAATGCCCTTAAGACATTTGGTTAAGGAATAAAAAATATAAATTTTATATTGAAAAATATAACGTTTTTTTTATTAATCTAGAAAGTATAAATTTTAAACTTGCAATGTATTGAATACACACTTGCGAAAGTAAACTTTTTATCTTTGATTCCTTAAATATTTGACTTTCTTTATTATCGATTAGATTGTTCTTTTCGACTAGGGATACTTTTATTTTTTTTACTTTATTTGCTAATTATCACTTCGATCAATTTACAAATAAGTTTTGATATGATTGAGATTTTGACATGATTTAATGAGAAGTACATGATAAATATTTTAAGTAAAAATGGTAAGAGAATGCTAACTTATAAGGATACTGATTAAAGAACCAAGAAAACAAGTTTTTGGTGAAAGATGATGTATTTAATATTTAAAGAAGTGATATACTTAAATTTTCACTGAAAATTTGTTTTTCTTGGATTCCTAATTAACTGCCATCCTTAGGGCACTCGTTAGTTTGACCTAAAATGGTAAAAACTAAATAATTACTAAATTTATATTAAATGTTTAGCCAATTACTCCTTCCGTCTCATTTTGCTTGTCTCATTTAGTTATGCACACCTCTTAAAAAATGATTAAGTTTACTAATTTTTATAATAAAATGACACTTTTTTTGATTAAAATACCCCTATTTAAAATGTATGGTTGGATAATTGCAATTACTCACCAACCAATACACTCTTTGCTACTACTCAAATACAATGACTCATTAATATAGATTGGTTGAGATACAAATTTTTGGGGAAAAAATAATTAATACTTCTTGATTTTCTAAAGAGATAAGTAATTTGAGATAATACAATATTCCAAATGGGACAAGTAAAGTGAGACAGAGGGAGTAAGATATATTAGAATTTTTGGTTTGAGTCTAACTTAACCCCAAAAGCTAGCTCATGGGATGAAAGTAGCCCCCACTTATAGGCATTATTCAAGCCAGATCATTATCCAATGTGGGACTCTCAATATACACTCCCTCACCCAAGACTGGACACGTGGAGCGCGAAGTTTATAGAACTGGACCTCTACGAGTGATCCAACGGATCTCGAATGAGGTTGCCCAAAAATTAGCTCATTGTGGGAGGTTATCCATTCCTCGTAACTTATACTAGTAAGTATTATTTAGGTCAAATTGCTATTTAATATGGGAATCTCAGTAGTGTGAGGGCGTTAACTAGCTATATTTGACTGCCGTACAGGTGAGAAGCAATATAGGGATCCGTGCAGGGCGAGTGGGGTGGATGGATTCTCATTCTTGCTTTCTCCCTAGTCCTTGAGGTCGAGGATCGATCAAGGGTGTGAGTGTGTGACCGTGTGAACTTCACTTCTGTTTTTTCTTTTTGACCTTGGCGGCTGCACCGTGTCGGTATTTATTTTCTGAATCTTCCGTACTTGTAGTCTGTGGTGCAGCTGCATCAAACGTGATCCAGCTGGTTCTTCGTGGGGGTCCAATCCACGGTGAATCCTCAGTGATTTGTGATGGGTCAATGGCCTCTTTTGTTCACGTGGCAAGAGTGCAATGATTTGGTCTTACAGTAATTTTTTCTTGTGCCATGTTTCCAATTGGACAAAAGTTGAGTGAGCTGCACCTGCGCCCTTTCCAGTTTCCAGCATTAAAGCTATACTATAGAGTGTGTTCGTGATAATGAGATCAATTCTACCAGAAAATTTCAAAATAATGTTAGAATTTGAGTTTTAAACCTAATTTAACTCCAAAAACTAAAAATTATTTTGATCATATCTTTAGTAGATGTTGATCACAACATATCTTCTCATGCTCAAGACCGAACAATATGTGAAGCATGGACAAATATGATATTTTGATATTATATTAAAATTTGAATCTTAAATCCAACTCAATCCCAAAAACTTGTCAAAAGAATGTAAGAATTGTTCGAGTCTTATAAGGATTATTTTGTTCATATTTCTAATCGACGTGGGATCTCAATAGAATTATACAAGTGAACGATGGTATGTAATTTGTACTCCACTAGTTATGCATGACATGGATGATGTAATATCTCTGTGGTCGTCCATTTCATGAACTTGTACGTGCAATCTTATTCATCAATTATATTCAAGATCAAGGTGAGACAAGCCAATTCCAATACCAGAATCAGGAACTTATGATTTGGATATTATAACTGAAATGACGATGTAATGGATATCGGATAAATAAAGAGTTGATCAGAAGGATTATAATTATGATCGATCAAGTTCAACACTGTGTATACAATATATGAAAGGCAAATTTCTCCTACAGAATATATTACGCATTTATCCTTTCTGTAAATGAAATTTGACACTTGATTCTACATGTTAAATCAATTAATTAAATATTTTCACAGCTATATTGATTGCGTGTGTTAAACTACGGGATTAACCCAATAAATTCTTATGCGAAATGTTTATGGGGAATCTTGAAAACGAGACAAAAGAGGGGGAAGGGTTATAAAAATGGTGGGGCAATGCACTCTTTGTCTTCTTCATCCCACATGATTCCATCCAATATATAACATACAGTTTGCCTTTATACTCCCACTAACCACCGGCACCCCATATTTTTAAAAGGTTAAAAGTGGACCTACATTATTATAAGAAAAAAATACATATTTTCTTCTTAAGCGCTTTTGTATTTAAATTTAATTCCTTAACCGGCCGCTTTCAATTTTTTCCCCCTTATGCTCATAAGCACTAATTCTACAAAAAAAATTGCTCGTAGGAAATTCGTTAAGACTTAAAATTGCGGCCAAAATTGATAAAGGAAATGTCACATTGATTTATCTATTAACTAGTGCGAGTATGGTCAAAATCACCTTTAGTATAGGGGCATAGTCTTGGCTTTGCATCCCATAAGAAAAAAGGGGGGAAAGATAAAAGGAGTAATGATTCAAATGCCTTGGAGCATCTTGGTCCACATCGAACATACAGAATATATGTGCCGAAGATTATAAATATACAAAAGTACTATAGTATCTGTTCTTAATTGATATAGTTTAGTAACTATATGAAAGTGATTTATATGCATTCATTTCAGCACTCTTGACTAACGATTTATATATTAATCAATAGATACATCATTATCAGTGCATAAACAAGGTTATTAGGGCTCCTTTTGCTTGACATTTGTGAATTTTAGAGTAAATATCTTATACATTAATTATAGTAAAATACTCCCTCCGGATCTATATATAAGCAAAAAAACCTAATTCACACATATTAAGAAAGTTAGTTATATTAGTTTAATTGTCTTGATTTGTGTTAAAAATAAATTATAGTTACTAAACTACCCTTTCTTAGGAGTGTATAATGCTCTTGGAAGTTGTGTCTTGGGAGTGTATAATGCTCTTGGAAAAATAAAAAAACAATTAACCAAAGGATATTTTTGACAAAATGGCATTAAATAGGGTTGATTTGATTGACTTTTGCTTATATTTGAGTCCAAAAAATTTAGGTACTTTTTTGCTTATATATAGGTCCAGAGGGAGTATTTGAATGGCTATTATCACTACTGCAGAACGCACTTTCTACTACTGTTGGTTTTGACTTCTACTACAGTTGGATAAACGTAGAAGAAAAATGCGTTGTAGAAAGTAAGAACTTTCTACTACGGTTGGTGAACCGTAGTGGAAATTTAAATTTTTACCACGGTTATGGTCAACACCGTAGTAGAAAGTGACTTTTTGGACGAAAAAAGTCATCCAGAATGTGACTTTCTACTACGGTTGACTTTCTACTACGGTTGTGACCTCAACCGTAGTAGAAAGTGGATTTCTGGATGAAGAAAGACATCTAAAAAGTCACTTTCTACTATGATGGTGACCATAACCGTAGTAGAAAGTGCGGTTGAGGTCACAACCGTAGTCAAAAATGTGTTTTTTTTTTTAATAATCTTTTCTTTTTTCCTTTCATCCCTTTTCTAATTTTTTCATTCAATTTGATACTACCAGTCAGATCCAATCCAACAACAATAACGGATATACCAAACAAAGTGTTATATAATATATATATATATATATAATCAGTGTTAACAAAGATATATATACAAACATGACAACAAAGTGTCAAAACTAAATACATCTAATTAAGCTATATATATGATTCCTACAAAATCTATATGAATGTCAAACTAATTAAATACATCTAAGCTACATTATGATCTTTACAATAGCCAACAAAGAAGCTTGCCCATTTTTCCTTGATGTCCTGAATATCATCGTTAAATAGTGGAGCCGGATTGTTGAAAGTCTGTAAGTTCACATGACATAAGAAAATTAAATTAAACATTTTGCTCATCAAGTAATAAAACAAACATAAAAATTTAATTAACTCTTGTACTTAAAAATTCTATTAATAATTACCTCCGCCCATTGAGAAGTAATACTCGCGGAGACAACAGTGAACATATGTCTCATGACATAATATCCACACTCCCAGCCGCCACTTTATCGATGAGACTACAAATGATAAACAATAAATTAATATAAGGTTATATAACTACTATTATATATATAACCTCTAATTGAATCTCGAATTAACTACTTACACGTGGGCAAATCCATTGAGACTTTTACTCTTGATCCTACTTTTACCTTCCAAGCTATTGCATGCCTGCATAGCTCTGTGATAAACAAACAATATTGATATATCAAATATTAATACATATAGATAAACAAATGTAATATTACAAATTAAGATTGAAATAAGTTTGCTTACGTATCAACTACTTCCTTAAGAACTGTAGATAAGGTATGGTGTAATGAACACAAGAAGGCGACTTCATTCCGAGAGGGCAAAGAATCGCTAACTGCCAATGATCCTTCTCGAGGAATGGGGCTAGATAACACTCCTAGAGCCAAAAATAGTTATTGCATCAAGACGTGGCAATCGTGAGACTTCAAACCAACTAATTTGAGATCATTTATTGAGACAAGCCTCTTGACATTTGAACAGTAACCCTGTGGCACTTTGACGTCCCGTAGACACTCATAGAAACTTCTTTTCTCATTTTTTTGACAAAGTATGACATGCTGGAGGTAGATATGTTGTCCGCTTACCATCCTTTGACTGTGGACCTAACTGTTCTCGTATACCCATCACAAGTAGATCTAGACGAGCATTGATACCATCTTTGGTCTTGCCCAGAATGTTGAGAAGCGTTTCGATTACACTATCACACACATTCTTCTCAACATGCATCACATCAATACAATGTCTTCAAGTTTGTACCAGTATGGAAGATCAAAGAAGATCGATCTCTTCTTCCATATGTTTTTCCCAGTAGCATTCTTCTGGGTCTTTCCAAAGATAACAACCATATCCTTCACCCGTTAATAAACTTAATCTCCGGTTAAGGCCGTCGGAGCAATTTCATTATCCTGGCATCCATTAAAAAGCTTTTCTCAATCTACGATACGAGTGATCAGGTGTGAGAAATCTCCGATACTCAAGGTAAACTGTCTTCTTTCCATGTTTCAGTTGAGTGAAGTATATGTATTCTTCACATATAGGGCATGCCTTATGCCCCTTAACTCTATACCCGCATAAGTTCCCGTAAGCTGGAAAGTCATTGATGGTGCAAAATAACATGGTCTGTATCTTGAAAGTCTCCTTGCAATACCCATCTAACACATCAATGCCTTCCAGCCACAGCTTTCTCAAGTCTGTGATCAAAGGACTTAGATAAACATCTAGGTCATTTCCTGGCTGTTTTAGGCCCAAAATCATCATCGACAACATAATGTATTTGCGCATCATGCACAAGCAAGGAGGCAGCCATGAACTATGAATACTACTTAAGGTCCTATACGGATTCATTCCATCCGTAGCAAGTCCAAGCCTAAGGTTTCTTGGCTCAATGGCGAAATCCGGAAACAAACTATCCATTTTCTTCCATTGCAAAGAATCAGCCAGATGACGAAGTTGTCAATCACATTTCCTCTCATCTGCATGCCATCTAATGTTCTTTGCGTCATTTGCATTAGCGAACAATCGCTTGAACCTTGGAATTATTGGAAGATACCATAACACTTTCGCAGGAGACCCATTTGTGATCACATCACAACTATAATCACCATCCTTCACTTTGTACCGTGATACCCTACAATTGGGCCAGTCGTGCATCCCTTCATCTTCATACACATCCCTGTACAATATGCAATCATTAGGGTATACGTGTATCTTCTTATACTCTATATCCATCGGACACAGTACCTTCTTCGCCTCATAGTTACGGTTCAGCAATGTGTTGCCTTTTGGAAGCATGTCTTTCAACAACTCAAGCAATTTGGTGAAGCATTTATCACTCCACCCATTTCTCGCCTTCACACTAAACAATTTTAACACCGTCGACAACCGTGTATAAGCAGTGCACCCCGGATACAAAGGCTTATCCACATCATTGCACAACGTTTCATACACATGTGCTCGCTAAAAAGACTCTGGTCCAATATCAAGGATCATGTCCTCTAATCGATCGTCCTCCATATCTACGTCATCTTCCTCTCTTTGTGACACACTTGACATGCTTAACAATTCATCATCGTGCCATATCCATCTTGTATAGCTCTTGCAAATCCCATCACAAATAAGATGCTCCCGTATCTTCTCAACTTCACATTTCCTCAGATTCAAACAATTGACACAAGGACAACAAAACATTCCATTACTATCAGGAATATTTCTTTGACAAAATTCTAGAAACTCTTCCACTCCCTTCAAATACTCATCACTAGTGCATCTACTATTCATCCAACTGCGATCCATAACTACAACAACAACTTCACTTAGTCCAAGATCTTCAACTCCTTCTTATCACAGGGTATGACCCTATCCCATTCGAGAAGAAACTTTTCCAACACTAAGTTAAAAGTTAGTCCTTAACTCTCATGCCCATACTTAACGAAATTTCGGCAGCATTTCCCATCGGTCTCTGACGTACACGACTTGAACGCGGTGACATCCACCACGATAAAGTATGTACCCGGAGAACGAAAGGAAATGCATCAGATCGAACTTTCATCAAGTATAACATATGATAATTAAGGAATAACTATTAACTAAAAGAAGAATTTTTTTTTCTCAAACTGTCCAACTTGGACAATTCAAGATTTAATACAATGAGTGGTACCTTAAAAAGGTACACATGCTCATTAATATTGAATCTCAAACGGGAAACTAAGCTTTGCTAATTTATTAACACTAAAAACGGAAAACATTATGAGTTTTTAACGAAAAAACACAAACAAATTAAAAGCAGAAAGGGTTGTACCTTGCTGAAAAATGAAAAAAAATGAGAACCAGCAAGCAACAAGGGGTAGCTAGCAACCGAAACAATTCAGTCCAACTGAAAAAATAAATAGAACACCAGAAGCAAAATCAATAGTAAAATCAATGTATAATGATGATGAGGTGGGGATTGAGTGCAATATGCAAATCTCAGTATCATGGTTTTGTAATCAACGCATATCTTCTAGCTCTAAACCATTAAATATATTATACCAACTCAGTGAGGAATGTTTGCTTGTTAAGACCTTCTAGAGCAGTGAATGCAGACTTCAGATACGAGACATATATGCCATAACCCTGAGATAGAAAACCAGATATCTTTGTTAGGAATATAAAGATCAAGAAATAAAAATAAAGTTCAAATGCTCTTAACCTAACCTAGAAATCTATCCAAAACCCAAAACCAAACCCAAATAATGAAGAGCTTACCTGTGCGAAGAGGTTCGCGGTGAAGAGTTGAATACGAGGTTTGTGTGGAAACAGAGAAGAGCTGAATCTGTTCAACGTAGAAGTAGCAGAATAGCTCGCGATGAAGAGTTGAATACGAGGGTGGTGGTGGTGGTGCCAAACAATGGTGGTGGTGGTGGTGGTGCCAAACGGAGGGAAAGGGTTTAAGATGAAAGACGCGAGAGAACAGAGAGTAACATTAATGTTGTAATGCGCATCAGGGAGATAATTGTATAGGTTATTTAAAAATTAGACTTTTTACTACGGTTCTAAATGAAACCGTTGTAGAAAGTTTATTTTCTACTACGGTTCTAAATGCAGACGTAGTGGAAAGTGAGAGCGCGCAGGAAATAAGACTTTCTACTACAGTTCCCTCTATAACCGTAGTAGAAAGTCTTAAACTGAATGCAATTTATTACAAGATTGTCACCGCACTATTTTCTACTACGGATATAAAATAACCGTTGTAAATCCCTGACGTGGAATGCATATTTTGCACTAGTGTATTAAAATTGTGGCTAACGAAGTTTAAAAACATAGCGAATTAATTTAAAGTTAAGCATACTTTTTACAAAACTATGGCTACATAAAGAGAATGACTACCAACATGTGTGGTTGGTCCGATTGAGTGGTAACAAGCTCAGACCACTTAAGTAGGTACTCAAGAGTTCGATCCTTGACTCTTATGTACGTAAAAAAGTTACTTAGGAGAGGAGTGTGGAGTTCATAAGTCATAACATGATAGAAGTCTCAATAAAGACTTACTTAAAACACTTACAAGTAACTTATTAATAAATGTTTACTAACAAGTTCAATTATTTTAGTTGAGTTAGTCTTCTGAAATTATAATTTTGACCAAACTTAGATATTATTCTAAAGGTGTTTTTGTGATGCTATTTTTCAATATGAATAACACATAACACATGTGTAACAGTTGTTACATATGTTATATTTTTATCGATGAACAGTTGTACATGTCATTTTTTTATTGAAAAATAGTATCAGGCCTACCTATAAAAGTTCACCTAATTCTTATCTTTATAATTTTGATTTTATGGAAAAAGAGGTGGACTTAAACCATAAAGGAATGAATAATTTCCTAATTTGTTAAAGAGTTTAATTAACACTTGCTTTTTAAAACATGAATTAAAAAATTAAAAAATATTCATTATTTTTATTAAATTATCTCAATCATTTAAATAAAAATCAATATGCTATAGGTTTTTAAAATATTTTTTAATTTTTATTTAATAATTTTAAATTTTTAACCTACACCCCGACAAAACTTTTTTATAAATTTACAAAACAAATGTAGTAAACGTTAATTTGTTGACTGTCTAGAGTTCGGAGTTTAAGTTGAAAGAATGTTTGACACGAATGGCAATAAATTAAAGAAGAAAGAAGATCGAGGAAGATACTTATGCAGACCTTATTCATGATATTGCCTATATTAAATTAATTAACCATTGATATATTTCTATCTATTTTAAAGATATAATAATTACATACCATAAGAATCTATATAATTATTGAAAGTCTTAATTAATTAAGAGTCTTACTAATAAGTATTTTAAAATATTGATTGAGAAATAAAATTAAAAACTTTTATTGTAATTTCGAATATTTTTTTATTTTATTTAATTGACAAATCCATACACTAATTAACATGTGCCATTAATCAAAGGATAATAATATTTGATACGAATTAATTTTCGTACCATGTGCACAAATGATAGCAGAAAGGTGACTGGTACACCACAACTCATTTAAAAAAAAAAAACAACACCCACACCATTAACCTACAAACATGTCATCAACGCCATTATATCATACACATAAAAAATGCTTCTTTTTTCCTCTCCAAAACTCTCTCCGTCTATGTCTCCATCTCACCTCTCTTTCATGGTCACCACTGTCCACCGCGCTGCATTAATTGTTTCCATCATCCTCGATCGCGGTTTTCATTTTGGTTATCCTCGCGAAGTCGTCATTGTCGTCGTTCTACTGCCCTGTCGTGCGTCGTTGCGATTATCTTTCCATGCTTGTCGCAACTTTGCATGCATCATTGCTATGGTCGTGCTCCTCTCTTCTACTGCCGACTTCACAACTGTGAGTTACCTAGTCACCGTTAGAGCTATTGGCCCCTCTTGATTCTATGTTTGAAGGTCCCAGTAGTACCTTTTTCTTTTCCTCTTATGATTTCTATCAAACCTGTAATTTCATTCAAACTTATTATTTTCATTGGATAAAATATCTTTTGTCACTGTTAGAGCAGTTGCTATTCATACTGAATAGCACCACTCTTAATCAAATCTACAGAATTGTGTAAGCAATATCTACGTAAATATTACTCTTGCCGTATAGTTTTCATGATCTTGGGTGTCATAATTACTGCTAACTCTCACACTACTATTGTTTTTCTGCAACAAGACTAGTCAAGCTCGCGAGAATCCAATTTTAGGATGAATAATATAAACAATAATATTATTTTGACAATCAAATTTTTATCCCACTTCCTATATATAATATTTTTAAAAAAAAATAAATTCCTTACTTCTCTATTCTTTTTTTCTAAGTAGTTAGTATAAAAAGAAATCTAAAAATTGAAGTGTAAAAATTACATTATTTTGAATATATAAATGAGCTTAATTTGGGATATATTCTATATACTTTTTTAGTTATCAAACCAAATTTATACGGATGAAAATCTTCTGTCTCATTTTTCTCTTACATTCTTTATCTCCCACCAATGATAATTTATCACTTAATAAAATAAAATCATAACTCATTAATACTTATGTACATTCCCAATTTTTGATCGATAGGAGGACACCGAAATAACATTTTTTGGGACAATAAAATTTTGTTCAATTTATACTTCCCCCAAATAACAATAAAACAAACACGAAACTATCACAAGGGTTTATGTACAAAGAACGGGCAAACCTTTATGGCTTGTATCTGAAGATATAATATCTTTGTCGTCTTGAATCGTGAGTACGAAATAGCTTTGTGCTGGCCACAGAGAGTAAACAAAACAGAACTACGCATTAATGATAGGGTGTTTGTACTCTGCGTTTGCCCTCCTTTTCCCTTGGTTGTTGTCCTCTGTTGTCCTCACTTCCTTGTGATAGTAAGAAAGTTAAAGCTTGATTGAGATAGTATCTAAAAATCCCCTGCGTCCTTCAAATGAGGGCCAGTTCTAAATATAGGACAACCATTACTTCTACGGTAGGCGACGGAATAAAGATCAAAGGGTCCATTTGTTAATGATAATATAGAGATGAACAGTTCCCCATCAATCGTGATCTATGAGATTATCATAATGCTGGCTTAACTAAATGACAACATACTATTCTACTTTGATTCACGGTGCGTAAATTATTTCATCTTGTAGACAATATGACAGGTTTGTCCTTAAGCCAATCCAACATAATATTTGAAGGTGAAATCTTTCGTACCTGATAGTAACTTTTATCCTGTTTAGATGGCTCAATCATATGGTGAAAATTTAATCCTATATAACACTTACATGACCCATTTAATTGAAATGATGTATTGATGAACATGATGATTTTTATCCCAAAATTAATTATAAAATACCAGAAAAGACACCATTTTTGAAAGGGAGTTCTAACTTCTACTTTATAAATTAAACTGCGCGAATTAACTCTACACCATAGTCTATGAGAAAATATTAATTAAGGTATGTTTAAGATTTGGCTTAGTGATCTCAAAAAATAAGAGACAGTTTGAGTTGAGTGGTCACTAAAGATGAAGGATCCAGGTTTTGATGTCCTCTTTCTGCAGTTAAATATGTCTAACTTCTGTAAAACTGGTAAGAAATTTCAGAAGGATGCAGAAAAAGAATAGAAAATAAATAGTTTTATTAGGCTACACAATTTTTTTTAAATATTTTTTTTTATAATTTCTCGCCTACCTGGTACATCGGTGCAATATTAATAATTGAGCATAAAATTGAGATTAGTTGTGACGCGACACTGCGGGTGCATCCGTGCATATTTGGGCATGTGGATTCTATCTTATCAGTTATCAGTAGGGGAGCTCTAGAAATTACCTGCAGCTAGCTCTTCGTTTCTGAGCATGTTCTTAATTCTTAATTAATAATAGGGAGGTTGTATCTGATGAAAAACCGACGGTGCCGTCATTTAGTAGCTTCTTGACAATGCATTGCATAGTTACATACACTTCTTTTCCTCTTGATCTGACACTCTACCAACTGATCCTATATCAATCATCAAGTATCGACGAGAAAGTTGCACGTGTGCGTGCATGCTTGCCAAGACAAAAAAAGGCGTCAAAAGGTGTGGCAAGAGCTGCCAATTTTTGGGTCTTGGTCAGCTCTATTATTTTTTTAGCTTCATTCCAAATGAAAGGGTTTGTTTCCTTTATATATCTCCTTGTCCATTTCTTTGATATATGTACGTAGCTCTACCCAATTCGTACCTTCCCAGAAGTTGTTAACTTTGCTTTGGCCCTTCACTTTGTCCGTTTCCAGCTCAGCTCCTACTTTGTTTTATTTTTGGCTAAGTTTATAACATGTTGCTGGGTCTAATTCTTCGTAACATGCATGCGTCCTTTGCAAGATGTCCACGTTAGCTGATTCACAACTAAGAAACGCGTAGCTATAGTAGCTGGAGATTCAACGAGAAGGGGAGACACGGTTTTGGAGGTTGGGCAATATTGGAATCTTTTAACAAATCAAATGAGACTATTTTATAATTAAACTTGGAGTTAGATTTAGTAGTATATTTGTTACGTCAATTTTTTCACAATAAAAATCTTTGACTTTGCATGTTATCTGAGGTACGTAGATGTGGTCTTATTGCTATAGATGTCATTCACTTAGATTCTTGCTATGATCATTTTAGAGATATATTGGATTTCTATGTAAATCTTCGGGGGTCTATCAGATAATGGATACTGGATAGTCATCGTATCTCCAATTATATATATATATATAGAGTATATATATATCTAATTGAAAAACGTGAAAACGATGAAGGTGCAAACTATATTGAAGTCTTTCTCTTATTTGCCTGCTATGCTTTTCATACTCTAAATAATCTTTATCTTCTCAAGACATATAAGAATCTCTGAAGCCTTCAAAGAAGATAAGTAGGCAATATGACATTCCTCACACAACTTTTATCAGATTTTGTTTAAGATTATTTGGTGATAAAATCATTTTTTAAGTTAAAATTCATTTTTAATTGTTTTAATTGTGTTTGTTTAAGATTTTTTAGGAAATCATTTTTTTAAAAAAAATTCATTTTTATGGCTAAAATGAGAAGCTATTAGCTTCTGATTAAAATCTGATTCTATAGAAGAGAGAGAAGATATGTTTGTTACATATTATGAAAAAATGATTTTCATATAATCGTTTTTCATATAATCTCTAAATTATTTTATATGAAAATTATTTTTTTCATAATCCGTAACAAATGAATCTTTGTCATTAACTAAGTTTAGATATGATTGGAGAAAGATTTGTTGAGCTTCATTAGTTTTGCTATCATGTTCAGCTGTCTAGCCGCGCTTGTCAACAGATTAATTAAACTTGCGGAATGCCATCAATTTCTTGAAAAAAGTTGTGTACTCATTAAAAAAAATAGAGACAAGGGAATACCTAAAAAAAAAAAAAATACACATTGAAAATACTTATAAATTATATACTATTAAATTTAATCCTTCTTTCCGCAATTTCTTTCTAGAGTAGATTGGCTTGAGCATTTTGTTTTGGTTTCCCGTAGAGAAATCAAAAGTGGATGAAATGGTTAATAATAATACTTCCTTGGAAACATAGAAAAAAGAATATATAAAAATAATAAGCACTGCTAAATGGTGTAAAAAGTTCTACGAAAAGAATTTACGAAATATGTGGTCCAATCACAACAGCATGCATATACACGCGTGAATTGGGTAGCTAATAAAACACTCTTATATACAAGGGGCACTTTGATTTTGTACCCGGTTTAAGGAATTTATCTTCCTACCGAAAAGTATTCTCCTCAACAAAAAGAATACTGCATTGTTGTGTTTGGATAAGATATTTCAAAATTCTTGGATATTTAAAATATAAGCCAATTGAAAAACTTCATTTAAATTACCTTCATTTTAAAAATATTTTGTTGGATAAAATAGTTCAAATTCTTTGTATTTAAAAATCTTTGTTTGGATAAATGATTTTAAATTCATTCAATTATAAAATATCATTTTTAAAAAATTTAAAAATTTTGAGGCGGCGGTGGTCCGACGGTGACTATCCGGGGCCCGTCCGGCAGCGGCGGCGGCGGTAGTTAGCTATGCTGAATGGTGGTTGAAATGAGAAGAATTTAGAATTCTTACTTATTTAGATGAAATTTGAAATTCCCTCATTTTTAACTAAAATAAATACCCCATTAAATTTCAAGAATTTTAAATACTTCTTAATAAAATATCTAAACAATATATTTCTATTCAAAGTATTTCGATTACTCTCTTAAAATATATTACCCTCGAACATCATCCCATCCAAACACAACCTATAGGAAAAATTTTTGGGGGAAAAGTTCAGAGTACAGCTTACACAGGGTCCAGTGACATCTACTAACAGCATTTTTGGGCGTTTTCACTCTGCCCTAAAAGATCGTGGTTGTTATTTCGGCCAAAGAATAGCCTAGTCACTTACCTAAAATTAAAAAAAGGCACATGGGTTGGGCCGTTGGGCTGGAGCTCTTCAGACTGAAAAAAACAAGAAGAAAAAGTCACCTAGTTTTGCTGCAGAGCCAGCTCCAGGTCTTCAGTCCAATGCGATATGCCTTCTTCACCCAAAGCCTCCATCAAAGGTAACAATATTTTTCGGTCCCTTTAAATGTTTAGTGAGTTTCCCTCAATTTTGTCAAAATCGGCCCTATCATAGTTTGGTGTTCAATTTAGATCGTTTTCGTTTGTTGAGAAGCTAAACACTTGACCAATGAACTTTTAACATGTCTGAATAACGAAGTGAAGGGATGACTCTTGGGAAGAAAGGGGAAAAGAAATGGTGAAGCACTGAAGTGCTAGCTGCTTCTCTCTCCAAATTTACATACAATTGTTTTGCTAACTAGTGCTTTAAGGGTATTAGTTAAAGCATCAAGAAATGAAAAGTTTTCATTGAAAATCTAAGTACATCATTTCTCAATATGTTAAATATATACACCCTCCGATCCTTAATATAAGAGACAAAAATGACTTTATTTTTGGTCCAATATATAAGAAAAAGTGACTCATTTTTAAATATATTTAATGTTAAATTTCAATTATACCCTTATTTTTTATTAGGGAGAATATTAGAAGTAATTAAGTTAGCGAATTAGGAGTAATTAATATAAGGATATTTATGGAATAAAATTTAAATTTATAGGAGTATTAAATAAAATTAACAGATTCCAATGCATTCCCTTGATCTTGGTGATTTTGTTATTTGTATCTTGTATTAAAGACCGGAGAGTGTAATTTTTCAATGAAAACTTATCTTGTTGCGAGTCCCATATCGGATGGTTAACGAGCCTAGCCATTACTTATATAGCTAGGTAGACCACCCCCTCATAAGTCAGTTTTTGAGGGGATCATTCGGATGCCTGAATTCTTCACATGGGATCAGAGCCATGTTCTGTCCGATGATGTGGATAGTGCCGCTAACCCTCGTTTGTGGTGACGAGTCCAATCTCGAGGGGGCGTGTTACGAGTCCCACATCAGATGGTTAACGAGTCTGATCATTGTTCATATCAGATTTTAGTGAAAAATAAGTTTTATTATGAACAATAAATGTTTGGATAAGAATTAATATTTTTCAAATACCCTCTAAAAGCACAGATTTATGGCAATTTAGGTAGTTGCATTGGAAAAGTGAAAACATACTAGCACTTTTAATATCTTAGTTTTAAAATAAACCTAAGGTTTTTATTAGTCATTGCCCTAAAATAATAAATAAATGATATAATTAATTTTTCAATAAAAAATTACCCTTCTTAGTGTCTTAATCCTTTAGTAAAATTCAACGATAATTTACTGCTTATAAATGAAGTGTTGCATTTAATAAATTAAGGAGTGATATATGTTGTTTTTCAATAAAAACATATCTTTATTGGTTTATTAAGGACAATGAATGAACAATAAAACCGTTTTTTAAATGGGAAAACTTTTTTGTGGATAACAACTTTAGAAAAGGGTAACAAACGTGAAAATTTTTTATAGTGGGATCCTGACCCTTGAAAAATAAAGAGGTAGAGGGTTTGAAATAATTAAAAAAAGGAGAGAGATTGTTTAAGGATGAGGATATGAGAATCGAAAAAAACTAGAGTAAAAAAACGGGAGGGGATCCGCTTCCCTAGAAAACATACACCAAATAATATATTTGTATGAGTATAATTGGATATTAAGATATTATTATATGTTTTACAATAAAATTAAGTATATATTAAAGAATGAAGTTTGTTTTAAATTTCTTAGAATCAAGTTTTAAAATTATATTGGTCAAAAGCTTCTCGTACATAACTTTTGAAAAAAATGTCTCGAAATATATTTTTCACTTTTATGGTGAGAATAATCTCATCCAAATAAACTCTGATAGTGAGATCATGGCTAAAAGTTTTAGAATATTATTAATTAATGCACACCCTCAGTTTTGAAAAATTATATAGGTGAATTCTATGATATCTCAAGATAAATTTATCCTGTTTAGGTGTTTCAATCAGGTTGTGAAAATCATATGACTTGATCTATCAATATGACTCATTTAATTGAGCTAGTGCATTCTGATTGGAAATGATAACTTTTATCCTAAAATTATTGGAGATACAAGAAAATGCATCAATTATATATAGTACCTTGAGTTTTATATATATTACAATTAGAACGGAACAAGATTCAATATGATATAGGATTTAATTGGTATATATTATTAGTGTAAAATTTTTTTATATAGATAATTAATCAAAAATTATCACATAAGATAAAATATTTGATTCTTATCTTAATTATGTTAAAAGTGACGTGATTTCTAATTGGTTATCGAGGGAGATAAAAAAGGAAGGTGAAGAATGACGTGGAGGCAGGATCATCGTCTGCCATAGAGACGTGGAGGCATCGAGAGAGCGCGTGGCGGAAGCGGAACTATTTGGTTGCAGGTCATAGTTACTACAAGACATGAGGGATGATGAGATGACCTAACCTGATGAGTGTGAGTAGAGGAAGATGATGATGAATGTGGTGAGTGCGTTAATGGTGACTCGGATGTTGACTCGGGATCACGTTGTCCTCCTTGCAAACGAAGCAATACCGTTTGGATCGGTGTGGTGGTTCGTGTATGCCGGCATCTCGTGTTTCCTCGTCCTCTTTGCCGGCATCATGTCCGGTCTTACCCTTGGTCTCATGTCTCTCGGCCTCGTCGACCTCGAGATTCTTCAGCGCAGTGGATCTCCTTCTGAGAAGAAGCAAGCAGGTTAGGTTCCTTTCAATCTCAATCTCAATTATTATTTCATTTCATTACTCCCCCCCTCCCCTTCGAGGTTAACATTTATTCTTCTGGGTATATATATGCAGCGGTTATACTCCCCGTCGTTCAAAAACAACATCAGCTTCTTGTCACCCTGCTTCTCTGTAATGCTGCTGCCATGGAGGTAATTCAATTCAATTGCACTGCCCCTTTTCCCCTACTAATAATAAGATAGATTTAATTGGTATGTACGTTAACAATGTCAACCTATCATACATAAAAAATAATTTGAGCCGCCTATCCAACCCTGGAAACGGAAATTTGACTCTTATCTAACTGCCTTATAAGTAACTCATACCATGATTTGTAATTGGTTAATAGTTTAGAATTGGTACCGGTATATATTATCATTATCACTAAGGTTAGGACTTGTATGAAAATATCATCTTCCAAATTGTTATTGTTTCTTAAAACAACATTATGTTTTAACAAAATATGGATTAGTAAGATTAAGATAACATGTTTGAAATGGTCATGACGATTGGATTTCTAAACTTAGTCGATATTGATTATTATGCGTAAACTTCATACCGATTTCTAAACCCTGAGCCTAACTTGTAAACAGCCGTTGGCTTTGAAACTTGCAATCTGCAGGCTCTTCCGATATACCTAGACAAGCTATTCAATCCTTTTGTTGCTATCATTCTCTCAGTCACTTTTGTTCTGTTTTTTGGGGAGGTATGTGATTCTGCTATTTTTTCATGGTTCACTACTGGTTTAGTTTCAACATTCGTACCCAATCAATATTATGAAATGCTTTTCCTTTTTATTTATTTAACTTGCATCTTTGATTTCAGGTTATTCCACAAGCAATTTGTAGTAGATATGGTCTTGCTGTAGGTGCCAACTTTGCATGGCTAGTGCGGATTTTAATGATAATCTGCTACCCAGTTTCTTATCCAGTTGGAAAGGTATATTCTTTGCCAGAGGTTATTTGCTTTTGCATTCTTTTGATAACCTATATAATGTAATTGAGAAGAGAACAAAGAAATGGAAATTAACAACATATCATCTCAAGATATTTCCATGAGACATGGATAGCAAAAATGTTATGTAATGTATGATGTGTGTACAAATTAAGATCTTTTTAAAGTTGTTTGGTGGAGAAAGTTATAACTGTCTTTACTAGTTTAAGAGAATGCTTTAGTGTGTTAGCATGCCTTTTGGCTGAAACTTTGGTCAGTCTTGCTCTTCACCTCTTTAAGCATAGAACTCCATTTATTCTCATTTATAGATGATGTATTTTATTTTAATCATGCTCACAAGAGATTCTTTTTCTCACTAATATTTGTTCCAGGTTCTGGATTACCTATTGGGGCATAATGAAGCTTTATTTAGGCGTGCTCAGTTAAAAGCTCTTGTTTCCATTCACAGCCAGGAGGTGTAAATTATTGTTATTTATTTTTCAATTAACAGAGACCCCACCTAGTGGGAAAAGGCTTGGTTGTTATTGTATTTTGCAATTAACAAAACAAGTCACGTCAAGATTGGTGGTGTTTGATGCATAAATTTTGAATTTTATTGTTTAGGCTGGGAAGGGTGGCGAGCTTACACATGATGAGACGACAATTATCAGTGGAGCACTCGATTTGACGGAAAAGGTAAGTGCTGCAATTCACCCATCACGTTGAATGTCAAACTATTTATTGGTGTTTCGTTACATGGCAATCCAATACAATTTTCAACTTATGATATTCAATGCAGCAGAATTTGAAGTTTCGTATCTATTTTTTTAGTTTAATTCACCTTGATTATGGTAGAAAGTGGAAACATGTGAGAGTACTTCATGTACCTGGTAACTTCTAATTAGTGTCTTCCATTTGGTAGGAAGCGTCAGTGGTGTTAGACATGAAATGGGGAACTGGGATTTATAAAATGGTTATCAATTTTCCACTCCATCTTGATGCAAATTTGACCATTCACTCCCAGTGATCTTGTGTTCCTTAAGTAATAAGTTCTCATGCATACCCGAGTTGTCATTATATATTACTTCATTATTAAATATCATGCTGCTGTTGACTTGTATATGGCATATTTATTGCATCACTTTTTCAGTTTGCTGTACA
This sequence comes from Ammopiptanthus mongolicus, assembly GCA_039655645.1. Classification (NCBI taxonomy): domain Eukaryota; kingdom Viridiplantae; phylum Streptophyta; class Magnoliopsida; order Fabales; family Fabaceae; genus Ammopiptanthus; species Ammopiptanthus mongolicus. Next base: position 77,953,048 of record CM077350.1, on the reverse strand, counting down.
AGTTGCCATGTCTTTTTGTTTTTTAATTAGTGTCTTTGAACAGACTGCTGAGGAGGCTATGACTCCTATTGAATCAACATTTTCTTTGGATGTTAATTCAAAATTGGACTGGTAAGTTTACTTAATTTCTTCGTTAGTATTCTTTAGTAGGTTGTAAATAAGTGATTGAAAATTGTTTTGGAGATGACTTTTCTTTTTGAAGATGAGTTCATTGACTTCTCAGGGTATTTCCCACAAAACTAGTAGGATCTAACTTCCCGTTTGCATGAAGGGAGTATAATTCTTGGTTAATCTTTTTTTTTTTGGGTGTTGCCAATCTTAAATCAGGGAGGCAATGGGGAAAATTCTTGCTCGCGGGCATAGCCGAGTTCCTGTCTATTCTGGAAATCCAAAGAATATTATTGGGCTTCTACTGGTGGGTGTTAAACTTTCCACATTTTGACTTCAATTTTCCCCCCATTTTATTACTTTTTGGGTTCTTTGTTCTTCACATTAATTCTTTTTAAATTAGGTCAAAAGTCTTCTCACTGTACGACCAGAAACAGAGACCCCTGTCAGTGCTGTATCCATCCGGAGAATTCCACGGTGTGCTTATCTTTATTAATTTGTTCTCTTTTCGGTTTCTTTCAAACTAATTGTGAAATATCCGTAGTTTGTGTAATGGTTTACATGTACAGGGTTCCAGCCGATATGCCTCTCTATGATATACTGAATGAGTTCCAAAAGGGCAGTAGTCATATGGCTGCTGTTGTTAAGGCTAAGGGAAAAGGCAAAGAAACTCCGCAAATAATTGATGAAGAGAGACATGAAGAAAACAAAAGTATTGGTGGGGATTCACAGTTGACTACTCCGTTGCTACAGAAGCAGGATGAGAAATCAGAAAGTGTTGTTCTTGACATTGACAAACCTTCAAGGCCTCCCAGCACTAATAAGCTAACTAGTTTGCAGCGTAGTGATAGCACAACAAATTGTCCCTCAGAAAATATTGAAGATGGTGAAGTGATTGGTATTATCACTTTGGAAGATGTATTTGAAGAACTTCTGCAGGTAAATTTCTGTCTTCTGAGATATGCTCCTCCTCCCTCTAGTGTTTGATCTCTATTTCCCCTTAAAACTGATTTTGATTTCTTCTTCAATGCAGGAAGAAATTGTGGATGAGACAGATGAATATGTTGATGTTCATAAGAGGTAATAGAGATTAGAGAGTACAAACTTTCAAAACCTAAGTTGCACAGATGGATGAGACTGCTGCAAATCTAATTTTGATGTCATATATATTTTAATTTGCAGAATACGTGTGGCTGCAGCTGCAGCTGCTTCCTCAGTGGCCCGAGCTCCATCAACCCGAAGGTTGACTGGCCAAAAGGGAGCAGTAAGTGTTTAATTTTTACACAGTTTTTATGGTTTGAATCTGTTTCTCGACTTCCATTGCTGCTAAATGAAGTCAATCCTTTTCTTTCCTTTTGAGCTGAGAAAAAGTTCCCTTTAGGGGTTTGGGTCCTGAATTTTCATGTTCTCTGCACGGTCTACTTCTCATTGTAGATGAATTGCATGGCATTATATGAGTTTAAGGACATGAATTGAAAGGATTTATATTTTAGTCTAAATAGTATCTCTTCCATTAAAAGCTTCAAGTTTAAAGTATGACAGAAAAGTGTTTGTGAATTTAACACTGTGTGGGGTTGGATGATGATTTATTGGAACTCAAGCCTGTTATGATAATTCCAACATTTATTCCAGAAAGGCATTACTTGGCTCTTACTCATTCATTTAACATTAACAGTAAATTTAGCATAGCCTTTTGACTGTATGAGCTTCTGATTGGTTGATTGGAGGATATTGTTGGTGATCTATGCCTCAATATCGTAGGACATTGTCAGGGCCCAACCCAAATTAGAAATAAAGAGAATTGTCAAAGTTAGTTAGTTAGTTTAAGACTTTAAGGAGTAGTTAGCTAGCTGAATAAATAGGAAGAGAATGGCATTAGGGAGGCAGTTAGTCATTTGTATTGAGAGTGTGACCTTGAGCAGTGGCTCGGTGAGAGTGAAATTGGAGCAGTAGCTTGGTTGTAAGAGGAAACCCTTGGGGAGATCCTTCTCCTACTTTGAAAAGCATATCTTTCTCTCTTTCTTTCTCTTTGTTCTTCTTTTCTTCTCTCTATATTCAGTATCTTAGTCTATGTGCCTAACAGACAAAATGTCTGTATTTTCATTTAACTCATTAAAAAGATTTATCAATTATCAGTGGCCATGATACTATTGAAGCAACAAGGACTAGTGGATTGTTTTGGATATTTTTCTATGTTCTGATAAAATGCATAGTAGCTTAAAATGCTGAATTGATTAGTGTTTTTTCTGTATTTCTTATTGTTTTTGAAGGTTTTTTTACTTCAAATTTAATAATTAGCCGCTTATATTCAGTGTAACTCCTGGTAATGGTTCCTCCTTCTTTACCAAGAGCAAGATTGATTGGAGTTTTGTAACATTGTTCCATCCTTGCTTGGTGTATGAGTGTCTCCTTGCCAATGAAAATAAACAATCATTTCATTATTTATATAATATTATTGAAAATTGTAATAAGCACTACGGAAGTAAGTGAAAATTTGTCAATGTAATGGGAGTATGAATAAGGAGCTGCTCCTTGCTTGTCTTGCAGTTAGGTTCCATCAAGTCTTTCTGCATCGTATCATTTTCAGTTTAAACCATTTTGTTTAAACAAGTCAGCAGTGGAGTCATACAATACATTTTCATTTCCAATAACTTAGAAGTAATTGATTTAGGATTTAACTTGATCTAATGGCACCTGTGGAGTGGTGTGTCCTTTTTTGCATTCTTTTAAAAACCAAACTTGAGATTGAACCGGTGAGACTTTCCATGTCATTGTTTGATTGGTTCAACCGAATAAATTTATCAATGAACTTTAATTGAACTGGATATTGTTCGAATCAAAGACATGGACAATTCATGGTTCAACCGGTTCGGTTTGGCTTTTAAAAACACTGTTTTTTGGTATAACTTACGGCTATGTAGTAGCATTAAGTTGCAGATTCCACCTCCTTAGCATTTTTGTATGTACTTCATTAATTTAAAGTTAGTTTCTTTAGCTTCAAGGATATGGTATAGGAAGAGTTATTAATAGCTCGACACAAGTTTAAAAATTTCTCAGAAAGTTCTACGGTTTGAGAATGATTTACCTTTTGTTGCTTGAAGGCTTTTTCTGTTAATCTCCAGCATGGATGCTCATTCTTTCTGTATTTCTTTTTTTTAACCATCCAGGGAGGCCAAAGTAAGCCAGGGCAAAATCCGAAGAAATCTGCAGAGGAGGATGGATTGAATTCTACAAGATAACAAGGAACTTCGTGTTAGCCTATCGTGATAACGAGCCTTAAATATTGAGGGGTTGGTTTTTGTGTCAGCAATATGATAGAAGAGAGAAGCCCACGAGTTGTTTAGCCATTTGATCCTATTGAACTAATGCTGCATGTTTGTCTGCTGCAACTTTATTCTCGACCATTCGGGCCAAAATGTCCTTTATCTGTTTACCATACGTCAAGCCTCAACTTTTTGACAACATTTAAACTGATAAATAACTGGTTTTGACGATAGGTGAAAGAAACTCGACCTAGTGTACCCCTTTTCTTTATCGCTGCAGGCAAATCCTTGCACGAACTTAAGCGAGCAGTTATGAAGAATGGACAGCTTGTCTGTGTCAGATATGATAATACATGATACTTCAAATAGTAATGGAACATTTTAAATTTTGCTTCTGTATTCATGTTGGCTCTCGTGTCGGTGTCAATATCTGTCAATGTTTGTGCTCCTTAGAAGCGCAATAAAAGTAGTATGCTAGTTCCTTTCAGACAACAACTCCCTCTACATGCTAATGTAATGCAAAGTATGGTAATTTATATCGAAGTTTCTTTCTGATCTGGTATGTAATTGTGCTTTTTTTCTTTACTTGGATAACGAAATCATGGAAGTTTATTTTTGGCTGTTCAATTCATATATTTAGCTGGCATCCGTACCATAGAACATGCAAATGTACATACCGGTCGTGAGGTTGCAGTCTCAACAGGGTCGGTTAGAATTTACAGGTTGATAATAATTATTTCACCATGTAGCAAGACGCTTAGCTTATATGGCTTAAATTATTACTTGGTCAAGAATTCATTGGTAGCTTTAACGGATGTATATATAGTTGGAATAGAATCAACATAGGCAGTTATGCGAATTTATGAAGCAAATGCTTGGTGCTTTTCAGCAGGACTCATCACCTCACCTTTGTAACGGGTGTGCAAGTGTATATACACATCATTATTCTATTTATAAATAGTGTTATATTTTTCACAGTATAATGTTTTGAAATTTCCATCAAAATAAACACCGAAACAATATAACAAAGCATGGCGGCAAACCTGTTGGACAAGTGGATGGATGTTATTAAATAAATTATGGCCTATGAGATAAAGAATGGTTATTATTGTTGGATAATTATTAATCACATGTAATCTGTGGTCAAAGGTCATTCCTACAGCCTATATAAGATGGCTTGAATGATGTTTCAAAACATCTCATTTTTCATTCAATTTTTCTTTTGTTTAGTTTTCTTTATAATCTTTAGAGAGAAAAGTTTAGAGAGAAAAGAAGTTTCTCCTGTGAAGTTCTCCTAATATGTGTATTCTCCTAATTATTAAGAAAGAATGTTATTGTTCTCTTCTTGTATTTAGAGAGAAATTGTACTAATCCTCCATTGAACAAAGTTTCTCAACTCTATTTTAGTTGCAAGAATATTATTTTTATAACTCTGGTACCTAATAGTGGTATCAGAGCCACAGGTTGTTGATGATTATTTCCGCTGCGACTATTATTCACATGGAATTTTTGTATGTAAATTTAGAATGAAAAAAAAACGGTTACAGTGATAAAACCATGGTAGCAAAATATGAGGTTGAGAAGTTTAATGGGAGTAATTTCTCCTTATGGAAATTGAAGATAAAAGCAATCTTGAGGAAGGACAGTTGCTTAGCAGCAATTGAAGGTAGACCTACAGGGATAACTGATGAAAAGTGGAAGGATATGGATGACAATGCTATGGGCAACCTGCATCTAACAATGGCAGATTCAGTATTGTCCAGTATTGCAGAAAAGAAGACAGCAAAGGAGATTTGGGATACTCTCACCAAATTGTACGAGGTCAAATCACTTCACAACAGGATATTCTTAAAGCGGAGACTTTATACTCTTCGAATGAGTGAATCCACAACGGTGACAAAGCACATAAATCATCTGAATACTCTGTTTTCCCAACTTACATCATCAGATTACAATATGGTAGAAAATGAACGTGCGGAGCTTCTGCTTCAAAGTCTACTTGATTCATATGATCAACTCATCATCAACATAACGAATAATAATATTGTCGATCATCTCAACTTTGAAGATGTTGCTGCTGCGATTCTTGAAAAAGAATCCAGGCGGAAGAACAAGGAAGACAGATTAGAGAGTTCAAAGCAGGCGGAGGCGTTGTTGGTGACAAGAGGTAGATCAAAGGAACGTGGCTCTAGTGGGAGTCGAGATCATAGTAGATCAAAGTCACGAGGAAGAAAGAATTTCAGATGCCACCATTGTGGAATGAAAGGACACTTGAAGAAAGATTGTTGGTACAACAAGAAAAACGGAGATAAAGCAACAACTTCTCAGGGTGTGTTGCTAGTACCTCCGATGAAGGAGAAATCCTGTATAGCGAAGTAACAATGGGTTTTAAGGATGGAAAACAGCTTAGTGATGTTTGGATCATAGATTCGGGAGCAACATGGCACATGACTCCACGACGAGACTGGTTTTTCACTTATGAACCTATCTCGGAAGGATCTGTGTTCATGGGTAATGATCATGCCCTAGAAATTGCTGGAGTTGGTACCATCAAGTTGAAGATGTACGATGGTATTATTCGTACAATTCAAGGGGTATGACATGTAAAAGGTTTGAAGAAGAATAAGAATCTTTTGTCTATGGGACAATTAGATGACCTCGGGTGCAAGACCCATGTTGAAGGTGGGATCTTGAAAGTTGTGAAAGGTGCTCTTGTGGTGATGAAAGCAGAAAAAATGGCAGCTAATCTATACATGCTTATGGGAGATATAATGCAAGAGGCGGATGCATTTGTTGCAATATCTAGCCAAGAAAGTTCGTCATTTATGTGGCATCTCAAACTAGGCTACATGTCAGAACGAGGACTGAAGATTCTTGTAGAACGTAATCTTCTTCATGGGCTCAAATCGGTAAACTTACCTTTCTGTGAGCAGTGTTATAAGTAAGCAAAATAGATTGAAGTTTGGAAGATCAACTGCCAAAAGTAAGCACATACTAGACGTGATTCATTCAGCTGTGTGGGAATCACCGGTGATGTTCCTAGGAGGAGCAAAATATTTTGTATCATTCATTGATGATCACTCTAGGAGGTTGTGGGTATACCCCATCAAGAAGAAGTCAATGTGTTCTCAATATTAAGGACTTCAAAGCAAGAATAGAACTTGAATATGGAAAGAGGATCAAATGCTTGAGGATAGACAATGGAGGAGAATATATAGACGGCAATTTTCTAGTATTTTTCAAGCAAGAGGGTATCCAAAGGCAATTCACAGTTGCACATACACCTCAGCAAAATGGTATAGCAGAGCGGATACATAGAACTCTCCTAGAAAGAACAAGAGCTATGTTGTAAACTGCAGGATTAGCTAAGTCCTTCTGGGCAGAAGCAGCATAAACTGCATGTTCTGTGATAAATCGATCCCCATTAACTGTAATTGATTTAAAGACACCAATGAAGATGTGGAATGGCAAGCCAACAAATTATTCTTCTCTACATGTGTTTGGATGTCCTACATATGCGATGTATAATTCCCAAAAAAGAACGAAGCTGGATCCAAAATCCAGGAAATGTATATTCTTGGGTTATGCTGACGGTGTTAAGGGGTATCGTCTGTGGGATCCCACTGCCCGCAAGGTTGTTGTCAGCAGAGATGTGGTTTTTGCAGATAATGAACTGCAAAGTGAGCAGAGAAATGATAGCACTATAAAAGAGACTACTACAGTTCAAATAAATGAGAAATCTCGAGAAGACGATTCTTTTGAGACAGAACCAGGGCACGAGGAATGAGTACCAGATAAGGCCAATGATACAGAAGTTCGACGATCATCATGCCAGATCAGAACACCATCATGGCACTCAGACTATGTTATGACAGGCCACAATGCATATTGTCTTCTAACAGAAGAAGGAGATCCATCAACCTTTCTGAAGGCTGTAAGTAGTCCATATGCCTCTCTATGGATGGCAGCAATGCAAGAGGAAATGGGAGCCTTACATAGAAACAAAACATAGAAACTTGTTGCTCTTCCAAAGGGTCACAAAGCCATTGGTAATAAATGGGTCTATAAGATCAAACGAGATGACAACGATCAGGTGGAACGATATCGTGCAAGACTGGTAGTAAAAGGATATGCTCAGAAGGAAGGTATTGATTTCAATGAGATATTCTCTCCAGTTGTCAGACTTACCACTATTAGAATAGTCTTGGTAGACTTACCACTATTAGAATAGTCTTGGCTATGTGTGCTGTATTCGATTTACATCTTGAGCAATTAGATGTAAAAACTGCTTTTCTTCATGGAGAACTTGAAGAGGAAATATATATGCTCCAACCAGAAGGCTTTAAAGAACGAGGAAAAGAAAACTTGGTTTGCAGGTTAACCAAATCTCTTACGGTCTAAAGCAGGCTCCAAGGTGTTGGTACAAGAGATTTGATTCTTTCATTATTAGCCTCAGTTACAACAGACTTAGTTCAGACCATTGTACGTATTACAAGAGGTTTGGTGACGACGATTTTATCATCTTGCTGTTGTACGTGGATGACATGTTGGTGGTAGGCCCCAACAAAGATCGAGTCCAAGAATTGAAGGCACAGTTGGCTAGGGAATTTGATATGAAGGACTTGGGACCAGCAAACAAGATTTTAGGGATGCAAATTGACCGAGACAGGAAAGATAGGAAGATTTGGCTTTCTCAAAAGAATTACTTGAAGAAAATTTTGCGACTCTTCAACATGCAAGATAGTAAGCCAATCACTACCCCACTTCCTATCAATTACAAATTATCCTCAAGTATGTGTCCTAGTAGTGAAGCGGAGAGGATGGAAATGTCTCGAGTACCATATGCATCAGCAGTGGGAAGTCTAATGTATGCCATGATATGTACAGGACCAGACATTACACAAGCAGTGGGAGCGGTTAGTCGGTTTATGGCAGATCCTGGTAGAGAGCACTGGAATACTGTCAAGAGGATCCTTAGATACATCAAAGGAACCTCAGATGTTGCATTATGTTATGGAGGATCAGAATTCATTGTCACCGGTTATGTTGACTTAGATTTTGCAGGTGGTCTTGACAAGAGAAAATCTACTACTGGCTATGTGTTCACACTTGCAGGAGGAGCTGTAAGTTGGTTATCCAAGTTACAGACAACTGTAGCTTTGTCTACTACAGAAGTTGAATACATGGCAGCTACCCAAGCTTGCAAGGAAGCTATTTGGATTAAAAGGTTAATGGAAGAACTCGGGCATAAGCAGCAGCAAATTACTGTGTATTGTGATAGTCAGAGTGCCTTGCACATTGCAAGGAGTCCAGCCTTTCATTCAAGGACAGCATATAGGTATTCAGTATCACTTCGTTCGTGAGGTAGTAAAGGAAGGAGATGTGGATATGCAGAAGATTCACACCAAAGATAACTTAGCAGATGTGATGATAAAGCCGATCAATGCTGACAAGTTTGTGTGGTGTTAATCCTCTTACGGTCTATCAGAAAAGTAAATAATGCAGAGATGACAAGTGTAGGTGAAAATGTGTGAAGACATGATTAAAATCAAAGTCTTCAAGTGGGAGAATGTTGGACAAGTGGATGGATGTTATTAAATATATTATGGCCAATGAGATAAAGAATGGTTATTATTGTTGGGTAATTATTAACCACATGTAAATCTGTGGTCAAAGGTCATTCCTACAGCCTATATAAGACGGCTTGAATGATGTTTCAAAACATCTCATTTTTCATTCAGTTTTTCTTTTGTTTAGTTTTCTTTTATAATCTTTAGAGAGAAAAGTTCAGAGAGAAAAGAAGTTTCTCCTGTGAGGTTCTCCTAATATGTGTATTCTCTTATTTATTAAGAAAGAGTGTTATTGTTCTCTTCTTGTATTTAAAGAGAAGTTGTATTAATTCTCCATTGAACAAAGTTTCTCAACTCTATTTTAGTTGCAAGTATATTATTTTTATAGCTCTGGTACCTAACAAAACCCATGGTGCAAAGAATGAAATTCTCACACTTTTCCCCCAAATTTCCTTTTACACCTATTTTATAACCATTGATCATCTACTTTTTACATTGAAAATAACAATGGGTAAATAATTAATGGTTTAGATGTACAAAGGGGTGTGAAAAAAGAGTAAGAGTGTCATTATTCTTGTGCAGATGACATTACTGGCCCATGCTAGAAGTAGCTGTTTTTTTCATGAGCACAAGTCTTCGCCAACACGCGTATGTGCATATAACAGAGGGTTGTGTAGGTGAAAGCTAGTTCAAGCGCTTTTGTAATGAGTATGAAAGTTCTGAATGTAAGAGGAATTTAAGGAGGAAAATATAAAAAGTAAGGTTAAGATAAAGGTTACATACCAAAAAGAGAATTTTTTATACATATGTTTATACTTCATACATATGTTGACAATGATCATGCAAAGTTTTCTCACCAATAAAAAACTTACAATAGTTGGCTATCAGAGTAAAAGAATATTAAAATAAAAGCCTACTATACATGTCAATCAACAACTGAAGCCATTAGGTTCCTCCACTCACTTCGCCTTTATAAGTGAAGAAACATTCCAGTCCAAAAGAGAAGTCAGGAAGAAAGCTAAGCCACTTTTGACATCATACGGCAATCTTCAATACCTGAGCCACTTGGTAGGAGGCAAGTGAATCCTTGCAGCCATTCTGCCTTTGCACATAACATAATAGAAAACCTCACTATATTCCGATATATGATCTTCCCATTAATTATCAGACACCATTTAAAAACGTTCCTCCCACCGTAAAAGAATCACTATACATCTCCATATGATATAAAATCTAGTTTTCTGCTCCCGGAAGTGCCTTGAACACCGTCTCAATATTAACTGAGGCTTTGGAAATCTCATTGATATGGATTGTCTTGCCATGATACAAAAGCCTAAAGGTCACAGAGAGGTTCAGTTCTTTTAATCTAAAAATATAGTATTTTGATAAATATACACACACATATATATGTATATATAGAAGGTTGTGATTGAAGAATGAGTGAGACTGAGAGCGCGTAGCAGGTGACATGGGTGGCCCCTGAACGGAATCGATGATGACAAACCAGTCTCTGTCACATTGTCTCCCTGCCAAATAAGCAAGAAAAGGACTTGCTACAAATCATCCTAATAGGAATGGCCTAACCTGTCTGTTTTATTCGGCATAATACATATACTAATGTTTTTTTACATCTAAATTTGACACCTCGTACGACATCATATATTTACGTGAGTGAGGTTAAATACAATTGTATATTATATAAAAGTTTAAAATAAATGTACTTATATAAATATGATGAAGTATATCATCTGCATGTCGTATTATAATAAAAGTATTCAAATAAAAGAACTCTAATATATATTATCTTCCTGTGTCTGAACTTATAGTTATTCACGAAACAAGCGCATTTGTCCCTGAATTTCAGGTTGCGTTGTATGGATCTCTTACATAGTTTCAATCATGAACATTTTATTTTATCATGAAGTTAACGATCATGTAGTCCAGCTGGGATTTCACCATGTGACAGAGAAGCAATCTTAGTTTTTTTTTATTAGCACCACATATGTTGCAGGAATGCAGGTTGAAAGTAATATGATATCTTTTACTCAAAAGGATGTGGTGATTATTATCAGCTTTATAACAGATCATCGATCATAGCATGTACTAATAAAATTGAAAATCAAGTGGTTGTATTTATGTAGTACATAACCAAATTAACAATTCTAGCTATGTCGAGATTCTAATCAATGATCATACATGTAAAAATCATAAGAAAGATATTAATTTCTTTGTACTGTTAAAAATCCAGTCTAAGAGTGTGTTTGAGAAAGCTGAAAAAAGTAGTAATATTGATTTCTTCTAAAATGATTTTACGTAGTACATAACCAAATCAACAATTCTAGATATGTCGAGATTCTAATCAATGATCATACATGTAAAAATCATAAGAAGGACATTAATTTCTTTGTACTGTTAAAAATCCAGTCTAAGTAGTAACATTGATTTCCTCAACAATGATTTTATTTTCAAATGCATATAAGATGTGAGACAAGGACAAACAAGGAATCACACCAAACATATACATTTGATAATATTATTTTTTACTAGTATATGTTTTTGAGACAACACGAACAACAGACACAAAAAGTTGTTCTAAGGAGGGAGAGAGAGGAAGAGAATTTACATTACTGGATCCATTTTAAATCCCAAATTACATTTCATAGGTGTTAGATACACAAGTTCATTGAATGCTAATGCACAACTGTCAAACCCATTGAGCTAGAGATCACATATGACACCTCAAAGCTGGTTGAAAATACTACAGCACAAGTGCTTCTGGCTAAGAGTACTTATGCCAATTAAGAAGCATAGAGATACACACCCTCATAATATAAAGCTTTCCCCTTTGTTGCCTTACCATTCTCCTCCACTTGGAAAATCTTCTACCCTGGCTACCCATGTTTCCCATAATGAGTCTGTTAAACATGTTGGTCCAATTCTGGCACAATTTATTGAAGATAAAATCTGACCTGGCAGGAGGAGTCCTAGTATGCTAATTGGATCCACGTATAGCATGGCCTCATCATAAGGCTCCACTTGTACTTGGATTACACATCAATGTCACGTGCCCACTCTTTCCAAATTCAACTCAGACGCTTAGTTTTTATTTAAATCATGCCGGCCATTAGTGATTGTGGCTTCTCTGAAAGCGATTAGCAAGTATAAAAACACCACCCTTATCTTAAATAGTTGCTAAAGCTCACATCATTATCCTCTCAAACCCAGGGTCCTCTTTAACTTTCTTGATCATCAAGCAGTTCAAATGAGAGGCACAACAAAATAAACCAGAACTTCACCATCAACCCCCCTTGGGCCACTTTGACGAGATTAATTTGTTCTACTTCAAATGGGCCAAGCATGTGACTCACAAGCCTGTCAAATAATGTCTACTGTTTAGGCAAAAAAAGATTGGCAAGGAAACGCTCCTACATCTTATCTTAAAGCACAAAGTATCAAAGATAAGATCTTTAGCAGATGCAACTAATCTTTGTGGGCCTGTGGGATTAGTCTTCTAATATCCTGCTACAATGGGTCCTGGTTAAATGGCCAAGGTGAAATTTAAGTCACTTATAGAGGCCTAGCTACACCAATGAGGGTGACACACATGGAAGCCATTAGTGGAAGGGTGGAGATCAAGCTGGGGACATGTTATTTCAAGTGTTGGAGTTTTGTTATGCTTTATTCCCAAATGAGAGAAAAGAAAGTTACAGGCTGGTGGTGGGGGAGTCCTACAGTGGCTTCCATCTATTGGGTCTTTTAAAGTAAAATAATGGACAATGTTAGTTGATCTGTGTAGTTCAGGATGTGACTAACTGAGACTACCCAGTAACACAGGACAGGTGTGGCAACATTCTCTTTAGGGAAGGACACATCATGCCAGTGTGTTTATCTGTGTCAAGAAAGCCTGTGAGAGATACATTAGAGATGGGCATTTTTATTATTATGATTATTATTATTATTAGATACTTCATGAAGTTATGGACTGAAAATTTTTCATGGATTAAGTGAAGAACTACATAAATGGACTTAACATCATATCTTAACTCAAAATCTTAAGACAATGAGTATATGAGTCTTCTTTACTTATATAGCGCTCAACATGTCAATTTATTTTTAATGTGGGATTTCTCCATCCACATTTACTCACATTTGATATTCCAAACAGAAGTCACTTTGAAGATGGAACATGTAGAAGATGACAAGTGAGAACTGAATAATTTAGCATAAATAGGAGTCCTATAAGTTGCACTGGTTAACGTTAGGAACAAAGCAACAACAGCTTTTAGACCCCACCATAAAGGTAATCAATTCCTCCTCCTAAGGGAATACTGATAAAGAAAAAGATAGGAAGAGGAAGAGGGAAATTGATGTCTTCATGTGATTTAGAACCTGGATTTTTATATTTTCATGTTATCTCTTTTATTTTTTTCCAATCAAACTGATCAAAATATTGGGGATTATATTAAAATTTTGGGGATCCATGTTAACAAAATTGGCAAGCACACTAAATGTAGCAAATAATATAGCGTGAAAGATATCATTTCCACGAAGACTATGACCATTGACCAAGTACCACAATTACAATTTCTATTTGAACCTCCAAACAAAAGGTGAAATGCGAGTTAACAAACCCAATTCCAAACTAAAACAGATTAAAGATTCACAAGCCAGCAATTGCAAGATTAAAGAGAGTTCAGATTATAAAAGCAGCTAGGGTTATAATCCCCTTTGTTCTCCCTACTATATTTGAACCTATATTCAATCCGAGCTATACTCATGCAATTGATGTTCCAAATCGTTATTACGGTTAGCTAAGTTAGTTGACTCAGCAGTTAGAATTCTACTAGTTCTAACTAATTGTATATATAGAGGGTGTTGTCTAAGTTGTACCATCAAAAAAGTGGTGCAACATGCACTAGCTTTAACAACTAATTCCAGTCATCCATGTGTATGGTCAAAGTGCATTTTATTGGTCAAATGTACTCTTTTTTGTTGTATTTTCATTTTTTGTCCTTTTAGTTTGTGGTATTTGCATGTAATTTTTTTTTATATGCCTAATTTTTCTGAATACCCAAATCCCTAAATCAAAGTTAGGGACCAACAGACACCACGAAGCTCTGAGATGGAAGGTCCCTGGTTTGGAGGAGGTGGCTGGGAGTGTACAGACGACGCGACTGAGAGGGATGCCCGCACTCTGTCTGGTCGGCATGACCGGTCTCAGGTCGTGCAGGGGCTGACACGGGTCGTGTGACGGTGGGTCGGGTCGTGACAGTGGCGACGCTGTTTGCCAGAAGAGGAGGTGGGAGATGCGGATCACGGCGGTGGAGAATGGCAGCCTCCTCGCATGACGTCGAAACGGGGAGGCTCGCGACGGTGCTTCCAACTAGGAGCGTGACGGCGAAATGGGATGGACTTGTGCGGTGGTCCTGACGAACGGTGGTTGGTGATCCTGGGGTGAACAGTGGTGGCTGGGGTAGGTTCGCGGCATGACGGCGGAGGAGGCTTCCTCTTTTTCTCGGATGTGCTTTGTTGCTTCTGTTATTTTGTGTGTGTGTGTGGAAAAAAGAGGAAGAAGAATGGGTTATGGAGGTGGTGAGGTTGTGGCTCTGAGATGGAAGTTCCCTGGTTTGGAGTGCGTCACAAACCGGGTTTGGAAGAAGCTTGGTGGGTCACAAACCGGGTAGGGAAGAAGCTTGGTGGGTTGCAAACTGGGCTTAGTGTGGATGAAATTCAAAATGTGAAGAATAAAACAAATGAATTTTTTATTTCTTAAAATAAAAATCGTTATCAGCAAATATTAATATACAAGTACCTGCTAGGCAAATACCAAAATAAGATCAGATACTTTTGATTGTTTGACCAAGCCCAAAGTAGTTAAAAATTCAACTCTGCCACATGACAATCTTAATGGTCCAAAATGATTGAAGAAAATGGTGCATGATGCACCACTTTTTTGCTGATGTACCATAGAAAGCACCTATATAGAGTTAAAATACATAGGGAATCAACTAATTGTAACTATAACTCTAAGAGAACTCTAACTGTTGCGTCAACTAACTTAGCTAACCGTAATACAATTCCTTAGGTATTAATCCCTTTAGGTGACGTTTGGTTTATAAAATGTCTTATTGTCAGGTAAACTACATTCTCGGGAATCTCATTCTCAGGAATATTTATTTTCCACATACACACATGAGAATAGAATTTTAACTTTCATTCACTAATTTTATTCTCAGACATCTTTTATGCCCGATAGTAGTTGCTTAAAACTTGTATCAAACATGAAAAACTTTTATTCTTATGTCTATATTTCCGGAAATATTAAAATATAATCTATGCCAAACATTAAAATTAAACTATGAACTTTCAATCCCTCGGGTTCTTCCCAATTTAACTAATCATTAAGCATGGAATTCATTAGAACACATGATTGTGAAGTCCTATTCCTAGGATCATCACCCAAAATGACAATCAACTTTAGATCCAGCACTAGGATCATCATCTACTAGTAACGCTTGGCACTTTCTTCCGATGCTTGGCGCTCTATTCCAGTAGTGAACTTGCATAATAGCTCTAGGAGCTCCATTTCTGACGCTTGGCGTAGACCTCAGACGTTAGTTGCTTCTTGAGCGCCTGACACTAGGTTCATAACGCTAGGCACTAGGCACTAGGTAGCACTTTGCACATTCCTGGTTCCATCTGCAAAGATAAAGTCACCAAGAGTGATCAATTTACGTACCCAAAAGATTTCCTATATTCCTAAGTGATAAACCAAAAAGATTAACCAGGAAGTTAAGCATAAATCTTAAGAATTCCTACATGTTAACCCAAATTGTAACCATAAAGCTTCATGTGCTGAAGATTTATCAATCCGCTTTTGCTCCCACATTATTGCAAGCTTGATTATATAATATAGATAACCTCATGCATGTATATTTTTTTTTTGAAGAAAAAAATTGAGTAATAATTGCAGTGTGCGTAGAGACAGGTGAACGGAAGTTGTTTGTGTGTACAGCAGGTGTCGTGTTGGATAACGATTCTCTCCATTACTCATGAAAAATGAAGAGTTTCATTACTATGATTTTAAGGTGTATATAGGATATTTAGATCTTATCTAACATCATATTATTATATTTATATTTCTAAAATTATAATAATGAAACTAAAAAATGAAAAAGTGAAATGGAAAGGATGTCAATCGGTATTGATATGCTAGATTACACAATAAGGAGATACTTTCAAGTTAGTCACTCTATCTAAATATATGAAAAATTTCTCATTATCAATTAACAGAAAGAGAAATTTTTCTGGCGAGTTATTATTATTTAATTAGAAAGAAAGAAAACGAGAGAAGAAGAAGAAAGAGGATATCAATTCAGAATGTTGAATGTTGCTGGAGGTGATACTATGGTGTATGAATATGTTTACACTCTTTACGTGAAAAACAAATTTGACATTTATTAATCAATAGTACTACAGTAAGTAGTTTCATTTGATTTCATGTGATGCAAATTTGATTGTTCGTAAAGTGTATTAGGATGAATTAAACAGGATTTTGGAATCTGGGACATTACCATCATTTAACTGTCCTTCCTAGTGTAGAGCAAGAGAGAAGACTTCAGTGATGGATGGAAGGGGCTCCATCATCAAAATTTGAGTCTTAACTGTGCCAAAAAGATCTCCAAGACCTTTCAAGAAACAAATAACCAATTCGGATTCCCTCTGCTGTTTAACTATTTTTATCAAGGAACAAGTGCATTTTACAGTGCAAGAACAATCAGGGATGGGTCGTAAAGCCTCTAATTCTTCCTAAGAAGTCTTGATATCAATAAAGAAATCAGATACAGTCTTGTCACCTTGTTTGATTGAATGAATTTCTTGAAGTAGAGAAGTCATTCGAAAATGGTTACCTTTAGAGAATCGATCTTTGAGATCATTCCATAGGGTTTGGGCACTATCGATGTAGGCAGTACTCTATGCAGTGGACGGAGAGAGTGTCTCAGTAATCCAAGAAATGACTATAACATTGTATTGTTCCCAAACATCAAGGTTGGGATCATCAGAAGCTGGCATTGGAAGATCTCCACTAACAAATTAATTTGTTTTTGGAAAGGAGAGCTCTGCACGACTCCATGAGTGATAGTTGGAGCTTGTGAGTGGTGGAGATACCAAAACCATGCCATGGTTTTCGCCTGGGTGGAGATAATATAGAGAAGCAGGATTTTGAGTCTGATCCTCCATGTTTGCAGAGGCAAGGAACCAGGAATGAGGGGTTGCAGAAGCTAGGGGCTGAGGGGTTGCGGAAGCAGATTAGGGATTTCCCAATCTGATACCATATTAGGAATTTTAGAAAGTGAAAATGATGATTCTCATTGATGTAAATGATGCTTACAGCCCTTTATACATTTGCAGAATATCTAACTGCTTGAACTAATTAGGGGTAGAGTATAGTAACTGGTAACTAACTCTAACATGTGGTTATCCTAACAAAGTGGTAACACAAGTGTCAAAACCCATCTCTATAGATTATTTGTATTAGCTTATTAATAAAATTTTATTTTAAAAAAAGTTTCCCTACCAAACAGTGACTAGCTTATTAGTTAGCATGATATCTTGTCAAACACACTCGATCATAAGTTGTATTTTGAAAATTAGATATAGTTAGTTAAACACTTTAATTGGTATGCACTAACAGTGTAAAGTTTTTTATACTGTCAATCAATCAGAAATTATGATATGAGTGATTTTTTAGATAGTTAAGATAAGAGTCAAACATTTTAGCTGATGTGACAATTTATGATTGGTTGATAGTATAAAAAATATTTACACTGTGAGTGTATACCTATTAAATTCTTAGTTAAAGGTTGGTTGAATTATAAATAGTTCATTTTTTATTTGAATAATATTCATTTTAACTTTAAAGTTAACTAATTAAATAATTTAAATTATAATACAAACGTCTCACTCGTTTTTTTAGTTTAGTGTGTATTTGGATCAGTTGTGAAAATTTGATTATTTCAATAATCGATTATATAAATAATCTATTATTGTTACAATCATTATAATAGAATCAGTTTTATGTTCGGATGTGTTTGCTGAAAAATGATTATAAGATAATCTATTTTGTTTAGGTTGTGTAAAAAAATCACTTATATGTATTAAATTACTAAAAAAAGGTATGAAATTATTTATATAATTTAATAATATTTGTTTGGAAGTTAGTTTTGTAAGGATGAAATAGGAAGAATATTATTGATTTCAAAATAATCTAACAACTTTGTAAATAAATTGCAAACTTCTCTAAAAATAACATTTTTCCCTCATAAAAAACAGCTGTGGTGAAATTTAAGCAACTTACCCGACACCCTCTTAATTTTTAAAACACTTAATTATAACTACTCTTCGCCTCTAGTCTACTTTGGATGGCTAGCTAACTCAAAAATTCAACAGGCTGCTTACGATAATGTTTTGAGGATCTACGATTCTTACCTTATTTGCTTGTTTCCCCCCAGAAATCTGACCTTTATTTCTGAAATGTACAAAAAGAAAATACACCCTTCTGGAGCAACTAAATATTAGAAGAAAAAAATCAAAAGGACAAAGAAAATAAATTCCAATAACGGCAAATATAATAGAGCCTGTTTATTTTAGATTCTGCAAAGATAAAATCACGTTGGGAGAAAGTTCTTCTCACATAATTTTTTAAATAATTATCTCGAAAAATATTATTTTCATATTTACGTTGAAAATAATCTAAACCAAACACCCAGTAATAATGAAGAAAAAGCACCCAAAAGAAAAAGTAAGTGGAGAACCAATGAAAATTGGGTGCTGAACGGCTGACTCAGCTGATATCCATTTCGTGCAGATAATGGTAGTGTTACCCGCAAAATGAATATATGGATTAGGGATGATAATGGGTAGGGTCTGGATAGGGTACTATAATATCCGTCTTTGTATCTGTATTTGAAAAAAATATTCGTATCCGTATCCATACCTACGTGGATAGCAACTTTAGTGTTCGTACCCGTATCTTGTGGGTACCTAAATATCAATACCTGTATCCGTTACCCGCACTTTAACTAAGAAAAAACAACAAATAACAAAAAAATCATTATAACTCAATTAAAAAAACCATCCAAAGATCTTTCAAATCTACACATAAAACATTACAAATCAAAGTATTTAACTATGTAAAAATATCTAAAACATCCAAAGCGAATAAATATCACAATAAACATTCAAAACGATGCTGGCCTGAGGAAGAATGGTGTTGGTGTTAGCTCGAGAAAGAATGGCTAAAGAGCTCAACCAGAAAGGGAAAAACACTAATGCACTATCTAGGTTGGGTACTTTTAGATTAATTATATTCTTAAAATTTATATATAATTATAATTAATTATAATTATAATTATGCGTATTAATATAAATAAATAAATATATAAATATATATATATGCCGGTGCGGGACGGGGTGGGTACTAGAGTACCCGTATCCGCACCCATACCCATTCAAATTTGCGGGTAATTATCCATACCCGGGCCCATACCCATAAAGCGGATATTTATCCTACCCATCGTGGATATTTTTTGTGGGTACCCAACGGGTAGGGTCTAAATTGTCATCCCTAATATGGACCGAGATGTTATGTTTTGCTTTTTTTTTTTATATAATAAAATTAAAATGTTTTACTTTTTTTATTCTTATATTTTGTTTTATTTTATTTATAAAATATACTAAACATGGAATAAAACTTATATGTTCTCTTTAATCCTATTCTAACAGGTCTATCAAATATTAACAATATTTTCCATTTCTATCACACAAAAAAAAACAATATTTTTCAGAGGTTGTTTGATTCAGAAAATGTTTCCTATTTTAATTTTGTTTTTATTAATAATTAAAAAAAACTATCTTATAATATCCTAAAAAAACTATCTTATTTTAATTTATTTCTTTTTTTTAAAAAATTTATGCAAAATGAAAATAAAACCATATTTTTGCAATTATTAATAAAATATCAATATTTTTTTAAAAATCATGTTAATTAATTAACATGAATTATTAAATATACCATACTAATAATTAGTAGTTCTTTGTCAAAAAATAATTAGTAGTTAAATAATTTTATAAGGGGTGCAAAGTGCAAACATACTTCCATCAAATTTTTAGAAGGAGGTTGTCAGCAACCTACCACAACTTTCTTGCACTAGAATGTATTCATAATATTTTATTTTAAAACATCTTTAATTTAAGTGTATAAAGTGAAAATGTAAGGACAAGTTCACCCTTTATTAGCTAATGTTAGTTGAGATCTGAACGCACTTAATTAATCAATAGTGAATACATTCTTATTTTTTATTTTATATTTAATCCCACTTTAAAAAAGCTTTATCCATTAATTAGATACTAATACAAATGATAAAGGTAGAGAATAGCATATAGAGAGAGATGCTTCATTTAATAAAGAAAGAGAATAACTTTTTGAGTTTAATTATTATGTACTGTTAGTCTAAAATTTTTTACATTATCAATCAATAACAAATTATGGTAGGAGTGACTTTTAAGGTATTTAGAACAGCTTTATCCTAGTATCCCTTTTTTTTTTACTTTTTGAAATTCTTAAATAGGTCTCACATTTACATAGCACTTATTTTTACTTTTTACAACTTAAGCACATCATTTATCTAATCCAGCAACTTCCAAAAAGTTCTTAAATAGATCCCACTAGTTGTCCCACATCCTTACATTTCATCAATAATTTATTTATTTTCTTTACGAAGTTTCACAAGAACCGATACTTATGGAAGCACCCCTCAAATTTAGGATGCTTATTAAGATCTCTCTGCATCACTTCATTCTTATTAAGAAGCGGTTCTTAATAGGTAAGCACCGTAAAAAGTTTACCGATGTAGATGTTCTTGTAATAAAAGTCAACCATTTTTTAAAAACGTATAATTTATGATTAATTGATTCACGATATAAAAATAATTAAAGTAATGATGCATGACAATTAAAGTCTAACGGTGCATGAGAATTAAGATCTAGCTTTTTTTTATATAATTTTATTTATGTTTTCTTATTCATTTATTTATTTTAAAAAAAAACGGTGATAGAGTAAGAGGCAAACAGAATATCCGTGGTGGTTTTTGGGCAGCTTAGACGGTGTCTTTCCTTGTTGCGAAGGCGGCGCGTGGGTTTGTCGTAATCCTAATGGTTCTTCTATTGGCCAGCATCAGCATTAGCAGCAGCAGCAGCATGGCTTCTTCTTCTTCTTCTTCATGTGTTTCAAAGGCTAAACCCAAATCCTCAAACTGCAAGCATTCCCCTTCCGCCACCCTTGACGTCCTTATCCTAATCGTTGTTCTCTTCTCCGTCGCGTTCCTTCTCTCTTCCTATTTCTCATATATCTTCAATTCCTTATCCCTACTCCTCTCTCAATCCCATTCCCATTTCCCGATCCCATCCTTCTTAGGCTTCTTCCTCTTCTTCGCCGCCTCCCTCATTGCCCTCGACCTCTGCCGATCGCGTAAGTGCCACGCGCCTGGTTGCAAGGGCCTCAAGAAAGCCATGGAGTTCGATTTGCAATTGCAGACCGAAGACATTTTGAGGTCTGGTTGTGGTTGTGAAGAGATTGATCGTCTTCCATGGAAGGGTGGGAGAGAGGGGAACCCTGATTACGAGTCCCTCACCTCTGAGCTCAGGAAGATGGCTCCCACCAATGGACGCGCCGTCTTGCTCTTCCGAGCGAGCTGCGGTTGCCCCATTGCCAAGCTCCAGGGTTGGGGACCCAAGAAGGGAAAGCGCCACAAGAAGTCACTCACTCACTCACTCACTTCTTTAATTCAATGTCTTTCTTTTCTCTTCTTGATTGCTTCCTGCATGTTCATTTTCGGGGTTCATTCTTAAATTAGAACTAACAATCTTTAGGTTCGAATGTTGCAAGGGCAGGCAGGAAGATGTAGTCATCTACTGTGTTTCTTTCCACACCATTACCCTTATGTGCTTGATAATCTAGAATTTTGATGAAGTTGCAAATCTATTAGACTTGAAAAATAAACTTTGTAAATAGAATGCATTACTAGTAAAATCGGGGATAGGTGAATGCTATCTGCTACTTCTATGTTTCAGATTGCTATCAGTTCCAGCTCTCTATGGGCAGTGAACCCTTTTACTGGGTGCTTTTATCCCTTCATGACATACCGTGTTTTATCAATTTCTTATTGTGTCGGATGATAATGCACCTTTATACTGATAAATATATGTGAAGTCTTGGGAGTAAAAAAAAAAACCTAGAAGGACCATGGACCTGTGAGGTTGCTCATTTAACTTTTAAACTATGCAGTTGCTGTTTGGTGTGTACAGTGTGTATGATTTCAGTTATGTTCCTTATGAGCTCGTGAAAATTTTGAATGGACACTGTAGATGCATTTTGAAATGGGGGGTGAGCTTAGACTAGAATGGCATGGAACTTTTGGTTCTTAGTGGAATTATCCTAACAATTCTTATAATAAGGTATTTGGGTCTTTGGTACAATATATATGTAAAAGAAAGAATGACCTACATACATATTTGTAGGTCAATTTTCGCACTTTCATTGAACTAGACTATCTTTTGTAGCAAAACAGATGTCCTGAACCTAGTTAGTACTTAGTACCGTGTTTACCATCTTCTTAGCATAATTAGTCCTGAGGGTTGTGTTAGAGAAAAACCATGCCTATGTTGTGCTTTGTTGCAAATCTATACATAGACAATCCCGAGCCCGGATAAAAGGTGAGGGTTGTGTTAGGCAGTTGAAAGCGAACGTAAAATTTTATCGAATCTCAATGATATGGAAAATTTATAATCATTTAATGTCTCTAGACTCCAGGTTTACCAATTTGTCTGTCAGGTGTGGAACTGTTTTGGCTGGGGAGCATTTTACATAAGGGCCTTACTTTTGTGGAGGGCACAGAATGCCACTTTCTGCAGCCTGGGAAAAAGAAAAATGTCAGTAATTTCAAACCTGAACAACTTTTCTGAAATGGAGGTAAGATTGTCTCATCATGTGCGAAGAAGATGTAAGAAGATCAATATAGAAGCCCCAGTTAGAATAGCTGACCCGATGGAGGATAGTCCCATAGAGCATAGTGCCGTCGTTTGATCCATGTAGCCAATCTCATGTAGTGGGGAAAAGACTTTGATTATTGTTGTTGTTGTTGTTATTGATTATCTATCATGTTGAATTTTTTTTCCTCTGATGAAAAAATTGCTGGTGGCACCAGATACTATGACTTTGAGAGTTAGTAATAAGTGTAATTTGCTTTAACCAGAAGTATTAAGTATGAACCTTCAATTGTGAATCAATTGAAGCATATCATAGTTTCAACGCTTTGTCCTCATGTAATTGGCTATTACCTCTTCTTACCTACATTATGTCAATTTTTTGTAGTGCATCTTTTTTATGAACTTTGTTGCTGAATCTCTGGAATTGTCATATGATTTTCTAGTTTCTCTCATAAACTTCCCTGTTTTAGTTTCCACTAACCTACGAACTCTGAAATTAAAAGCGTTACACATTTACTGAGAAAAGGAAAATTACCCATGCCTATGGTACTTATATCACTAGCTTTTAGCCATCCATCTACTAGTTCAAATTTGTTGCCGTTATGCTCTATGACTTGAATGAATTTTACTGATGGAGTGATGGTAGTTGTGAACTACTTATTTTGATGCTTCAATAACTAATTGATTTTAATTTGATGATTTGAGCAGGTCCCTAAACAATACGACTCTTACTGGAAGAGGAGATCGTCGCTGATTGACTGGTGTTTCCACCACCCGCATCTCATTATATCATTACTATCTCAATGTTCACCTTTTACTGGAAGACTTTTGATCAGAACCATTTTTTAAGGGGGAAAAAAAATTAAATCTGGTATTAGCCATCCTTCCTATGTTTGAACTATCTAGAGTCTATCAACTTTTGGAAGGATCATACAAATTTAACTGCAATAAATATTTGATTCATGGTTGACCCATTTTATTAGCTTTAGTTGTCCTACTGTAGTTCCTTAACTTGTTTGACCCAATTTACTTCATTATGGATTAGAATGGTTGTTGCACACTTGGATCATGGCATGAGAAGGTCATGTTATGGGAAGACAAGAAAGCATGTTTGGTAGATCTTACATAAGTAGTGGTGAGGCTTATTATAAAAATATTTGCCTCTCATGAGATGACCGTCCTTTTTTTTGTGTACCAAAATATCTCTCGACCGATAGTCGGAAACTAATCACTTGTTTTTTTTATACACACGACAGGAATCAAACATTTGACAATATGCTTAAGAAACTCAACTATCTATCAACTGTGTTGGACCTTGTTGGTAAGATGACGCTTTTTTTTGGTCGATAATAACATGATCCTCTTATGTATAAGAAAAATATCTACATCTATATACTAATTAGAGTATACTTTTTCAAGAGTGGGCAAATCTCTTAAGCTATTTTCATTTATAGAATGACACTTGTCATTCTTATATTTTTTTAAATTTAAATATTTTATATTTTATTTATATTTTTTTAAGTTTTACTTACATTAATTATGTATATATTATTTATAATTTTAAATATTTTTTCTTACATATTTTTCTAAATTTAAAAATACCGTGCGATGCACGGGATGTTAGAATGACATCAAATAAAGTCATTTGCATGTGTGAAAATCTGAAGTGTAAATAAAAGAGAAAAAGTATAGCATAACTAAAGCACTAACGCAAAAATGCACTAATTCAATCATATTATTAATTAATAATTAATTATTATAATCTGTTATATGATTAAAAATATAATTACCTTAATAAATCTAACTTGAGTGCATATATTAGTATTTATATAAAATTTTCTCAATAAAAAAATATTATATTAAAAAGGGTGCTGCCATACAAGCATGACCGTTTGTGCGCGCGGTTGAGTTTCATATGGGTGAAGAGTTTTATTAACATGTATTCTTTTTTTTTTTTTTGAGAACAAAAACTTCATGTGTTTCATTAATAATCAAAGAAGCAATACAAGGTAGAATATGATAAAAATCACGAGGACTAGCTTTGAATAGTGTCGCCTTAGCAAGGTTATGGGCTAAACTATTCGTTTGTTTTCTAACAAAACTTACGCTAAAGTTTAGAGATAATAATAAAAGATCCTCACAAGCTCTAACAACACTCCCAAATTTAGACATATCTTCTTTGGGAGACTTAAGATGATTAACAACCACCTGGCAATCTAACTCAAATAACACTATCAAAGTTTAAACTATGAATCCAATGGATAGCTCTAAAAAAAGGCCCATGGCTTCTCCTTCAAAAGTTGGGAGGCAAGAGTTCATCCATTCTGTTCTAGCAATAATGAAAGTGCCATATTCATCCCTTAGACACATGCCAAAGCTTGTCTTACCGGTTGCTTCAAAAAAACTTGCGTCCACATTTTAAAAACCCAGGAGATGGAGGGATCCAGAAAAAAAGGCGCTGGACTACCCACATTATTTGCAAAACGTTGATGGTGCACCTGAGCTTGGCACCAATCACCCAAGAAAGCTGCTGTTCGATGAACAATTTGGGCAGCACTAGGAGCTTTTGAAGTCCAGAGCTTCTCATTTCTCTCATTACAAAGACTCCAAAGAGTCATGGCAAACTTGCTTCCATTTTCATCATCAAACAAGGTGAGTAGCTTGAAGCATAGCCCTTGGAAAGAAGATGCAGCATCTAAGCATGGTAAGAAAACCTGGCACAAGCACTGTTCGGACCATGTTTCCTGGCTAATATTCATGTAAAAAAAATATGCCACAAATTTTCCATATCATGCTCGCAAAAAACGCAAGTCACAGGGCATTGAATACCTTTACATTGCAGCTGTGTTCAACATGGGAGAAGGTTACACGCGGTGGGACTTGAAGTTTCCATATCCGCTGCCAATCTCCATCGACCTTCAAGTGAGTGCAATCTACAAGATCAGTTAGAGCCAATTTGTATGCACTCTTAACCGAATAGAGACCATTGGCGCTCGATCTCCAGATAATATTATCATGCTGCACCAACTCATTTAAAGGAGTTTTAATAATATGTTCTGCAGTGTCAGTGGGAAAAGTAGCAAAAATAAAATTATCATTCCATGTCTTTGTATTTGGATGCCAAAGATTATTGACACACATATGTTGCACTTCATCGGACATATTGGGTGGGCATTGAATCTTGGTCCCATCACGCAACCAAGGTGTGTCCCATGTAGATATGTTATGACCATCACCAATGCTCCATCTCATTCCTTTTTGAATCAATGTTCTAGACATCTAGATACTCCTCCAAGCATATGAAGGATTGTGACCCAGATTTGCTTCCAAGAAGTTATCATGTGAAAAATATTTTGCTTTGAAGATTTTTGTCACAAGAGCATCAGGCTGCACCACAAATTTCCATGCTTGCTTCCCAAGCATTGCCAAATTGAAAGCATACATGTTACGAAAACCAAGGCCTCCCCAACCCTTGGGCATAGACAATTTATCCCATGGGAGCCATTTTATACCTTTACTTTCTCCATTTTTTGATCCCCACCAGAAAGAATTCAGCATTTTTTCTATTTCATCGCTAAGGGATGGAGGAATAAGATACATACTCAAGCAACTCATGCAATATTAACATGTATTCTTAAGACACATATTAGGGAATAGAAATATTATCTATTTTAAAATTTAAATTACTTAAAAATAATTTAAAATTTTAAATACTTATATTTTTTATTTAATAATTTTTTATTTTATTTTTGCACATTAACAATCACACATCAACAAACATAAGTTAGCTCATTCATTGACTAATCATGATTTTAATTTTAATTTTACAAAATTATCACCATTTAACGAAGAATGTGAATAGATAATTATGAATTCGATGATTATGTACGTTCAGTTTTATGCCCTCCTTTTTCACTTCTGCCTTCTCTCCCCATGTTTTGTTCGTATAAAGAATAGCCAATGCAAGCCTTAATTTTGATTGTAAGTTTCTAAAATGAAGGCAAGGTCTTGGTTGGTTGGGTGGCGAAAGACATCTAACACGGGAGCCTTTTATGGTAGTGCCCATAAAATGGGTTGTACTGGTGGTGCCTTGCCTATCCACCTTTGATTTTGATATCTTGAGAAATGAATGGTGGAGAAGTTATTACCTGAAACTTGTCAAAGTGGTCAACATTAAGAGTCTAATCTATTCTTATAATTTATGCCAGAAGTTGTTGTAAACTATGATATTTATACATAAGTCCCTCTTCTCATTTGAGAAAGTAGTTGTTATTTAATTTTAAGTCTCTGGTCATATAGAAGTCCCTTTTATGACCCACATCATCATCATCATCTTCTTACTAGTGTAAGCCTGCAATTGTGCGGCCATGGAAGGGCATGGAGCTCCTTCTTCCTCTGACAAATCTGCAACGCAACCCTCATTGGGTTTCACTCAGTGGCAAACAACCACCACTTCCTGGCGAAAACGAAACGGCCACACATAAAAATGTCATTCATGGTGACCCACAGTAAGCTCAGTCCGCCATTAGTGGCTGACCTCAGAGCTTCAAAGAAAACAAAATAAGAATCAGAGACTCTAATTTTACTTTTGGGAAAAGCTTTGAACCAAATCTATTTTAAACCTAAATGAAGCAAAATGCTGAAATTTCAAATGACGGGTTGAGACCCAACATAGGGAAAGAAAGAGAAAACTGAAATTTCCCATTTTCTTGTTCCTCGACATTGCCTAAATTGGTTGAACGTCAAACTCAAAGTAAAGGAGGCAAATGGAATTTGCAACACTCCCTTCTCATTTGTATCGACCACAATGGCAAGGAACATTTTAAGGTATTACATGTATGTTCTATAATGGTGCGGCTAGGGGTGAACACAATGACTGGGTGCTCTTGGTTTTGTTTGAGACTACTGCATATGACTTGGATAGTGGCTCTAGGAACAGTTACGACGGTGGTCGCCGGCGACATAGTAGATGGCAGTTGGAATGATGGTGGGGTGAGGGATAGTGGTAGTGGAGGACGAAGGGGTGAGATACAAGCACAAATAACTTAAGGGTATTATTTGTTATTTAACTTTTGCAAATAAATCCCTTTAACTAGTTTATTCTTATCAAACAATTAATTACAAAAAAGTTCCTAAACCGGCTCTATTTATTAAATGGTCCAAAAATTACCCATTAGAAAAGGTAATTATTGGGCACTATCGATGCATCCCAAAACCATGGAGACCAACATAAAATTCACCTCTAACGTGATAACTGCATCAGTAAGTATCATGTGATTTAGTGAAAACACATAGATTTTTTTTTTTTTTTTGATGAGAACGTGAAAACACATAGATGACGTATGAGGTGGATGAAATTGTTGTATTGATATTATGAGTTACATTTTTTTTATAACATCTTTCTCATCATCTTCTGTGCCCATTCAACAAAAAGTCAGAATCCTTTCTTCAACTCAACCATCATTCTCTTTTCAACATTAATCCAACTCCGACAAAACATGGTCATACATTTTTATATGTTTTTTTTTTAAAAAAAGTCTTGCTTAAATTTTAAGAAATCCAAACCCAAATCGGGTCTTCTACCTCGTAGCAGGTTAAACTAAATGTTTGTGGGTGTGTCATGGCCAACCATCGACTACGAATTCTTCAAGGTCGTATTTTAATACATTTCTCGCTCAAGTATCAAAGCCTAACCAGCCTCCGTCCAAATCTCACAAATAAATTTGAAGGATTTAGATTACTGTTTAGTGAGAGAGGCTTCGAGAAACACCCATCAAGAACTGAGTGGGTTCTTCGAAATTCAAGATCAAACTGAAGGTTGGTTAAATTTAAATGTCAAAAAACACTTACTAAACATCCAACTTGCATCATGTAACAAATCCAAGCATTAACCATGCAAAAATTGACAAAATTATTAGAATAATGTTTTAGAACCCTAATCAAGACTGAGTTCCAAATTCTCTCAATAGGTCATGGTTTAAAACAATTTTGGTGTCAATGAGTTCCTTTGGACAAGGTTTACAAAAACCCATAAAATGATTGGGTTGAAGAAAGGATTATTTTCTTTATTTTTGTTGGATGGGCGAGGATGAAGATGCTACCCAAAAAAATTATAAATCGTTATACCAACATCAATTTCATTCACCTCATACGCCATCTGTGTTTTTTACTGCCACATAATGCTTATTGACAAATTTATTACAAAGCTGATGTTTAGGACTAACTTGTCTAATGTTGAAATTTAAAGGATGGATTTGAAATAAAAAAGTTAAAGGATGGAAAAATTAATTTTACCTATATTATATGTACAAATTTCTCTTCAAGCCTATGCACGATTGAATGATATTTTTTTTTTTTTTTGTAATTGGACACAAATAAAAGAAAGAAAGAAAATCAATAGCTAAAAACTAACTCCTAGGAAAGGTTATTCCTATAAAATCTATTAAAAGCAAACTACTAAGACCCTGAGGAGGTGCTTCGAACTGCTTCAACTTGTCATCAATGGATGCTCCTGGCTAGCTTGGCCAGAAAATCAACGCATTGGTTACCTTCATGGAAGGAGTGCTCCAACTTAACAGTCCAATTTAGTGCTAGCTTCTCTTTAATGCTGAAAATAATCAAGACATACTTATGCAAAAGAGGTAGAGGTTCAATGATTATCTTAAGGGCACTCATTGAGTCAATGAAACGCAGAACATCTTTGAGTCCCATATTCCACGAAATCTCAAGGCCGTTTAGGATTGAAGAGAGCTCTACATGCAAATTATTAGTGTAGCCAATAAAACTTGTAAATCCGCATATCCATTCTAAATCTGATTTTCTGATTACTCCTCCGAAACTAGTCCTTCCTAAGCTCCCAAAACAGATTCCATTAACATTAAGGATAGTGTTAGTAGGATGCCATCGAAACCACCTCTCAATTATCTCAATATATAGGCTATGATTCTTAAAGCATATTCTGAGAAGGCCAGCAAGGTTATTTACCATTAACATGAGCTTGTAAAAAGGGATCATTCATTCTCAATACACGGCATATTGCAAGACCTCCAACACCACCGAAGCCCTTCAAGAAATAGGTTGTCCCCTGTGCCACTAGCTAGGCATGGCAATGAGACCCGAACCCGCGAGGACCCGTCCAAACCTGCCCCGATTTTGATGGGGAAAATCCGGTTTGACTGGGTTTGGGTTTTCAGCGCTTACCAAATCGAGGGCGGGGATGGGGATGCTGATATCCGCCTCACCCCCGACCCCGAACCCGCCCCGCTACTTATCAAATTACAAATTATCCTTACACAAATATATACTTGTATCAGACTCTTAGGCTATGTTTGAGAGTTTTGAAGGAGATGGAGTGAAATGATTAGTAATAGAGTGGTATAGAGTGAAATGGAGTGGAAAAGTAAAAATATACCACTCTATTATTTGGAAGTTTGGAGGGAGATCCCAAACCCTCCAAATTGGAGGGTATGAAAAAAATGAAGAAATGAGGGGTGTGGAGTGGTTTGGGTTCTTACTCTCAACCATCACACTCAATTAATGAAGAAATTCCCAAACAATGGGTAAAGTCTTTTCTACCATTCCACTCCATTAGTCACCATCCCACCCCATCCTCCCAAACATAGCCTTAAGTCTAGGGTTTTCGCTGCCTTTAGTCATTCATCTCTCCATCACAGATTCCTCCGCCACCACTGCTTCCACAGTAGTCATCTCCACCAACCGCGCTCTTTCCAGGTTCGTTTTGTTCTTCGTTTTCTTCTCCCCCTCATTTTTCACTGTGCTACTGTTGAATCTTTCTTTTCATTTTTCATTTCTAGGTTCCTCTCTCTCCTCGCGTTTTCTCTCTATACGCGTTCACTCTCTCTTTACGTGCGCAACATCTCTCTTTCTCCGCCATTCTTGCTTTGCTCAAGGTATTTTCATTCTCCCTCTTTCTTTTTCAATTATAGTTGATAATGTCTCTTACCTTTGAATCTGTTCTGTGATGGCCGGAAGTATTCGAATATTTTGGGATTTTAGTTTAAGTTTTGGGGGTTAAGGTTTAAACCCTTTTAAAGACAAGAAGGGAAAATTAATGTTTTAGTCGACTAGATTAATGGTACCATCCCTAAACAATGGGCCACCTTAAATCTTGTCAACATGTAATACATATCTGATATCTATCTCTTTCTTTGGCTACCATGCTTATCTTTCTTCATCATGCGTGTATTGATTATGATTCTGACAAATGGGTTTTCATTTTCTTATGTTTTCGTAAACCATCTTTTTTTTGTTGTTCATATTTTTTATTTGTTATTAAACATTTTATATTGTAATAATTTCATGAAACATGAGTGAAATTGTACAATGTTTTTTGGCTAGTTCCTTCTATGGGAGTCGTTTAACAGGTCCAATACCAAAGGAGCTTGGAAACATTACCACTCTCAAAAGTTTGTAAGTTTCTGGTTTTCCTCATTAGAATTTGTACCATTTCAAATTTTTGTGCAAAATTTTAGAGGAATTTAATTTTAAATGGATAGGGTATTGGAGTTCAATCAATTATGTGGAAGTCTTCCTCCAGAACTTGAGAATCTTCCTCAGATTAAAAGACTGTAAGCCTTTTATAATGTGACTTTAGCATTTACAGAGAGTAGTTATTGTATTACTTTTTGGATTGGCAGATTGATTTTTACTTCTGAAATATTAATTTCTGGTGATTGATTTATTATTTGGTGCACATTCTATATTCCTATGCCTTCTATTGATTATTTATTGTTGTTTTAGACTTCTTACCTCCAACAATTTCGCTGGAGAGTTACCTGCAACATTTACTAGGATCACTACATTGAAGCATGTTAAGCAATCTTGCTTTTATTTTTATTTTTATTTTTTTAAATTACGCTAGACTGTACTATTATTTAGCTTCTAAATTGGTAGTAATTTATACTTGTTGCTTACCTTCCTATAATGTAGTCGGATTGGCAACAATCAATTCTCTGAAGCAATACCCATTTTATACAGAGCTGGACAAATCTTGAGATACTGTGTGCACTTTTTCTCCTTTTCTTTTGTAAACTTCACCTGTTTTTAGTTGTTTTATTTACATATTGTCATTTTATCTGAAACAATTATTATTCTATCAGCGTGATTCAATTATTTTTTCAATAAGAATTTGGTTGAGGGACAAGACAAACTGAATCCATTTATCAATGATTCAATGAAATACTTTTATTTTATTGGTGGGTATATATATCAATGAAATGAATTGCTGAAGGAGGTGGAGGAAGTTAAGAGATTGGGATTTAATCCTTCAAAAACAACTTCTAGTTTAACGTTGCTTGCCAAACATACTGCATAAAATCCAGGTGGGATGAGAAAATTGATGTGTTTAAGATGTGGGGTTGGTCTGATGAAACCATTCTTGAAGCATTTAGGAGGCAGCCTAAATGTATGTTAGTATCCTTTGAGGACGTTTCCAAATGAATCTTCAAGATGATAGGGAGGATAGTTGCATCCAGCAGTTAACAAATGTTTAACTTGTATGAACAAATTTTGTCTATTTCTGTCTATTATGTTTCTTCATCTTATTCTAGGACTTGTTGTAGTGTTGTGTAAACCTGGATTACTACTAATTTGATTGACTTGTTTCATTTGCTCATTTCGAATATTCATTGATTGTAGTTACTGTTATAATCTATATCTACTTGTTTCAATTTTAATATTTTTATTTAATTTGTGGTTTTTCTTAATACAGGTGAAATGTTGGCACTAGCACCTTCCTTCAGCCATGTTGGAAAAAATTTGTGCCATCAAAACCAAGAGTTTCCCACAATCTTTTAGACCGGGGGCAATCCCTGCACGATTGATTGATAACTAACGCTTTAAAATTTCTAACCACCACATATCATAGAGAAAGGTTATAGGTTAAAGTAATAATTTGGTCCCTATACGTGGTACTGATTCTTCATTTAGTTTTTATACATAAAAATTTTGGAAATGAGTCCCTACATGTGTAAAAGTTAGCAAATTTGGTCTCTAAATATACAAACGTTAGCAAATTCGTCCCTGCTGTCAGCAAATTGATCCTTATGCGTGACACAAATTTTTGATTTGGTCCCTAAACCTGAAAAAACAATTAAAGCGGTCCTTATATGTGCAATCGATAATAATTTTGGCTTTGCCGTCTACCAAGGAGTTCAAACCTAACTAAAGATTCTTTTCGTATTAAATATTTATTTATACATTATATCAATCTATTTCTTCTATTGAGAGTAAAAATTGTATCATTTGGTCCGTAAATGATTTTATATTCTGAAATTATCCAAGTTGACTCTCCATAGAAGAAATATATTGATATAATATATAAAAAATAATCAATACAAAAAGAATCTTTAGTTGGATTTGGGCTCTTTAACAGACGATAAGGACAAAAATTATTATTAATTACACATATAAGGATCAATTTAATTTTTTTTTCAGGTTTAGGGACCAAATCAAAAATTTATATGACTTATAAGGATGAATTTGTTGATGGCAGGAACGAATTTGCTAACGTTTGCATATGTAGGGACCAAATTTGATAACGTTTACATATATAGGAACTCATTTCCAAATTTTTTATGTATAGGAACTAAATGAAGAATATGTGTCAGATATAGAGACCAAATTATTACTTTAACCGAGGTTATATCCTCTTATAAATCTTGTACAAATTCTCCTACCCACTTAAAATTGACATATGTTATATCTATAAAACATTAATTAATGTTGATTTTTTAATATTTTTCCCCTTTCTTTACGTGGATAGGAGGATTTGAAGGAAACTTCAAAATTTACAGAATGATATAACATTTTTTTGTATTGTATACACACCTTCCCATGTATAACCATTATCATTTTAAAAATACTTTTGAACAAGTATAACACGATATCCATATTAGACGTTATACCACATGTAAATATCATTAATTATTAATCATATATTAAATTAAAATAAATATATATAAGTTTTAGCCAAACACTATTTTTAAAAAACATCCGAGAATAATATTCTCATTATTATTTTTTTGAAAAAATTATTCTCGAAAATAATTTTCGAAACAATGAAATAAATACCACCTTAATTAAAACACGATGGAACCCACCGCCCTAATAGCACGTACAACCACCCACCAAACCAATAATCACATATAAATGTATGAAAAATGTTTTTTTATAGTGAGATATCTGTATTTTTATGGGAACAAAGTTAAAGATGTTTTTTTTATAACAAAAACTTTAGATGAGTTGGGTCCGGGGACTTATCAGGATCAGGACAGGCCTCACAGTTTAAAGAGCGCTTACAAAGGTATTTATAAATTACCCATCAACGAGGTTCTCACGTTGACAGCGGGATTCGAACTTACAGTGGATATGAGCTATATTCTTACCAACTAGACTAACCTTGATGGCAAAGTTAAATATGTGATATATTATATCTAAAATTAAAATAAATATATAAATAGAATATTATTTGAATATTAAACAGTTGTACAAATAAACGGAGTTATACACGCGCGGTTCCTATTGTTTCATCAGTAGTAGTACTCTACCTTTCCATATCATTTGAGGGAAGGATTTTCCCCACATGGATAAAGCTATTGATATTGGCAAGTATGCTTCTCTTTTGGGACTCCACGTCGCCATTTAACTCTACCTCTTCAATATTCCCCAACGAAACATACTCCACCTTGTCACCATAAATTTTTACCAAAACTAAGTAGAAAGAAACGGCAAATATGGTAACTCCGACGATGAACCAGCTGAATTGAATGTTCACCAGTGAATTAGCACGGTGGAGGGCCTCATGACTAGAGCATCTCACCACCTTGTGACCCTCCTCATGGTTCATGAAGCAACCTTTTGGTATCAACCCTGGAGTCCAAAGCATGAAGCCCATGACTATGAGCCACAAACCTTGGAAGAAGATGCTGAGGGAGCGCACGAAGCTGACCATGAAGCTATTGGGGAGTCCAATTCCCATGAGGGTGGTGGAGAGTGAAAGAAGGATCAGGAGCTGAAGCAGAAGGTGGTATTGTCCTTCTGGTCCCATGTGATCCGCAGAATGAAGGTGGAAAAGAAGTTGTTGCTGAGCAAAGGCTATGGCACCAAGCAACTGTGTTAGTCCTTGCTGAGCATGCGTGTGGATACGGTCTAGGACGATGGCAAAGGCTGCATAGACGAAGAAGGTCATGGATATGGAAGAGTGCTCGAAGTTGTGGAGATGGTTGGAGGGAATGGTTCCATCTGGGTCCAGAGGTTGGTGGCGCTCGGGGCCTATGAAGAGCTCCATGGATATGGAGGCTGTGGAGCCTGCCATGATAAGGAGAAGTTCTAGGTATTTGAATTTGGCAGTGGGGAACCATGGTGGAGCGGTGTAGGAGTTGGGGTTAAGAGCATGGAGCTTGATGTGGTTGAAGAGGTGCCACAAACCAATGAGCAAGAACCCAAAACCTGGAGCTACATGTCCTACAAGAGTGCCCATGTATGGTTAATTATGATCAACTAAGAGTGTTAAAGATAGATAGTGATAGTGGTAGTGCGTGATATATGATGATGTATTTTAATTTGGAGAGAAATTGGGAGGGAGGGAAAGTATATTGGTGATGAGCCCGAAAGACAAAGCCAGATCGAGAAGGTTTTTAAGATGGAAAGTTGACGTGGGATCTTGGGCTCTAGAGGGTTCTGTTGGAGGAAATTTCTTGCATCGTCCTATTCTTATAATAGATCTTAATTAACCGTTGATTAAAACATAAAAAGGCGAGAGAAAGAGAAATCAAAAGTAAATATGAATATCCAGGTAAGAAATTAAATGAGGAGGATATTGTCATGCAAGAACTTTTTCTTCATGTGGGATTTTGAGGTCCAACTTGTTGGTAGCTTCGCCTGATGTCTTGATCGTCAAGAATCTTATTTGCGTCTAACAAAATGACTCCTTGACGAATCAGATGAGGTACCGCTGCCTTTCTAGAACAGCATACCACGTACAATGCTTTAATCATGATCATCATAATCACCAAAAAAAAATCATGATCATCATAATTCTGTTAGACTAGCAAAATCAATCTTTTTATATTTATACTGATTTAATATAATTTGAACTACTTCATTTTTTTTTTTTCTAAGGATTTTATATACGCATCCAGATTCCTTACATTCACGTATTCATCTTAATTTACGGTCAATATCTTATACAATTATTTTTGCATTAATATATAAGAAATGTTGATTCTTACCAAAAGAAAACATGATAAATGTACGGTTTCGTTTTAATGGGTTATAAACCAATTCTATCTTAATTTAAAAGGGTTGCTTTTATTTCAGTTTCTCTATTATAAGACTTTCGTATTTTTACTTTTTTATATTAAATAATAATAAAACAAATGCATCCAACAACTTCTCTAAACAAAAAAGTGTTTTTACTTTTTTATATTAAATAATAATCTGAAATTACAACACCTTTTACAATAAATACATAATACCCACCCTTTGATCAACGGAAAAAGAGTTGAAAAGTTAAACTGTACAAGTGTCAATCTGAACCATTCAAATTCGGTCACTAGTCACTTAGGTAGTGCACTAATACATCACTTTGATAGATGATGTACATAGCCTTCACCTTAATTAGAACCTTTATTGGGGACTTATGTTAAAAATATTATCAAATTTTTTGCTCAAAAACCTTTTGGGAACTCCAAGATTACCCCTAACAGCTCCAAAATTTAAAAACTGCAGGGTGAAAAGAAAACTCGGAACTTGGTTATAAAAAGTGTCCTATATAATTGAACAACACAAATATATGATGTTGGAAGTTTTAAATAAATAAAATAAAAGTAAAAAATGAAAAAATGAGTTTAATTTTGATATATAATTATTATAAAATTATTTACTCATCAACTAATTATATATTATATAATTGAATGACAATATTAAAATATTTTACACTAATAATGAATTAAAATTAAGTTCATAATAAAAAATTGTCATGACAAAAAAAATTGTGCCATATTATTTTTCGTTGTTGCATAAATTGTGCCATATTTTAATTCACAAATCTATAATGTCAACGAGTAAATATATAGAAAGATAATGAAGCATATGTCAATGAAATAATGAAACAGTAAAATGAAGAAGCAATCAAAGTACTTGTAAAAAAAAAAAAAGCAATCAAAGTACGAAAATATTCTTAGTTTTTTTTTTTTACTGAAATATTCTTAGTTTTAAATGCTTGTATTATAAACATAAAATTTGCAAATAAGATGAAATAAATAATATTGCTCTTATCAAATTTTTTAGACATGATTTGACATATATCTTCTAATTAATTAAGAAAACACATTAAATAATGCTATTTTTATTTATAACCAATCGCATTTGTTATCAATCATTTCAACAAACTTCATCATCCAGGAATAATCATTAATGAATTTAATTGCTATTGAGTATATATTATCAAATAATCAAAAATCATGATATATGCGATTTTTAAGATAGATAGGATAAAAGTTAAAAAATTTAGGTTATGTGATAATTTTTAATTAGTTGACAGTGTAAAAAATCTTTATATTGACAATGTATATAAATTAAATTCATCTTTAATTGTATTATTATTAATTGAAAATATATTAATATTTTATTTTGAACCGATCATTAAATGTTGCTTGCAATCATATATAATACTATAATATTATTTTTTTGATCAAAGAATACTATAATACTATCTAAACAAACCAATGCTTATGTTTGCGACACCTGTGGTAACTTCCTTTGATATATATATATATATATATATATATATATATAATGTTTTATAGATTTAATTTAATGGAAAAGAAAAAATCACACACCTATTTATTTACCAAAATCATCTCTATGGAATTAGAAACTTTTCTATTGTTTAAACTTGGCAGTATTCACTAATCACTAGCAAACAACTCATATCCAAGTTAGAAGGTTTTGAACTTCAAGACAATCTTTAAAAACTACGCACGAAAGGTGAAAACACGCGCACACACACACACAGGGTCTATAGCCGTATAAATTTGGTTTTTTTTTTTTTTCGGGTATCCTCGTAGATATAATTGTGCGACTAATTCTCAAATCGGAATGATGGTTAGATAAAGTCTTTTCAGAATGATGACTCCAAGATTTGAATCCCTGACATTATAGGTAAAATTCGCTTGAGATTGCAGTCCACCCATTGCGACCAATCCACTCAAGTCTGATGATATAAATTACCTAGATAAAATTTCTCTAAAGTGAACAAAAATATAAAATAAAAAAGTAAGAGTGTATTCACTCTTAATTAGTTAAAGTACATTAAGATCTCAATTTACTTTAACTAATAAAGAATATACATACAACTTTATTTTCTTACTATACACTTTTACTGATTTGAGAAGAGCTTAGTAAATGTTTGGTATTGCGTAGATGTTGACGCACCGTAGAAGGCAGCTTCCACGTTTAGATTAAAAAAAAATTACCCTTTTGCCATTTTCACCGTGATTTCTTATCTGTCATGATTTTGTACCGCTAAACCAAATGCGCTTATAAAAAAAAAGAGCTTAATCCAAATTACCCTATGTAAAAATTACATAAATATATGAGGCATGCAATTAAAAAAAAATAATCGAGGTACACGGGTGCATCCTCATTAAAAAAAATATCAGGAATCAAGGAAATTGTGCAAAGTTAATGCATAAACCTAAAATGTCATCGAATTAACAGTGTAGAAAAAATAATAGAACACACGTCAATTAAATAATGAAGGAATAAAATTGATTATACAAAGCAATTAAAATAAAAAAATATTCAAACAAATTAAATAAAAAAATGTTAATGTACCAACATGTGATTAGTCCAAGTGATAAGCGATTCAGACACTTTAAGCAAATGGTCAGAGGTTCGAATCCAGACTTTTGTGTATGGAGAAAACCTGGTTGAGAGGAGAGAATCCACCTTGTGTGCCCACCAGGTTTCCCGACGGAAATTAGTCATTGCTAACGGTGATGGGTACTCCGTACCAATAACATGATTATAAAAAAAATGAAAAAAATTAAAATACCAAGAAATAGTGTAATTTACCAAAAAAATAGATAAAAATTTGATTAAATTACTCTTTTGGTCTCTCATTTGCTTTAATTTATTCAAGTTTGTCCCTCTATTCTAAAAATGTTTCAGTTGGTCTCTTACTGGTCAAACGTTAAGCATTTTGGTCATTTTCGTTAAGTTTCATCGTTAAGTTCTGACTAAATCTCTTTTGGTCCCTCATTTGTTTTAATGTATTCAACTTGGTCCCTCATTTGTATTCAACTTGGTCCCTATGTATTATTCAACTTGGTCCCTCATTTGTTTTAATGTATTCAAATTGGTCCCTGTATTTTATTCAATTTGGTCCCTTAAGATTTGATAAGTAAGGGACTATTCAATTTGGTCCCTTAAAATTTGATAAGTAAGGGACCAATTTGAATATTTTAAAATAAAAGGACCAACTTAAATAACTTAGAAAAAATGAAGTAGCAAACGAGTAATTTAGGCTACAAACTCCCTTCTTCTTTTTGACTGGCATGGATGTGTTGAAAGTAACGATAGGATTTGAGAATAAGGTTAAATAATCATTGCTCTTCTTAAATTTTAATTAGTCACGATTTAATGTATATTTTCTCATTAATTATAAAATGAAATTGGATAACGTTACTTTATTTCTTACTTATAATCAATCATATATATTAAAAGTATCAATATGTAGTATCTCGGGAGACTAGTCTCCATAGTTACGTACGGAGGATATTTTGGGAAACCAAAAAAAGTATCAACTTGTGATTGATTTGAGTGGTAAGGGATTCGGACACCTTAAGCAAGTGGTCAGGGATCCGAATTTTGACTTTTATGTATAAAAAAAACCTGGTTGAAAGGTGAGAACCCACCTTGTGTGTCCAACAGGTTTCCCGACGGAGATTAGTCACTGCTAACGGTGGTGAATACTTCATACCTATATCATGATTACAAAAACTAAAAATCATATGTATTAAAATTATTTCTACGAGCTTATTCATAAAGAAATCATATTTAGTTGTGCATGTAGAAAAATTATTAATAATTTATTTTGAAATAAAATCAATAATTTTGTTTATAATTTTGTAATTCTATGTAAATAAATAAATTTAAACTTTGAAATATTTTAAATTGTTATTTATGGTAAAAATCTGCCGTAGAGAAACATTAAAATGTACACATTATAGATTGGGCAATGTTAATTACCCAGACAAATATACCTCACAGGTTCCCACAATAGGAACCTCAAGTTCCAACCCCCTCCTCTCTCTTTTTTACTCATTTACAGCTTGTATAATGTCTGGATCATTTTTGTATTTTTTTTTAAAGTTTGTTAAAGTAACTTTTGTGTTGTGGCGTAGTTGACGAAGAAAGAACAAATGAATTGTGCACACAACTTGGTCATGGAAACTTCAAAGGAAGAGTACTGAAATGTACACGTTATATGTACATTGTTTTCGTTTCTTTTCACGAAACTGCGAGATGTTGATTTTCCAAGGAGTATGTATTCAAAAATAAATTTAAATTGTTTTTTAAGGGAATGCTCATAAAAGACCTTATATGAAAAAAGAGAAGGAAATTAGGTCGAACACATTACGGGAGGTTAAAACTCGTGTACCTACAATTCAAATCTCACAGCTTAACCAACTGAGATTACTGAAATGAACAATAAATTTAATTTTAATGCACTATAAAAGTGACAGTAAGATAAATTTTTTGTAAGAGTCTGTTATTTTTATAATATAACAATGTATTAACAATTTAAAATTTGGAGAAATTATAATCTCCGTTATTATATCCCACATTTTTTTCTTTCAAACGTTACATCAACCTTTCCTTAGAAGAGGTTAGCATAATTTTAATCACCTCTTCTGGATGGGGGTAAATATAATGATAACAAAATTTGAAGGAAAATGAATATAACTTTTGGAATAATAAAGATATCAAGTGTAATTAAGTCGAAGTTTGAAGAAATACACTTTGAGTAAACATCCAATTTGGTCCCTGAAATTATAGGGTTGTATCAACTTAATCTCTCACATTATCAATATTCCAAAATGATCCCTGGAATTATAGAAAGTTAATCAGATTCGTCTCTTCGTTGATATTTGCATGGACTATAATGACATTAAGTTGGTAATGTCGGGGATGCATTTGAAACTAAGTGAATAATGTTAGGGATGCATCTGATACATTTTGAAAATCCAAGGATCATTTTGGAATATTAATAATGTGGAGGACTAAATTGATACGACTCTATAATTTCAAGGACTAAATTGAATACTCAATACACTTTGTGCTAGTTCCCCCATTGTGAGAGTAAAAGATGAATGTTTGAGACTGATGGATTAAATCAATTTCAACTGTTTTTCCCCCGAAAACGTTGTTTCCTAGATAATTGCATATGTTTGGCATTTCAACTTAAAACATAGAAAAGCTTTTTTTTGTTGGAAAAAGCTGTTTTTGATCAATCTAATATTTAGGACCGTTGGATAATTTCCATGGGATTGATTATTACTTCAATACTTTGTTCCCCATCTTACCCCAACCCAATCTCTTCCCCATCAGCTTTTCATTAGTCCTATCCAATTTTTCTCGGTACTTTGTTATTAGGGTGTGTTTGGATATACAGCTTATTTAAGCGCTTATGCAATAAGCTCTTTTTTAAATAAGCTAAAAACAGCTTATTTTCATAAGCTTCTCTGACAAGCTTATGGAAATAAGCTAAAAACAGCTTATGAAAAGATCATAAATTATTTTCATAAACTATTTGTATAAGTTTAATTCCATAAGCTATTCTCATAAGCTTTCCATAAGCTCTTCCAAACGCATCCTTAGTCAAGAATTGCCACCAGCATTACTACGTAACTTCTGCTGGCCAATTTTCTTAAAATAAACATAATTGTAATATTTTAGTTTTTATATAACTGTCTAAAAATAATATATTTTCACATGTTTTCATAGTCAAGAAAAAATGTTATAAATTTTATTCAAATTTTTTAATAAAAAAATTGATGAAAAAATATAAAAAAAATAAACATTTCAACAAGTTTAAATGATAAAAAAATCAAATATTATTAATACAAACAAATAAATTTATACAATTTTTTGTAATTTATTCTGTAAAAATAAAATTTTTTTTCACTATTCAAACGAAATAAATTATTTTAAAACCGTTTTTCAGCAAATATATCCAAACAAAAATAAATTCTCTTTATAATCAATTATTACAATAGTCAATTATACACATAATCTATTTTTTATAGCTGTCCCAAACATGCACTAATGTTTGGCCCAAATGATTTCTTTTAAGAAAAGCCGAAGTGGTTTAAATGCGGATGCTGCTATGCAAGGAGTATTAAGTAGTAACATTGAAAATAGGCCGGGTCGTTTTAATGTGCGCACGCCATTTTATGGACTGGAGCATGTGTGTGTGTATTGCAGATCGTAGGGTTGATAAAGAAACGGAAGAAATCAAAAGAAAATGACCATCAGGGTTGATTATTTAAAAATGGAATCACCCATCTATGCAAATTTGGGTTCTTGCCTTCAGCAGAAATGGCATTTTATCACATTGAAAGACCTGATTTAGCGTCATGG
The DNA here is from genome assembly GCA_039655645.1 of Ammopiptanthus mongolicus. Classification (NCBI taxonomy): domain Eukaryota; kingdom Viridiplantae; phylum Streptophyta; class Magnoliopsida; order Fabales; family Fabaceae; genus Ammopiptanthus; species Ammopiptanthus mongolicus. The sequence continues at coordinate 77,910,393 of CM077350.1, read as the reverse complement.
AATGCAATTATTGCTGACAGTGGTGATGCTAATGAAGCGATATTTTTTTTTCTCCTGGTGGGAGCCCCATGACACTCAACCAAGGCATGCAAATGCATTCTTACATTATCAAAATGGGATTCGATAAGGATGCAGCCACTTGCAACTCTTTGCTAACCATGTACACAAAGTGCTCAAATCTGTATGATGCATTTAATGTTTTCAAAGATACAAGCAAAAATGCCAATACATTTGTGGCTCCATATGAAAGCTCAAGGGAGTCCTCTTAAGATAGAAATAAAGTAGCTTGGCCGTTTTGGCGACCATTAAAAATATTACAGGGCATTGAAACAAAATAACAAAATATTATACATGTGATCTGATTGATGGTACCAGCTACGAATCACTTGGCACGTGTAGACTAGACATCTACTGACAAAAATAGTAAACAAAAATTTTGATGCCCAATTCAACATCTATACTTGAAGCGCTAATGAACAATTATGTCTAGAAGTCCTCATCAAGCTTGAAAACAAAGTTCTTTCCAGCATCTTGGAGGCTTGACATCACAGATGCCTTCTGATAATCACCCACCCTTCTCTCAAAAAAGTTAGCCTTTCCTCTGCTCAATCAAGCAGAAGATTAAGATCAACATCTCAAACTAAGTAACAAGGCATAAGCCATTGCATTTAACACTAACAACCAAGGAAAGCTGGGAAGCCTATGCACATTGTTTCCTAAAGACGTTTTTCTGGGCCAAAAACTGTAGCAAAATAAGAAAGAATTCTCGAATGCCAACATCCGTAAGGTAGGTTTGGGCTGTTTGGCATTTAATAAATGATAATACAACTTAATAAGGGCTCCATATGAATGATCAGGGATTATCAATCGAGAACACATCCTAAAGAGGTATAAATATGGAATATAGTGAATACAGGTCAAATCTCAAAAGCTGAAGTTCATTAGTCAATAATTTATCAAGAATGATAAAATAAAAATAATAGAATAAAATCATATCTATAAAATACTCACTGCAAAGAAATAAACTCCATCCAATCAAAGGGATTTTCCACATTGTATTTTCTTTGGTACCCCAAGGCAACCTGAAAGGGCAAAAAGAAAAGCAGTGAACCAACCTCAGGAGAAAGGGGAAATGGAAAAAATCAATTTCCCTTCCCATTTAACGCAGGCAAACTGAAACTTTTTAGTGTCATACCAACAGCCTATCAGCAACAAATTTTATGTACTGGCTCATGAGCGTTGAGTTCATGCCAATTAGTGCACAAGGGAGGGCCTCACAGACAAACTCAGTTTCAAGTTCAACAGCTTCACGTACAAGGTTATGAACCAGATCAGAATCTAGTGGTCTCCGTAACAAACTGCAGGCAATTGCAATGAATTGATTAATCATAACCCCCACCCCACTCAAAAAAATTTTTTATCAACCCTCCAAAACATATATGAGAATGCATTCCATTATAACCATACATCTTCATTCTATTTAGAATAATGAATGAAAAAGTCAACACTACCTGTACAGAAGGCAAGCAAAATCACAATGAAGGCCCTCATCTCTAGAGATTAGCTCATTTGAGAATGTCAAACCTGGCATCAATCCTCTCTTTTTAATCCAGAATATGGCACAGAAGCTGAAAGCAAACACAAATTAAAAGAAAAAGTTATGCATAAAGTAGGCCAAGATTCACTATAACTCACATTAAGAAACAAGGAAAAGCCTATAAACTGTTCTTTCTTGAGACAACTACCTTCCGGAGAAAAATATCCCTTCAACACATGCAAAAGCAACAAGTCTCTCTGCAAATGAAGTGGAACTGTAGCCCATGCATTAGAAGAAGTTATTAGAAAACAATCTTTCTAAAACGTGAACCAAAACAAAGTTAAAGTAACACAATAAAAGATCAGGTAACTTCCAAACATAACAGAAGTTACAAAGTAAATACCTTGAAGGTTAATGATCACAATTTGCCAAAAGATGGAGTAAATAAATAGTGCACATAAAAAAACTAAAAATTCATTCACATAATGGACTGTGTATATCCCCTTTAAATATTAAATTAAATAGATTCAACAAAAGCCTCCATCCAGAAGTATATAGTGAAAATTATAACCACATAGGACAATGGATCCTAACACGCAAATATAGACTTCAAAGTTCAACGGTTTTACACAGAAGTACCACTTAAGTAGCTCAGTACATATTGCGCATAAACATATGTATTAGTTCTGTGTTTGATTTCTAAACAAGGACATCCATAATAATATTTACAGCATATGTACAATAACATTTTTAAAAAACTTCATTTTATTGACAAGCATCCACATAGTGAGGTTTGAAGTTTGAACCAATGATCTCATTCTGATTCTTAACATAAACCCCAAGGTCATTAGCAGTACATTTCTATAATATCCATATTTCATGACATGATGAATGCCTGACTTTCAAAGTATTTTTATGTTGCTTACACTTGGCGCATTTGAATTTCATCACAGCAAACAACTCTGCACAACCAATATCAAAATAATCGACCAAATACAAGAGTAATATTCTGGGCCAAATTTTAATATCTCATCCTTTTGTTGGGCCAGCACCCAGCTCAACAAAAGGCAATGGCCTAAATGTGCCAACCCAACAAAAAGAAATGACCCAAATAGGCCAACCCCATTTGGACATGCCTGGCTTTTCCCATATATTTTAGCCAGGCAGGCCGGCCTGTTTGCCCAGTCAATTTCTCCAAACAGAGCCAGGTTTTAACAGGTCCATTGATTTTAACAAGCCTGTTTGACCAGTTATTCAGAGTACAGTTAGAATTAACTGTCACCTATGAATCCAATTCAATGCCCACTCAGCCTTCCTTGCAACACAATGCAGATTTTCAATTGCATTAAATAATCTATGCTTCTCTCTCGAATCTTTAATATATGTCTCCAGTAGTAAGCTGTACATCTCTGACAAAAATAAAACCTCAAATCAGGCAGCAAGAAAATATTATACTAAGGAAGAGTAGAAGACATCCACTACGAAGCTTTACCAGAATGAATATTCTCCATTGCTATCTGAAACCCATAGAACGCCCGAGCCTGCTAAATATTATAGTCTGATGGTTAAATGTTAAACTATAAGTAAACACATGAAATGCCAGCAACAAATGAATTACAACTAAAAACAAAAAAGATCCCAATTCTAAGAACAAACAGTGAAAAGGCAATACTTCTGCTTATAAAAAAAGGCTAAATTGCACTTTCCGTCCCCCAAGTTTTTCATTTTAGCGAATATAGTCCCCCAACTTTTTTTTTGGTGAATTTAGTCTTCCTAAAATCCAAAATGTTGCGAATTTGGCCCCATATTTTTTAATTGCACTTTTGATCCCCTAAATTCATGGATTTTTTGCACTTTTGGTCCTCCATTTTTCCAAAATCCATGCTTTTTAGAGATTAAAAGTGCAAAAAACCCACAATTTTGAGGACCAAAAATGCAATTAAAAAATATGGGGACCAAATTCGCAACATTTGAATTTTATGAGGACTAAATTCGCCAAAAAAAAGTTGGGGGACTATTTTCGCCAAACTGAAAAACTTGGGAAATGAAAAATTGCAATTTGGCCTAAAAAAAAAGGCCATACTTCTCCCATGTTTCCTAGTACCAATAAGAATTTAAGAAAAAAAGGCTTACATAAAAAAGAACATATAATGAAAATTTGAGAAAGAAAAGTTGTATTACATCAAAATTACTATGAGAATTCAAACCCCTCCCCCTAGAGAAGAAGAATAAGCATATAGCTTAAAGCATACAGCAGCAGATTCCACTACTGATACTTGAATCTAAAAAGCATCTAAAGCAAGTAAATAGTATGTGAACAGAATAAAGCAGTCACAAATATAAGAACTACTCAATAACTTGAATGCAGAGGTAACACAACAAATATTAGCAGAATGACCACAGCACAAACTTAGAACATTACCTCGGCAATTTGAACATCATTCAGAAACCTTGCGGCCAAATTCTCCAAGACAATTCCATCAGATGCAGCAAAAAAAGCTAGGACATGTGCTATAAAGTGCTTCTCAGAGTCAGACAAGGTTTCCCAATGCTGTACGTCATAAGAGAGATCAACCTCTTCAGCTGTCAACCGATTTACAAGGTATTAAAAATGAGCCATCAAGATAAAGACAATGTCTAATCCAATTAATCATACAGAAACAATATGGCTCAATTATGGCATTTTGGCATGTGAGAGTGACTGACTTTGCAATAAAGAGAAAAAAAGGTGACCATATTATTCAATTGAGTCATCACTAGAATCTTAGATCCTCTATGCAAGAGCACCATCTTCCAGTGCTATTTCTATATTATTAAACAAAGATTGAATGCTCGGAATTAGGTCAAAGTTTTAAATGGGCGAGACCCAATAATGCCACTATCCACTTTCTGATTGTCTGGAAAAACTAAATAAAACCTCAGTCAGTGCCATATGCATCTTTACCACTTCTACCCTGTATCCAAAGCCTCTGATGAGTTCATACTCAAATTGATTTTTGGTTTTATCAGAAAAATAGCCACTAATCTGTGGAAAGAAAAACCCAAGTTTATTAGATACCATCAGAGAAACAGATCCAATATGATTTAATGGCTAATAGATCTTAAACTGTTAAAAATTTCAAATTAATCGCCAGCAATTCTGTGAACCCTCGTTCAAATAAGGAAAATGAAATTTCTCCTAACCAACCGCTACCGCAGGGAACTATCATCCAACTTAGACATGAAACTATTTGTGTACTAAACCAACCAACACGCATTTTGCCAATAATAATTAAGACACCAAAATAATGTAGTTAGGGAGGGGGGGTATTAGAGGTCCTCATGAATAGAATTTCATTGGTTGTGCCCCAGTCTCCTCTCCGCTCTCCTCAAAGATGAAAATAAAGAGAAAGAGAAAAAAATGTCACAAAACTCTGTAAAAACATACAGAGCCAGCCAGAGGGGTAAAAAACTACTTTCACATGTGATACATGCATGCGGTAATTCATTGCAAATCAGAAAGTCAATTGGCTGTATATGGATGTTAACTACCACCCTCATCCCATTTTCAAGCTCTAAACAATGCTGGCCAAACAAACCTCACTAGAGAAATGCACCAAAAACACGACCAATAAAGAAAAGACAGAGACAATGGGAACCAAAACGAGAAAGGTGAGGGAAAAAGTTCATTGACCTGGCTTATTGACGGTTAAAAAAAAGCAAATACAAACTAGAAAGGAGCAGAATTCTCCTTTAAAGTAAAGAGATACCTTTAAATTACTAATGTAACAGACAAAAAATTAAAAACCAATTACTTTTTTTTTTACTGGAACTACAATTTATTTATAATATACCCAATCACAGAGTTGCCCTGGTTCCAAAAGAGAACGATGAAAACTAGGAATATAAAGAAAAAATAAATAAATGGAAAGTCAAATTGAATTATCGGGCCAAAAGGTAAATGGAACATGAAATATGCGAAGGGATTTCGAATAATAAAAGTTGTATATACCCAATCCATATGTAGAAGTCAGAGGGCATCAGAAACAAAGTAGAGGAAAGGAAAAAAGCGCATTGCATTGAGAGAAATGAATGGGAAAAGAGGAAGTAGTAGCGTGCGTGCGTACCGGTCCAAAAACTGGCTTGAGCCTTCTTATACATCTCCCATATTTGCTTGTGGCGAATGGGGAACATACAAAACCTCTGCGTTTGCTCCATTAGTATGGGTTCCTGTTCCTGTTCCTGTTCCTGTTTTTTAACAACTACTTCTTCTTCTTCTTCTCTTGCTTTCGCTGCTCCATTCTCCAAAGAACCCATTCTTACTTTTTGGATTGAATACAACAGAATGGAATGGAATGATAAGAGTAGTAAACCCTACAAAAAACCTCTTACCCCACTCCTTCAATTCAAGTTGATAACAGGGAAACCCCGCGATAATGATTACGACTTCCACTTTTGTTCCTTTCATCCATGTTTTCTTTTCCTCATCCAAGGATCCTTCACGTCGACGTTTCAGTTTCTGCGCTTTACTTTTTTTCCCCATTTTTTTTAAAGATCATCAAAATCAAAAGATAAAAAGATAAATAAAAATCAAATGTGAGGTAGAGGTGTTAGCTGATGGGATTGGATCGATTTTGAGTCAAAAAATCATTCGATCCAAATATGAAAATAACTTGCGATTTGGATTGGATCGATTTGCTTTCTTAAAAAAATCCGATCCAATCAAATGCGGTTTGGATTGGATTGGATAATTCGGTTTTTACCGATACATCATTATATAGTTATATTAAGTCGAAAACCAATATTAAACCTATATATACTAGAATTAATGTAGTTCTAGTTCTTAAGTACATGCATGAAATCTTCTAGTACATGAATAACTATTGATTCCTTGGTACATGAATAACTATATAAATTCCAATACATATAGTATTTGACAATTCCAACTAAAATATTAAAGAGAGTGAGAGTTTTTGTTCATAAAAGTATGACAAACAAAGTTTAAGTAGGAGTAGTACTATAATTTAAAAAATAATAGTATATGTATATGTATATAATAAGTTGGTTTGGATTGGATTAGATCGGTTTTCACTAGAGAATCTGAAATCCGATCCAATCCAATGAAAAAAAAGCGATTTTTGCGGTTTTCGATTCTTTCGGTTTTCGATTTTTCGGTTCTATTTTTGCTGTTTGAATTGGTTTGGATCGATTGATGAACACTCCTAATATGAGGTTTAACTTATAAGGTTGAGAATTACTTTTAATTAACACGTAGATATATGAGTTTAATTGCTATGCATCATTAGTGTAAAGTTTTTTACACAGTCAACCTATCTAAAATCACAGTTTCAATAACTTTTAAGGTAGTTAGAATAAGAGTCAATCTTTTTTACTGATTTGATAATTTCTGATTGGTTGACGGTGTAAAAAACCTTTATACTGTCAGTACATATCAATTAAATCATAAATATATTTACTCTTAATTAATAAAATATTTTAAAATTTTTTAACACATGCTTTTATTTATTCGTACTTTAAAAACAAATTACTTGTTACTCTTTAGGTTTGGAGATGTCCATAGATTGTGTGACCACTCAATCCGTTTAATAACTTATGGTAAATCTAGTCGGTCCAATTATATTTATTTAATCTTTTTCTTATTTGATGATGGGTTATGTTTTGATTTGGATTTATTCGGATGCAGCCAAAAATTTTATACAATTATCGCATGCATTAATTATAGATATTGGGATCTTTATATGTATTTAACAGTTCAAATTAATCATTTAATACATGCATTCAATAGTTGAAAATTTGCTGCAAAATGAGGGGTGACAACCAACTTGGTTAGGGTTGAGTAGTGGGTCAACTACATCAAATGGGTTGACCCTTTTTTTATGAGTTCATTTGTCCATTTTTTTTATAATTTTAGACACGTTGATTTAACTATCTCACTAAGAATATTTTACATTGATGGATTAGAATAAAATGAAATGGCTTATTATTGAAATTATTTAAAATAGAATTTAATTTTGATGTACTATTAATATAAAGTTTTTATATTGTCAACCAATCACAAATCATTCAATGAGTGCTTTTTAAGGTAGTTATTATATAAGTCAAATATTTCTAATAATGTAACAAATTGTGATTGATTGATAGTATAACTTTTTTTTACACTGAAAGTGTATAACAATTAAACCCTTCAAAATATGATGGAATATGATAAAACTAAAACCTTATGAAATGGATTCTATCTGGTCCATCTAAGTACTTTTATTTTTCTTTCCTCATAATCTTGAGGTTGAGATTGAATGAGGTAGAATTGACCAATTATTCAATCTCTATTCCATTTTATTTTATCATAAAATATCAAAATAATGATATGATAACTTTGTTTGACACCACAACATTCCATCTCATTCTATCCATCATTAAATATCCAAACTTAACATAGTGCACTATTTTACTTTTTACAAAAATAAAATAACAATAAAAACATGTTATTTCGACAACTTGTCATTAACCAAGGTTTGTTGGCCATTTTAACTCACCAACCAAACATGGTCAACTTATGTCCAACTAGAGTTGGATATACATGTTGCGGTCAGCGGACCACTCAATCAAATCTCTCATCGATGTGGGTTGGAACTAGGCTAATTCTTAGTTTGTTTAAACACGGGTCTATGCAGGTTAATCCACAAATTCAATGGGCTTTGGCCTGCGGCAAGTTGGCTCAACACACGCGCACACCCACACCCACATCCACACCTACACACACGAGTTTAGTGGGTTTTGATTTTTGATCGGTTTAATAAAGAAAATGGAAAGAGGGAAAATAAAAAATAAAAAAAAGAAACCAGGTAAAGAGAAAGTTGCGAGAAAAAGCTAGATTTTAAGGATTGTTTGGTATGAGAAACATGAAAGAAAGCGAAAAGAAATAAATGTGAAATTCTCTCTGCTTGTTTAGTAGCATAGAAAGTGGAAATAAAGAAAATGAGTTTTTATTGAATAGACCATTATACCCCATATTAACAATAATAATAACTGTGCATTGCGGTTGGAGACAAAAAGGTATTTATGGAATGAGAAAAAAACATGAGCTTTTCTTCCCCACTTTCTTACCGAGGTTGTGTTTGTTTCACACTTCACAAATGCATGTTTCCCACCACAACAATTTTTCCTTTTATGTTTGATTTAAAAAAAATAAAATGGTCCATACAATCCAAACATACACCTTATGTAAAAAGAATGAAAAAAAGTGGTGGATCCAACACTTTTTCCTTTTCCCCTTAATTTTCCCCCTCCCGTTTCTTCATTTCCGGTTTCACATATACCAAACACAAATTAGGGAGTGGTAGTTAAAAATAAAAGGGTCTTGCTAATCAGTATTATAACAGCATTGATTAAGAAATAAAAAGGTAGAAACTTTGCATTGAAAATTGTAACTTTTAAATTTTGAAAAAATTGAATACATTATTTTTCAATACATAATTTATATCTTTGTTTCCTTAATTAATGCCCTTAGGGCACTAATTAGCATTTGTCAAAATAAAAATAAGAGAATGAAAAAAAAAGAAACTGATATGCATTGATAGTGTAAAGATTTTTTACACTGTCAATCAATGATAACTTGACACATTAGCTAAAATGTTTGACTCTTATCCTATCTATTTTAAAAGTCACTCATATCATGATTTATAATTGATTGACATTATAAAATTTTTTACACTCACAGTGTATAACAACTAAACTAAAAAAATTTAGGTTAAAGTAATAATTTGGACCCTATAGGTGAAACTGATTCTTCATTTAGTCCCTATATGTAAAAAAATTATTAAAAAGGTCTTCATACGTGTAGTCGTTGCCCATGGTCCCTCTCGTTACCTTGCCATCTCTAATAATCTGTTAACTCCTACATATAGGACAAAATGAAGAATTCGTGCAACATGTAAGGATCAGATTATTACTTTAATCTAAATTTTTGGATCCTTATACGTAATAGTTAATAGATCATTAGAAACAACAGGGTACCGGGAAAGGTCAAATGGGTAACGATTGCACGTGCGAGGACCTTGAAGGAACTCGTCTATAACCACCCGTCTATAATCACCAGTCTATAATCACCCGTCTATAATCACTCGTTTATAATCCATATAGTTAGTTTTCTGTTATAGTTGGTTGTAGTTAGTTACAAGATAAAGTACAAATCAAATGGAGACATAGAAAGGTCAGAAAGAGGGAGAAGATTTTCATGAGACTTTTGCATCAGTTGCCAAGCTTGTCACTATAAGGTGCCTGTTGACTGTTGCAGCAAAGAAGGGATGAATTATTCACCAATTAGATGTGAATAATGCATTTCTTCATGGAGATTTAGCCGAAGAAATCTACATGAAGATTCCTCAAGGGTTTGCAAAGAAGGGAGAAACCAGAGTTTGTAAGCTACGAAATTCCCTCTATGGCTTGTAACAAGCCTTTAGGAATTGGTATCAGAAGTTTTCCACTGCCCTTTATACCATTGGCTTCACCCAATCAAAGGCAGATCACTCTCTATTTATCTACAAGACAAAAGGAGTTTTTCTCACTGCACTCATCTATGTAGATGATGTCATCTTAGCAGGAGACAACTTTAAATTCATGAAAGAAGTTAAGACATTTCTTGATCAATCTTTCAGCATAAAAGACCTAAGAACCTTAAAATACTTTCTAGGCATCGAAGTTGCAAGATCAGCTGAGGGCATTGTTCTAAGTCAAAGAAAATACACCTTGGACATTCTTCATGAGACCAAGATGGAGAATTGCAGACCAAGTAAGTTTCCCATGGAGCAAAACTGTAATCTCCGGGTGAATGAGAATGATCCTGACACTGATGCTTCACAGTATAGAAGACTGTTAGGAAAGCTTTTGTATTTAACTATCACCAGGCCCGATATTACATATGCAGTGAATACCCTCTGCCAATTCATGAATACACCCAAGCAAGTTCACATGGATGCTGTGGAAAGAGTCCTTCGATACCTGAAAACTATGCCTGGACAAGGAATCTTACTAACAAGCAAAGATGACTTGAGATTACAAGCCTATTGTGATGCAGACTGGGGTGTCTGCCCTCTTACTCGAAGATCATGTACAGGCTACTTCATTATGCTGGGAGACTCACCCATTTCTTGGAGGACCAAAAGGCAATCAGTTGTGGCAAAGTCTGCAGCAGAGGCAGAGTATCGATCTATGGTAGCCACAATGAGTGAATTAATCTGGTTAAGGTGGCTGCTGAGTGAATTAAGCGCATCGCAGACTGAGCCAACTCGCATGTTTTGTGACAACCAAGCTGCCTTGCATATAGCAATGAATCCAGTCTATCATGAAAGAACAAAACATGTAAAAATGGATTGCAATTTTGTAAGAGAGAGGATTCAGTCGGAGACATTGAAGCTTTGAAGATTGACACAAAAGCTCACATGGCAGATGTTTTCATTAAACCACTAGGCAGGGACAGATTTGACTTCTTGGTTAGCAAGTCGGGCATTAAAAATATACATGCACCAACTTGAGGGGGAGTGAAGGAACTCGTCTATAATCACCCGCCTATAATCACCTGTCTATAACCACCCGTCTATAATCCATATAGTTAGTTTTCTGTTATAGTTGGTTGTAGTTAGTTATTTCTGTTATATCAGTATCCATAACAGAATCTTAAGCGATTGCCTATATATAGATATTAGGCAGCTCTTTGTAAAGTGACAATATACACTCTTATTGATTAATGTGAAAGTTTAGATGAGAAGTATTTCAACTATTGTGAGTCTGGTTATTTTACAGACCTATTTAATAATTTTTTACGTATAGAGACTAGATGAAGAATCAGTGACACTTATAGGAATCAAATTTTTACTTTAATAAAAAATGTATGTATACATCTTTAGGTCCAAAACATTGTTTGGTTACTAAGCAAATGCAACACCATTTTGTGTTAGTTAAAAAAAAAAAAACAAAACCTAGGTCAATGGTGTCAGTACAGTTACTGACGAGGGAAAAGAAAAGAAATGATGATTTTTGTTTCTACTGTTTGATTTCATTAAAAAAATATAAAAATATATATAGATGAATAGAGATATTAGTAAATTTTGATAAAATTCACAAATTAATTTTACTCTTCTTTCTTCTTTATCTGTTTTTATTACAAAAGAAGCTTATGATGCATTTGAAAGAGCTTATTTGAGTTTATGGTAATAACTAATGAAAATAAACTTATATATACAACTTATAAAAATAGTTTATTATATTTTTATAAGCTCTTTTTAGCTTATTCCAATAAGTTTGTCAAAAAAATTTATAAAAATAAGTTGTTTTTAACTTATTTTAAAAAAAACATATTGCATAAGCATTTAATTAAAGTATTTACTCAAACCCATTTGAGAAAAAAATGTGCACTATTTTTCTCCTTTTAAAATAAGGAAGAATAAAATGTTTCCTCTTTTTTGTCTCTTTTCTTTTCAAAGATCAGATGATTAATGTTTTGTTTGATTTGAGAGAGAAAATAAAAAGAGAGAAGATAGAAAAAAAGAAGAATGAAAAGAGAGAAGATAAAAAAAAATGATGAAAAAAATTATAGATTTTAAGAATTATTTGATATGAGAAAAATATGAAAGAAAATGAAAATAAATAAAATTCATGAAGACATAATAATATTATTATTATTATACAAATGACATAGAAAAGAAAAGTGTGTTGTGGGACATCAGAAGAGTGTTTCTCCCTATTTTCTTCTCAGATTTGAGAAGAAAAATTTTAGGTGTGACCCACCTTTTTTTTTTTTTCCCCTATCTGACCAAAAATAAAAAATTTCCATTCTTTCGTCCTATTTTCTTCCTTTAATTTATATATTTTCTGTTGAACCAACCCATAAAGAAAGCGGGTTGTAAGTACTGGAATATAATAGAAGCGAACGTGGTGGTTTCTACTTTGTAATGTGTGCGTTGGCTAGAAAGCTTCAAAAAGTGTTATCCTTCCTCCTCCTCCCTTGCTTTGTGTGATAAGTAGCGTGGGAAGGGAATCTAGTGAACAACTAGTAAAGAAAGAAAGAAAGGAAAAAATGTCAGGGGCAGAGTGCTGCTCAAATCCACCAACCCTGAACCCCAATGGAGGAGTAGGCCACGTTGACAAACTCGGTGGACTTCGTTCCTATCTCACCGGTTCCCCTCACTCCAACCGCGCGGTTCTTCTCATCTCCGATGTTTTGGTATCTCACTTCTCTCTTCTTCTAACCTCTCACTTTCCCTACCCCATCATTACTTATTTCATTCATGTAAAGCATCTGGGTCACATCTCATTCCGGATCTACAACTTTCGATTTTCTGGGCACACAAGTTTTGTATCTTTAGATAATACATATATAAATACTTGCCCATCTGAAGATTACGAAAATCATATATATATATATATATATATATATATATATATATATATATATATATATATATAGAGGAGATGTATTAAGTGGGAGGAGTGTTTTTATATGAGAGTGAGAGGAGCAAATTTTAATCTTTGGATCAAATCATAAATGGTCAAGATTAGAACATAAAGTTACATGACTTTTTTAAGTGGTCACATGATCACTAATCAACTTTTAATCTTGACCATCTATGTATGATTTTAATGGATAAGATTTGCTTCTCTTACTCTCACATAAAAAAAATTCTAGCACATCTCATTCTCTAACGTATCCACATAGGCGGAATGTTACATGTCATTCATAGCACAAAAGAAGAGATTCACATGATTGTCTTCCATTTCAAAAAATATTATTCCTACAATTCTGCATCTGATATTTGATTGTTGAAATTTGAAATTAATAAATATTGAGATTCTGCAATAATAAGGTCAATTAGTGTGAAAAATTTCTAATTTGAGATTCTAAGAAATCTTTTAATTTGAATGATATCATTTTAAAAGGTATTGAAGTCTCCCCAATTTTCAAATATTTGAATAAAAAAAATTGTTGATTAAAAGATTCTTAAAATAAATAACTATTATATCAAAATTAATCGTTTACAATTGTTTACAATTATGATCAAATTATGAAACTTGCACGCCAAAATGCACTCTAGGAAATCTAAAATCTAAACGTCAACACTTTATAAACTATTTTGTCCCGATGTTTTGATTGCATTTGATTTCGGTATAATTTTAATTAATATTGCATTTGATTATCATTGTTTATATTCGAATACAATTATGCTTACTAATAATTATTATAGAATATCAAAATTAAATTTATCGTAATTAATAGTAATTTCAATACCCGGATTATTCAAATTTAATTTAGGAAGTTATTTGAATACCATAATTAATAGTAATATTAACAATTCCGAATGCAAATTTATTTCAATTATATTAATAATAATTCCGAATTTATGAATTTATGTGTTTAAATGTATTGTTAAAATATAATTTTCAGCTTTGATTAATTTGATTGATTATGCATTTGTCTGCAAAATAATAAAAGCTAATTATCAGTATTTGAATACAACTCTGATTATTAATAATATTTAGAATATCAAAATTAAAATTAACTTTTATAATGAACAAATTAAAATTACCATGACTAATAGTAATTTGAATATTGTAATTATATAATGGTTGCAGTGATTATTTAAATTTTTTTTTTATGAATGATTATTTAATTTGATTTAAGGGAGTTATTAGAATATGATGTTAATAGTATTAGTAGTAATAATAACAATAATTTTGAATACAAATTTATTTCAATTCAAATTTTTAATTCAAATTTATAACATGTTCTTATTACATTAAAAGTGATTGTGATCATACTAATTTTTTGTACCATTTAAAATAAAAAAAAAGGGTAAGATGTGGTTAAATTAACTCTAAAAAATCAGCATAATTATTCAAATTTATTACAAAATAATTTATATTTAAAAAATATTTAATATAAATATAAATTATCGTGAAAAGACTATCCATGTTTTTAATAGCCTAATAATGGTGATTTAGCTTCTTTTTTATGATCTCAATGGTGATTCAGCTAACACAGTGTTGATTTGATTGCATTTGATTTGAGCATTGTAATCCAAAATTAAAATAACATTAAATATCTGTATATGAATTAAATTAAATAAAATGAATTATAGTCATATAGGATATGTTTGTAATAAAATTACAATCATAATAGAATTACAATCTGAAACATAATTCTGTCATAATATTATTTTTATAATAATCCGAGCATATTAGAATTTGAGTCAATTTCATTACAGTCCATTTTTATTCATATTTTTGAATCAATTTCATTAAATGTCATTTATGGCTATAATGTCATTTGACTCAATTTGAACCATTAAATCATTATGCCTATTATAAGTTAGAACTAAGGAGAATGTTAACCATTGTCCTAAGGGCATTGGTTAAAGAATCATAGATGGAAATTTTGCATTGAAAGTGGTGTATTTAATACATTGAATATTCAAAAGTTACATATTCTAATAAATTATTTCTATCTTTGAATTCCTTAAACAATGTCCTTAGGGCACTTGTTAGCAAGACCCTAAAAATAATATCATTTATTATGCCAATGTGTAGAATAATAGAATAACTTTAAAAAAAAAAAAAGAATTATAGAATGATAGGCATTCAAATATTTGCATTGGAATATTTGAATATTTTCCATATAAGCATTTAATCCAATCAACATTGAAATATTTTCCTAATCCACTAAAATATGCATTCTATTATTCACTGGTTGCTATTGTCATTTAATCCCATAAGCATTGAAATATATTTGAAATTCAAATAAACATTGAAATATTTGAATATTTTGTATATAAGCATTTAATTATTGTATTTTTTCTTAATTTGCGGAAATCAATAGGTAACTTTTTTCAACATATACCATTTGCATAAATATTTTTTTTGTAAATACAGTTTATAATTTATTTATATTTATCAATTTATTTTTTTAATATACAAATTAAACAAACTATATCATAACCCTATAGAATTAGGGTTGATATTCAAGATCCGACAATGATTTATATCAGAGAAATTTCTACGTAATTTTTTTTTTTCATAAAGTTAAAGAACACCTTTTATTATTGATGATGTAGTTTTGAGTTTTGAAGTTTGAATATTTATATTCAAGTTAATGAACAACAATGTTTGCAAGTATTTATTTATATTTATCAATTTATATTTTCAGTATATAAATTAAACATAGAAGAAAAATAATAATATGGTAGATAAATATATATTTTAAAAATGGTTCACTCGCATGCGAAAAAAGAGGTGAGTTAACTGAAATATATTTTCAAAAAAGAATAAAAAAATAATATAATAGATAAATATTTTTTCTAAATATGGTTAACTTACACGAGAAAAAAAGAAGAAATAATTTAAATAGATTTTTGAAAGAGGAAAAAAAACAATATGATAAATAGATTTTTTTTTTGGTACAATAAATATATTATTTAAAAATTGTTAACTTGCACCAGGCGTACAAAGAGAAGAAATAAGTCAAATAGATTTGCAAGTAAGAAGAAGAAGATTAATATGATAGATAAACATATTTTCTAAAAATGGTTTATTTGCATGGGAAAAAGAGGAGAAATAAATCAGATAGATTTTCAAGAGAGGAAAAAAATTAATATGATAGAAAAATATATTTTAGAAAAATGGTTGACTTACACGAGAAAGAAGGAGAACTAAATAAAATAGATTTTTAAGGTAGAAGGAAAATAATAATATGATAGATGAATATATATATTTTTTTGTCTAAAAATTAAAGTCATTATAAAGATCATTATTGCATATTTAGTATTAGTATTTAAATAAATTACTTTGAGAAATGATTAATCAGTTTGAAGTACAATTGTTGCTTTGAAAATATATATTTACTATTAAATATTCAAGGAAGTACGATACTAAAATAATGAGAGAATAAATGGTTAATGTTAATTTATAATTTTGCTTTTAAAAAAAACAAATTTACAATAAAATTTTAATGTCTATATTCAAATACTATGTTTTTTTATATATTCTTTATATAAGTTTTATTTTTAATACTAAAATTGTGTAGTAGACAATATATACTTACTATTTACACTTAAGAGTAATTATCTGTATTGTAATATCAATAATAATTATTAATTTAATATCTGTTACATTTTGTGATCTTCGATTTAGACAAAATAATTTTTTAACAATTTTTAGTATATAATTCCCCACAAAAAATTTTAAACCACTAAACGTGAAATCAATCAACCATTACATATTTAAAAATGAAAATTTAAAAAATTATCATATTTCCCATGCTACATACACACATACATATATATATATATATATTGGATGTATTATATATATAACCAACATCTTCTTTTAAAGTCACATGCTCAATATGTTTTGCAGGAAATGAAGCGCCAAATCTAAGGTATAGCTATTCGTTATGCTTGTTTTCTATGTCTACTTTACTAACTTTTGTTAGTTTAGTTATCTGTTCAAGCAATCCTTGGCTCCCCTAATACTCCTTATTTTTTATTTACACTCCCTCATAATTAATTAAAATTTTAGTTTTTATTTTTTTAAAAAAATATAAGGGATCAATTAGGAGTTTTTTTTTTTTTTTTTGACAAAAACCATATCACTTCATTTCATTGCTAATAATATTCCAAATACAAAATGATACTGAATGAAAAATAGTGCAAGGAGCATAATTGATAGACGCCTTAGCAAATCCATGAGCGCTACCATTCGCTTGCCGCCTAGTAAAAACAACTTTGTAGTTGTTGAAAGATAGAATGGTTCTACATTGATCAAGTAGACAACCATATTCAGATAAATCAGTTTTGGCTATGGCAATATCATCAGCTACTTGCTTGCAATCTATTTCAAAAATTACCATAGTCATATTCAGAGAAGAAGTCCATTTGAGTGCTTACAAAAGTGCCAAGGCCTCAGCTTCCGCAGGAGTCATACTTGCCCGCAACCAATTAGTTTGTGCACAAACAAAATCTGCATTACTGTTGCGCAAACACAGCCCCACACCCACCAAATTCTTCTCCCGAAAAAGTGCTGCATCACTGTTACGTTTCATGTAACCAATAGGAGGCGCTATCCATTGAATAAGATGAGTATCTACATGTGATTAGGTGCAGCTTGGCTTGTTACGTGCATGGGCCCAATGCTTCAAAACTTCACTTGTTCTATTCATAACTTGAGGAGCCCTCTCTTCAACTTTATACCAGTACTTCAAATTTCTACATTTCCAAAGGCTCCAAAGAGTCATTCCAAAGCTGGCAAGTTGATCTTTAGTGAGTTTTTTAGACACCTGAAAAAATAAATCTGCAAAATCCTCACTACTCATGCAAAAAGGCTCAATAGTATGCCATAAAGAAATATTCCTCCAGCGCTCTCTACTAACAGTACACTCCAGGAAAAGATGAAAGCTTGTTTCCGGTTCCACAATTGCAACACACACAAAGCATAGAACATTGAACACCTCTACTTTGCAAACGGGTCCTCACTGGAAGACAATTTCTGCAAAGTCTCCAAATAAAACTCTTCACTTTTGGTGGTATTTCCATGGACCAGATTACATCCAAGTCACCTTTAACCTTGAGCTCTTCCCTGTCAACCAATTTCTCCATACAAATTCTATAACCACTGCGCACTGTATGAACACCTTTATTATCATAGCGCCAAATAATGTTGTCCGGTCTAGAAAGATTCAACAACGGAATTTTCAAGACCTCCATAGCATCCCTCGGCTCAAAAATATACTGAATTAGCTGGACATTCCAATCACCTGTGGTAAAATAAGAGAATTAACATTCTGGATATTGATACTCTCAGAAGGAGTTGTTTGAATATAAGGATTATCAATGCATTTCAACCATGGAGATTTCCATATATCAATCAAATCACCATTGCCAACTTTCCAACGATACCCATTCTCAAGCACAATTTGGGAAGACTAGATACTACCCCAAATATAACTGGGGTTATGTGTTTCAAATTTTTTACGTATAAGGACTAAATGAAGAATTCGGATCACGTATTATAGCACATACGTCTATGGAGAAAGTCTTGGGTAGGCACAAATCCAACATCTCATATTTAGACACATCCAATAATAACATGACAACACATCAAAATTTAATCAATTTTTTTTCACATTAGCAATTCCTCTCTCTGCTCATTCCTCTCCCACTTTCAAACTCCATTGTTTCCCTGTGAAGATTGCTGAGCAGATGCCAAAAATACCAATTAACTTTGCTTTTCTCAAATGCGCTTCCTGTTTTTCCTCATTTCTCCCTATGGTCATGTCACATTGTCTCCAACGCGCTGACATTCAAGAGGCAGGGAAGACTCTGAATTTTTGGGTTATGGTTTTCAATTTTTTTGTAATCTTTCCGTCTCCATTGTTTTTGGCAGATTGGCAGAGAAAAAGTCTTGGTGTCAAGTTTTATTAAATTTTGGCAGAACCAGATCTCTAACCTGATATTGTGTTGAAAATTACACAAACTCATAATCACATCTATACTGAGTTTCTATATTGAGTTACTATTTACTTTAGATGGTTTCTTAATTTCGTTGACAGGAAACTTCGAAATTTTAAGGTGGGAGATGAACTGATAAGGGGAATAGTGGAAGTGGAGAGATGAGTTTTATTTTTTATTTTTTTAAAATGTGTTAAATTTTGATGGGTTGTCATATTATTATTGGATGTACCTAAAAATGAGGTGTTGGCTTTGTGCATACCCAAGACTTTCTCTACGTCTATGTTCAATATTGGAATGTTGACTTTTTTCCAGTTTAACTCAAGCCTTGTTTAAACTTGAATTGTTTTCTCTTATAACATGTAAATTTTTATAATTTCTTAATTCTTAATATTGAGGGACAAGGCCCCTCAATATTTTTCTTCAAGTTTTGCCACTGCAAGCAAGTTATTTTGGCTTCATTCTGTCCAAACTCAAAGATACATACCTTGTAATTGAAGGGGATAAATAGTGGATTGTCTTTCATCATATTTGATTTTACTCCTTTTTATTTTTTGGGTGATCGAAAATAGAAATCCAGTGCCTGCTGATGGGAACACTGTTGTGTATTTATAGGGAACAAATTCATGTTTTCTTTGATACAATTGCTCATTTATAGAGCAATGAGAATATATAAATTTCTGAAAAGGGTATGTTGCATTATATTCTAATTGGAATTACCTGTCCTCTTTATACTATTGGCTCGTGTTCTTCAGTTAGCAGTAATAGATTTCAATTTCGGTAAGGAAAAGATCAAATAGTCATCTATGTTTCACAATATAAAATTTAACGGGGACATGTAAGTGTAATTTAGAGAGTCGTGGTTCATGAGAGTAATGCCATAGATACGCTGTATATAATATGTTAGATTAGAACTATATTCTTCATCAAAAAAAGATTAGAACTATATTCTTAATCTTTATGGATGATGTATTACTGATATATTTATTTGGTTTATTGGGATTGGGATGCCTACCTTTTCTCTTAAAATTTTCTCAAGGTTTTGGTAAATTATACTGCCAATACAATCTGGCTGTTTCATTCTGCTCTATTTGTCAATTATTTGTCTCCATCTCTCTCTCTCTCTCTATGATGCCAATTCTGTAATGTGTTCTCCTAGTAAGTAATACAGTTCTTATTTTGTGAAGGAAGCTTGCAGACAAGGTTGCAGCTGCTGGATATTATGTGGTTGTTCCTGACTTCTTTGATGGTGAACCCTACAATCCTCAGAATCCAAACAGGCCTATAACTGTCTGGTTAAAAGATCATGGACCGGTTAGTTCTTATTTAATGATACTTGGCTGTTTCCAATTTTTATTAGAAAAAGGAAGAATTAAATTTCTGGGTCTTACAGTAATCCAATTTTTGATATAGTTGTCGGTACTGTTAAAATATCTATAAGATATCTCATAGATATTTTAACAGGTACTTTGATGACTCTAATTTTGGTTGATGTATGACTGGATTCAGATGTCTTGTTTATGTTATGTTATTATCACTTTAGCCATTTGCCTGCCACTTTTATAGGTGGTTTCGATTGAACATTATGAATTGTCTCAAATCAAATCTACAAAACTTGTGACACTCTCTGATGCTTACCTACTGTGTTAAACTATTAACAGGACAAAGGTTTTGAAGTTGCAAACCCACAATTGAAGCCTTAAAAAGTAAAGGTGTTTCCACTATTGGGGCTGTTGGTTTTTATTGGGGTGGTGAGTGCCTTTCATTCCACTTATTTCGTGTTTTTTCCTCCTTTTTTTTTGTCTGTATGCTTTACTGTAGTTTCAGCTCCTCTTAGGCGTATTATTGGTTAGATTTAAAGTTTTAAAAACAACTATTAATAATTGAACTCACAGTTTGCACTATATTTTCTTCTTTATCTCAGCTAAGGTTGTGGTTGAACTTGCGAAATCCAGACTTATCCAAGCTGCCGTGCATTTACATCCATCATTTGTCACTTTGGATGACATCAAGGGTATGAATTTTCAACTTTTAGAATTTTTATTAGTTTGTATATTCTTTGTTTAGGGAATTCATCTTCTAAGGAAAAAAGACTGCTACAGTTATGCCACAGCTTCATGTCAATTGTCAGACCATTAATTAAAGCAGGTTTGCATGTAGGAGGCCTAATACCACTGCCCAAATGATCATATTTGTCTTTTCATGCTGACATTGCAGTTTGTTTATATATTGAACAAATATATTATTATCACTGTTATAAACTTATAATTAATATATTCTTCTCCCAGTTACTGTAATTGTTTATTAACTACGAAAGGAGTAGTTGCCTTTCTCTCTCTTTTCAATTTATATCGGCATCTACTGTTATGTAGTTATCATAATCATTACATTTAGTGCATGTTTGGATTAACTTATTTTTGTTTTTAGAAAAAGATAATCAAAATGCTGTAGTGAGAATTTTTGGCTGAAAGCTGTTTTTGTATAGAAATTTAGGAAAACCAAACATGTGCTTAATGTTAAATTGTAAGATTGAAGTAGATTTTGGTAAATATTTTAGTTTAGGCAACGAAATTGGAATTTCCTTCCTCGAACCATCACACCCCCACTTTATGGATACTTAAAATTTTCTGGATCATTAATGGCACTTGTGTCAGAAAGATGAGCAAGAACCTGCAACAACAATGGAGTGCGTTTGAAATGCCAGCATCATTATATTTATACTTGACAACCTGGCGATTGATTATTTTTATTTACATGTTACATTGATATACAATAATTATATATTAGTGCAGAAAAATTAGGGATTCAATTGTTTGTGGTTTGTATAAAATACAGTTTTTTATGGACTAGGCATGCGATCTATATTTCTAGAGGCAAATTATATGCAACAGAAGGGTAATTTACATTGATATTTTTTTGTATCTTTTCATGTTGTCTTTGCTTCTTTTGCAACAGTTTGTTGAAGTTCTGTTGGTATAGTTGATTATGCAGTGACTCTATTTTATTGGGAGCTTCTTCCATATAAACTCATTCATGTGTCATTTCTCAATTACTAAATAAAGACATAGAAGAAGGAGCAATCAGAAGCAGATTTCTTGAAGCATCAGCTGAGATGTTCACATTCTAACAGTTGACTATTGGTCTTACTTTCAGGTGTTGACATTCCAATTGCTATACTTGGAGCTGAGATTGACAATATTACTCCTCCGGAGCTTGTTAAACAGTTTGAAGAAATCCTAACTACTAAATCTGGGGTCAGATGATTTTTTCTTTCATTCGTGGTTATCTGCCATCATTTTACATTAACTTGATGGTTTGCCAATGTTATCATTTTGTGATAATTATATTGTTTTTTGCAAATTACTATATTCTGTAATCAGTCGAATCAGTTTGGTTAGCTTTTTCACATTTTGTTACTGCTCTCTGTGTTTGGAAAAAAAAAATTGTGTGCACATGGTGTACAATGTACAATTGTCCATTGGACCAACCAGAATTGGCAATTGAATTGACATTTTTATGTTGGGATCCCCATCCAGTATTTGTCAAAGTAATTGTTTTTATTGTTCATTGGATGTGCACATATACAAAAAGCTCATGTATTTAAGATATCATATCACTCATGAACCTATTTTTGTTGTGCAGATTGACAGTTTTGTTAAAATATTTCCTAAAGTCTCACATGGTTGGACTGTGAGATACAACACTGAAGATGCAGAAGCTGTAAAGGCTGCAGAGGAGGCTCATCAGATCTTGTTGGACTGGTTTGCTAAACATCTTAAGTGAGAGGTCTTGTTCTGTAAAGAACTTCTATGTTGAAATGATAATTGTATCATCGTGTACTATAACTATAGTGAAGAATGTTAAATGGCTACTCATTCACGCAGTTCAGTTTACAAGAAAATAAATGCTGTAGCATTGCTTGTTGGACATGGACATATTTCTAGATTCATCGTCATAATGTTCCTTTTGGTGATTTGTGATGTTGAGAAACTTTATTGTTAAATATCTGATTTTGACTGACCTATGTTTTTTGTTTTTGGCCTTTGGATAGGGCATTCTCACGACGGGCATTATTTATAAGATTAATCCTCACGACGATGAATCATTTGTATCTTGTAAAACGAACCCCCACCCCCCGAAATAAACTAAGGAAATTAAAATTAGAAAACATGTTGGTTGAAGGCAGCCAGGGAAACGCGGGATGATAATGAATGCTGAACCGTTGTGCATGGTTCACATTGCTATCTTTTGGTGCTGTTTCCAAGTGACTCTTACTCACAAATTATGTGCGTGTTCGGATTACACTTTCCGCATACCAAAAGTGGATTAGTAACCTCAAATTTACTTTTGTAATTTTTTTATGATATTTGATTTTTCGTTAAAAGAATTAATTTTGGGATCAAATGTGGATTTGGATGGAAGCAAGAATTTGTTGCTTTTATGTTTGTCAAAACTCAACTTGAGTTTTTCAATTACTATTTTTATCATAATATCCTTAAAAATTAATCACTTTTCATAATCATTTAAAAGTTGAAGGACATTTTGGTAACTAAACATTCAAAAGTCAGTTTGAATGGTACAATCTAAATAATATTCATTCTATCAAAATTACTTTTAACAATAAAGTATCCAAATATAAATCAATTACTTTTAACTCATTTTTAATCAAAACTCAGTTTACAAAATTCAGTTCAGCAACCGTTAAACCAAACACACTTATGCAATTCTCAAAATCTTTGGAAAGCATTACTATGAGTGTAAAAAAAAATTTTTTTTTTGTTTTCTCATTTTTTTAGTTAACATTATTGACATCTTCGAGGCTCTAAACTCCGGAAGGCATTTAAGTAGACTCAATAAAACACTAATTAGAAAAAACACAAAAATAAACAAAATAAAACAAAAAATGCAAAAATAAACGTGTTTCACCACCCCCAAAACTCGAAACTGGTATTGTCCTCAATATACACTTTTATAATCTATCTATTTATTATCTATTACTATTATTATTTATTCGACTAATAAAGGTGTAAGCTAAATCATAATATAATATTACTTAATTATTTATCTTATACAATAATTATTACATGTAATTTTTAATATTAAATATGAGCAAATCAAACTACTAA
This sequence comes from Ammopiptanthus mongolicus, assembly GCA_039655645.1. Lineage (NCBI taxonomy): Eukaryota > Viridiplantae > Streptophyta > Magnoliopsida > Fabales > Fabaceae > Ammopiptanthus > Ammopiptanthus mongolicus. Next base: position 77,886,238 of record CM077350.1, on the reverse strand, counting down.
AATAAATAACATGATACATAATTACGTATATATATTATATCAAATTATATTTAATCATTAAACAATAATTAAATAAATTTAAATAAATATAAAATTTAAGGAAAAAAAGTCGTTCTCTTGAGCTATTAACCGGTAGGATAAAGGTCCGACCCCATAATGGACAAAAAAAATTATGATAATATTTTGATGTCGAAAAATAGAAAGTATTAATTTGATTCTTAAAAATATAAAATATAAATTAAATTAGTTATTTTTAAGGACATTTTAGTCCCTATCAGAAATTATTTTAACACACATTTTATATTTTTGAAGACTAAATTGATATTTTTCATTTTTATCAAGCGTGTTTTTTTTTTTTTGGCAGCAACGAGTTTTGACTTTTATTTAAAGGTATCTTTTCTGGTATCCTCAATAATTTTAGGGTAAAAATTATTTTATCCAATCAGAATGTGTTGTCCTAATTAAATGGATCATATTAATAAGTCAACTCAAATAATTTTTATCATTTAATTAGATCACCTAGATAAGACAAATTTACCCATCACATAGCGCTTATTTAAAATACGGTAGAAGCCTCTGGAGTCTTGACAATAAGGTACGTGTAGAAGTGTGATACATGGTGACGGGCGTGAGAGGTAACGCAATATTTATGCTAATTCCTTTTCATACGGAATCAGCTACAGTAAGGTCGTAATCCTCAATTTTGCTATAAATAATAATAAATAGGAGCGGAATAGTAAGAGTGTGAAGCGCAGAGTGAGAGGAATAGGAATAGGAATAGGAATAGGATAAGAATGTCAGGCCCAGAATGCTGCTCAAACCCACCAAGGTTGAACACGAATGCAGGAGCAGGCCATGTCGAAATACTCGGTGGTCTTCATTCCTATCTCACTGGCTCCCCTCATTCTAACCTTGCCGTTCTTCTTGTCTCCGATATTTATGGTATTTATTTATTCAAAATTCCATCTTTTGTTCTTTACCTTGACTTCTGTCTGTTCACTGTATGAGTATGTATACCCTTCTCATCATTTTATTAATAAGTATTTTTAAGAGGCTTTGCTTTATATATTGAACCGATTATATTTAGGATTTAATTGATATGAATTGTCAATGTAAAGATTTTTTAAATAGTCTACTAATCAGAAATTGACACAAAAGTTAAAATGTTTGACTTTTATCCTAACTACTTTAAAAGTCACTTGTACCATAAGATCTGATTGGTTGACAGAGTTACACTGTATAATAATTAAACTCTTATATTTATTGTATGCACCTTATCTATATTATCTTTTAACTTCACATGCTAAATTTGTCTTGCAGGATATGAAGCGCCAAATTTAAGGTATGGCTAATTCTCATGTCTGTTTTCTATCTCTAATTTAGTCATTTTTTATAGTTTGGTTATCTTTTAGAGCATGCTATCTTGGCTTCCTTGTATTAGAGTAATTTAGTATTTTAAGACGCATTTGGTAAATCACTTGATTAAATGCTTATTCAGTAAGCTTTTTTGAAATATGCTTTAAAAGACCTTATAGGAAAATCATAATATAAATTACATTAATAAGCTATTTTTATAGACTCATTTCCAGAAGCTATTGTTGTAAGTCCAAATAAGCTCTTACCCCTTTAATAATTTAGTAATGTATGTTGTGCAGGGCCGGCCCAAGCATAAAGCGGCCCAAGCCTTTGCTTTAGGCCTCTCAAAAAAATAATTTTTTCTTTAAAAAAAAGGCTCACTTTGTATTTTTTTATATTATCTTTTTGATATGTTTCATATATCAACAAACATAAGTTAGCCCATTTGGTATAAAAGCTTACCATTAACTGCAAGGTCCAGGGATCAACTCCTTGTTGTGTACAAAATAATTAATATTTTAATTTTTTAAAAAGGCCTCATCATAAAGTTTGCTTTAGGCCTCAATAGGTGTTGGGCCGGCCCTGATGTTGTGATTCAAAAGGGATACATAGTGGATTGCCTTTCATCATGTTATTGGTATTTGATTCCTACTCCTCTCTAATTATCAAGCAATTGGTTTCTGCTGATGGTAACACCAGTGTGAATCCATTTTTTCTTGGATCCAGTTAGTAGTATATAGACTAATGAAAATTTACATTGTTTGTGGATAATATATTCTGCATTATATTCTAATTGAACCTACTTGTCCTCTTTAAACTATACTCATGATCTTCACGTGGCACAGATAGATTTCAATTTTGGTAGGGAAATGATCAAAAGAACATCTATTTTGACATGTAAGTGTATTTTAGAGAGGCACGATTCATGAAAGTAACACTGTGTGCCCTATGTAATATGTTGGCTTATATTTATATTGTTTTTAGTCTTCATAGATGATGTATTTGTGATATAATTATTGGGTTTATTGGGATGTCGACCTTTTATCATAACATTTTTCTCAAGGTTTTGGTAAGTTATACCGGCAGTAGAATCTGGCTGTTTCATTCTGATATTTTTGCCAATTCTCTATCTATCTATCTATCTCTCTCTCTCTCTCTCTCTCTCTCTCTTGCTCTCTATGTATATATATATATAAGTGAGTTATTGTGAGAGATGAAAGGGGTAAATCTGAACCTTTGGATCATATGAATGGTCAAGATTAGAACATAAAGTCATGTGACTTTTTCAGGTGTTCACATGACCATCAACTAACTTCTAATCTTGACCATCCATCTATGGTTTAATGGCCCAAATTTGTTCTCTCACTCTCACAATAACACTCCTCACACTTGAGTCGCCCCCATAGATATATATATATATAGCTAAATGTATGGTTCCCCAGGTAAGTAATACTATTCGCTCTCTGTTGTTAAGGAACCTTGCAGACAAGGTTGCAGCTGCTGGGTATTATGTGGTTGTTCCTGACTTCTTCTATGGTGATCCCTATAATCCTGAGAATGCTGACAGGCCTTTACCCGTTTGGTTAAAAGATCATGGAACGGTTAGCTCTTATGTTATGATAATTTGTTGTTTACAATTTTTTTTAGACTATTTTAAAATAAATAAATTTCTATTCTTTTTTATTGAAATTCAAGTTTTGGTGTCGTTATTGGAACTATGATAGCACCGATTGTGGAAGGTGTATGACTGGATTCAGATGTTGGTTTATGTAATGTTATTAAGTTTTAACACTGTAGCACTTGGCCAATCCTATATATTGAATGTTAACCTGCCAACTATATATTATGTGGTTTGGATGTTTAGATCTCATATTAGAAAAATTGCTTAATTGTAAATTGTAATACGTCATTCTCCGATGATTTCATATTATATTAATAGGGCAAAGGATTTGAAGATGCAAAACCCATAATCGAAGCTTTAAAAAGTAATGGTGTGTCGGCTATTGGAGCTGCTGGATTTTGTTGGGGTGGTAAGTGCTTCTCATTCCACTCATTCAGGATGCTTATTTTCTCCCTCCTTTTGTGTATATACTGTATAAATTTCTTCCCCTATTAGTTTTACTTATCCGTTTGATTTGTGGTTTTAAGCACGATTGAATTAGTAAACAAACTCATAGAATGTACTATTTTTTCTTCTTCCCCTCAGCTAAGGTTGTGGTTGAACTTGCGAAATTCAGACTTATCCAAGATGCTGTGTTATTACATCCGTCATTTGTCACTCTAGATGACATCAAGGGTATGAATTTTAAATGTCTGGATTTGTTTTAAATTTGCATATTACTCCCTATATCCACTTTTATCTGCCCATTTTAGAATCTTGTTTTGTCCAAAATTATCAGTCCATTTAGAAAACCAATGAATCATTAATTTTTTTCTTCTAACTTTACCCTTGTTAATAAGTGACAGAGAAGATTAGACTGATTAGTAGAGTGATAATAATATTTGAGCATTTAAATAAAGGGTAATTCAGTTAAGCAAATTATTTTTGCTTATAATCGATAAACTTTCTTAATTCTTGTGCAACAATCTTAATGGACAGATAAAAGTGGACGGATGGAGTATTTGTTTAGGGAAATTTCAATGCATCTTCTAGGGAAGAAAGGCTGTCAAAATTATGATGCAGCATTTTGTCATACCATCTATCTAGTTTGCAATGGTTTGGTGTAAGAGGCGAGCCCAATATCACTTTCTAAATAATAATATTTGTCTTCATGGTGACTTGCAGTGTATTTTACATACTGTTGATTTGATCAAATATATTTTCACCACTAAGTTATAAATAGTTTATTCTCGGTTACTGCAACCGTGTTTTAATTATTGAGGGACTGGTTGCCTTTCTCTTTCTCTTTCATTTTTTTGGAAAATTATATTTGCATACCGTTATGGAAGTATAATAATCATTAAGTTAAAGTTTAATTGTAGGATAGAAATAGATTTGGCAAATATTTTACACTAGATCATGAAAGTCACATCCCACTTTATTTTATGAATGACAGGAAAAGTTTCTGGGTCGTAGATGACTTTTGTCTGAAAATGAGCAAAATCCTGAAATGACTACGGAGTGTGTTTGAAATGCCAGCATTATGTTTATACTTGACAACCTTGTCATTGGTTATTATTGTTTATATTGATATGTAAGAAATATATATTATTGCAAAAAATTAGGAATTGAAATTATGAAGAGTAACGGGAAATAAATCTAAGATGCAGTTTTTGATGAACAATGTATGCACTCAATGTTAACATTTTTATGTCTGAAAGATGAGCAAAACCTGCAATGATCATGGAGTATGTTCAGAACTGAGCATTTTTTTTTGGTAGACAAACTCCAGCATTATATTTATACTGGACAACATCATGATTGGTTATTTTTATTTATATGTTACATTAGTATAGAAGAAATATATATATCAGTGCAACAAATAGGAAAGAAATATAAGATGCATTTTTTACTATGCATGCAATTGAAGTTTCTAAAGCCAATTATTCGCTACATAAGAGTTTAAATTAATTGATATCTTTTTAATCTCTTTTCCTGTTCTATTTGCTTCTTTTGCATTTGTTTTAGACTTTAGTTTACTGGAGCTTCTTCCATCCCAATTCATTCACTTGTCATTTCTCAATGATTCAGAAATGACAAAGAAGAAGGAGCAATCATCATGAGATTTCTTGAAGCACTGACTGAGATGTTCATTCTAACAGTCAATTATTGGTCTTACTTTCAGGCGTTGATATTCCAATTGCTGTACTTGGAGCTGAGATTGACAAAATGTCACCTCCAGAGCTTGTAAAACAGTTTGAACAAGTCCTCGCTGCTAAACCTGGGGTCAGATGATTTTTTCTTTCTTTTGTGGTTATCTATCATCATTTTATATTACCTTTATGGTTTGCTAATGACATTATTTTGTGGTTACTATATTGATTTTATTTTTGGATGGCTGGGAACAAGTTGGAATTGATGCATCTACTATAGCTTAGCTTTCTTCAAATTTCATTTTTTAGCATCCCATTCTGCTTTGTATCTTGTTTTTGGCTACCAGAAAAACATTCATCATTACCATCCTCTTGTCCTTTTCACATTATTCTTGAGGTAAATATTAACTCATTTGTATTTGTATTTTATCTTTGAGCTCTACATTTGACCCAAAACTGGTCATTCTAATTTTGAAGGAAGATGCATCTAGAAACCTTCTAATGAGCTTATTAGCATTCATCTTAAGATTCTGAGACACGCATTCAAAATTGTAAGTCAGACGTGGCTTTTCATTTACTCTGGTCTTCATCTCAATCCTTCCGTCTCCACCTCATCAGAATGCAGATCATACGTACATATGCATGCATTGTAAACGATTCAGGATCAAAAATAGAAGTTACCCTGTGTAATGTATTGCCTCTAACATCCCATTCTCGTAAACATATACTACTTGTAAGGGGGTCACCACTATATCCCTATTTTTTTAATTAAAACCCGTTCTTTGGGCCATTGTTTTCTGTAATCATTCAAATCAGTTTGGTTAGCTTTTTATTACATTTTGTTGCTTCTGTGTGTTCGGAAAAATATGTCTACACATGTTGTCCAACAAAGTTTTACATTCGATCGATCAGAATTGGCAATTGATTTGACATTTTAAGTTGGGGTCTCTGTGCAGTATTGTCAAAGTAATTGTTTTTATTAGTCATTGAATGTACACACACACAAGAAGTTCTCCTGTATTTAAGATAACACTGATTAGCTGATTTTTTTAGCAGGTTGATAGTTATGTTAAAATATTTCCTAAAGTCTCGCATGGTTGGAGTCTGAGGTACAGCAAGGAAGATGCAGAAGCTGTGAAGGCTGCAGAGGAAGCCCATCAGGACTTGCTGGACTGGTTTGCTAAACATCTTAAGTGAGAAATCTTGTTCTGTGAAGAACTTCTATGTGGATTTTATCATCGTGTACTAGAGTGGATTTAGAATGCTACTGATTCCAGTATTCCACGTATTTTTTATCCTTTTTTTTTGTGAATAACGGGGGTCTAAGCCCCCAATAGCAAACTATTACTCGGATAAAAAAAGTTAGAGTTAATTGCATAGGCGCAGTCTCATAAACAACATGTTGAGATTGGTGCAAGAAACCCATGTTAACCAAGGTGTCTTACTAAAGAATAAAGGCTGTGTTGCCCGTTGGACATGGATCGTATTGCTAGATTCACCCCTCTATCTATTAAACTAAAGACCTTTTCCTGCAAATGCCTGTTTCTGATAGCAATTTAAGTTTTTAACATATGCTTAGACATTCACTCATTACATATAACATAAGGGTGACTCAATTACTAAAGGTGTGTTTGAGAATCTATTTGCAAAATTGAGTTTTGATCAACTGAGTTTTACAAATTGGGTTTTGATTAAAAGTGAGTTTGTAATAATTAATCTATTTTTTGGATATTCTTTTGTTAAAAGTAATTTTGGTAGAATGAATGTTTGGATTGTGTCATTCAAATTGATTTTTAAATATGTAGTTATCAAATTGTCTTTCAATTTTTAGATGAATATAAAAAATGATTAATTTTTAAGGATAGTATAATAAAAATAGTAGGTGAAAAACTCAAACTGAGTTTTCGCAAGCACAAACAATAAAATTCTGTTTCTACCCAACATCATAAAAAATGGCAAATGCAAGTTTGAGTTTCTCAACCCATGATTGGACTCTGTCATGTTACCAAATTGGCACACTTTTGTGCAATTATTTGTGACAGGTTTCGTTTGGATAAATAACTTATTTGAACGTTTATATTAGAAGGGTTTATATAAAAAAAATTATGCATTAAAATCCTTTTAAATGAGTTATTTAATGTTTGAATAAATACTTGAAGAAGCATTTTTAAAATTAATAAACTTGAGAGAGGAAGATGGAAGAATTGATTTTGATGTAATTTCAAATTATTATGGGGATATAATTGTCTTTTAAAATATGAAAACAACTTATCTTATAAACTTCTATATAAGGCTTTTCAATAAGTTAAGAAAATTGACTTCTCAAAATAAGTTAAAAATAACTTTTGAGGATTAATAAGTTATTGTTTTAAGCTTACTCAAACACCTTTTTTTTTTCTTATATATAAAAGCACTTATATTAGGAGAGAATCTCTAATAAACTATAAGTTTTGCTATTCAAATGAGCCTAAGTAAGTGACGCAACTTGGGAAGGATAGCGTGAAGTTACGATTTGATTCTAGATTCTTGAATTTATTTATAAACAATTTTATCAACTGAAGTGGTCAATAATACCTTCAAATTTTGGCCAACTTTGGAATGTTAAACTTTTGTGCATTTTAATAGTTTTAGGCTTTTAGCACATGTCTCGAAAGAGTTTATAGAAATTTGAGACTGATATTTATCATTTATCACTTCTAAAATAGACAGATACAAATATTAGAAGGAGGTTGAATGGTATTTGATAAATTTATACGAAATTAAGAAACTTTTTCTCAAGCACAGACGGGTGAAAGGAATAGACGAGTAAGCTAAGACAGATCAATCAGACTGATAAATCGTCTGAAGGTTTTCACAGAAAACACTCAATCATGCAAGATGAAAATAGTTTGATAAACACAGGTAAATGATAGTTAAGATAAATAATTAAACTAAAGAGTTAAGGGAAAGAGAGAGATCACTCAGCAGGTTTATCCTGATTCACCCCTTAAAAAATGAGGTTACGTCCAGTCATTGGCAGTACCAAGTTTTCTCACTATAACTGAATCAGGTTACAAGACAAGTATTATTTTCACACTTAGCCTCTTCAGGCTCCAGACAAGTATTGTTTGCACACCTAGCCTGAAGAGGCTCAGACGAGTATTGTTTGCACACCTAGCCTCTCCAGGCTCAGACGGGTTTGTTTGAGAGTTGTAAAGTAAATTACAATTTGCAAGTCTTTCACAAGCACTCAGACGAGTGTATTAAATGTGAAGTTCTAAAAGATTGCGTAATAACTTCAAATGATTGAAGAATAAATAATGAAAGAATGAAGATATAAAATGAGCAGAGTAAAGTCTTTTTGAATGCTTTATTCGTTCTCTTCTCTTATCTCTTCTCTGCTTGAATCTTCAAAGTCTTTTTCATTAAATAGGCTTCAAGATTTTAAAGCCGTTGGACACAAAGTTTGAAGGCTTGGCCTTTTGCAGATCTTCATTAAATGCAATAAAAGTCGTTTTGATCAGCCATTAAAGCCTTGAGAACTTCGCTTGTTCTCTCTCATCAGAATGATAAAGACTTCTGATACACCTTTGGTCTTAGCAGGTCTTTATACTTGTTTTTTGCATCAAAGGGAAGACTTTCCCTTTTAGTGTAAGATGCAGTTGTATTCAGGTAAAACACTTTGTTGAAATTCCTTTTCAGAGACGAGACAGCTTTCATCCAATATATTCTTCAACGTTAGTCACTAGACGGGTGAGTAACTTCATTAGACGGGTTGACTCTTAATAAAGAGAATGACGTCAGTTGCGTAGTCTTTTAGACAGGTGAGTCTTCCTTTGATCAGACGGTTGAAGACTTCTTTAGACGAGTTGAAGGGATTTCTTCGACACTGGTCAACAGACTGGTGCAACCTTCATTAGAAGGGTGAACTTTTAATTAATTCAGACGGGTGAACTTCTCGTAGTTCAGACGAGTGAACTTTCCTAGTTCAGATGGGTGGTACCACGCTAAAGCTCAGTTCATAGAAACACTTAATGTTTATCATTTTAATCTGCACACTGAGTAGTCGAGTTAAACACCACAGACGAGTTCAATTAAATCATTGAATAATTATTTTACTCTCATCAAAACTATGATAAATGCACATCAGACATTTTGGAGACTCAATAACTTCTATATCTAAATGTTGAAAAAGGATGACATGTGGGTTACTTATTTTTAAATTGGTGGAGAAATTTTAAGATATTTTCAGAATAATACTCTTAACCTAAGATTTATTTTAAAATTTATTTTAATATGTTAAATTTAATCCAATGGCTTATATGGTTATACAGTTAACTGTGCTCATGTATTGTGAAGTGTGTTATATTTTTATTTTTATTAAACTTGTGTATTATTTTCAATGTACATATTTAAAGTTGTGTTACATTTGCTTTTTGTTCTTTACCCACATATTGGACTTTGATTCACTAAGACTAGTTAAGGAAAGACATTTACTTTTTATATCCCATTAATTATTTTTCTTATCCCCTTTTCTCATTTTTTCCAATTAAATTCCAAAACTATCCTTATGTCTTTTAAATCTATATAAAAACTCCCCCCTTCTCCCACACTTAACTATTCCTACCACTCAAACCCCATCACCCCCAATTTCTTCCTTTTCTTTCTCCCAACCCCCTCCATATTCCTTCTCTTCTTCCTCGTTAACCCCTCCTCCTCACCCTCTTCTTCCTCATTTTCTTCTCCCCTCCCCTCATCCTTTGTTACCCAACCCCCAATGTCTTGCTTACGAATAGTTTTTGTAAGTTTCCAGCAACTGATAACCTTATGGGAAATGGGGAATGGGAAGGGAGAAGAAGAGAATGGGGAGGAGGGGTTAACGGGGAAGAAGAATGGAGGGGGTGGGGGGGAAGAAAAGAAAGAATTAAACTGGGGGTGATGGGAGTTTGAGGGATAGGAAAAGTAAGTGTGGGGGAAGGAGGAGTGTTTTTGTACTGGTTTTAAAAGATATAAGGGTAGTTTTGGTATTTACTTGGAAAAAAAAATAAGGAAAGGGGGTAAGAAAAATAATTATTGGGATATAAAAAGTAGTACGGAAGTTGCCAATCTTAAAGGCCGAAGAATGAAGTATGGGCCCAAAAGTGAGCGATGTTTACAGCCCAATAAGTAGCGTATGATGTGATCTGATCCATCCAATGCTTCTAAACCCTAAATACACCATACAGAGCCTTCCCTTGTTATTTGCGAGTTGTCATTCTCACCTCTCTACGGAATCTGCCGTTTCCGTGAGGCATTTCTGTTGGTAAGATATGCGGATCATCGTTGTTGATTTATGCAAACTGTTTCTTTCAGCTTCGTTTTAACATTGGTTTATGGTTAATTTGTTTCAGTGATTATTATTATTATGGTGAGGGTGAGTGTGTTGAACGATGCTCTGAAGAGCATGTACAATGCCGAGAAAAGGGGGAAACGCCAAGTCATGATTAGGCCATCCTCCAAAGTCATTATCAAATTCCTTTTGGTCATGCAGAAGCATGGTATCATCTCAATTCTCAATCTTTTCATCTATGTGCTTTACTCTTGATCTGATACTTTATTATTATAATAATAATAATAGGATACATTGGAGAGTTTGAGTATGTGGATGACCATAGGGCTGGCAAAATCGTGGTTGAATTGAATGGTAGACTGAATAAGTGTGGGGTTATTAGTCCCCGTTTTGATGTGGGTGTCAAAGAGATTGAAGGTTGGACTGCTAGGCTTCTCCCCTCTAGACAGGTCAGCTTTAATAATCACTTCTCCACTTCCTTCTCATAATAACTTATCACACCGAAACTGGTTATTCTTAAGCTCAAATACGATCTTATTTCTGTATTTTCATGTGTTATCATTATGTCAACATCAGTAAATTAGTTCAAAACTATGATCCTTCATATAAAAGAGTTGACCTCTTTCTTATGCTGTTTTTATTACTTTTATGCTGTGTAACTTTTTCGGTAGATAGGTCAAAACTACTGTAGGGTTGATGTATTTCTGATGTTGCTGTGGAATTAACTCAACGTGATCTGATCATCCATTGTGCTTTATATGATCCATTACTCTGTTCTGTTGTATACGTATGATTCCTCCTATTCCCACTTGACGTTTGATTTAAAACTTATGCAGTTTGGGTATATTGTATTAACCACTTCTGCTGGCATCATGGATCATGAAGAGGCTAGGAGAAAGAATGTTGGCGGTAAAGTACTGGGCTTCTTCTACTAGCCTAGTTTTCGATTGAGCATGGCACTGATTTCAATTTTGAGACTCACTTGTTGTAATGGATGTGCCAGTCCCCGAGTAATAACAAGTATAGCAGGAACTGTTTTGTGATGTGCTTTATTTTGTTCGCAAAACCAAGTTGCTCACTATAATTTATCTGATTTCTTTATCATTATTTTTCTTATACCAAGATGTACCGGCAGACCGTTGAATTGTTTTACCTGGTAAGGACTAAGGACTTGATTAGAGAGTGGTAGCATTGATGATATTCTAGTAGGTGTGGTCCAATGAGAGGTTTGCTATTGCATTGACTGGGTTGATTTGGGATCTATAATTAGTGGTATTCGGTTTTCAGAAAAGTGGCAGGTTTTATACCATTATTAAATTATTGTTTCCAATTTTTAGTTAAAAGGGTGTTTGTAAAGCCCTCTAATTGCTTTTAGCAGATCGTTTGTGCTTTGAACAATTTTTTATGATATAATTAAATAGCGTGAATTAATATGAATTTCTCAGTTGCAACCATGTTCGATATCTGTTGATATATGATATATGTACACACATACTCCCAAAAGGAATTCACTGAGATAGCAGTACCAAACTATTGATCTCTGAAAGGTGTTATTTTCTAACCATTAATTCGCTTCCTCTTTGAAGTGATTTATAGTCTTAGGTCTCGATTAACTTTTCTGCCACCTACGGTGTACAGTGATACACTTCAATGTCATTCTTTGTAAGTTGTGACGCACAAGCATGTCTCAATTGACCAAAGTGATAAAGTTACTTCTCCTCATATCCACGTGACCAAGCGTAGTTTAAGAAGGCGTTCATGTAAGAAACAAACTTATTCTATTGAGGTGAAAGCAGTATTTTCCTATTGCCCGTTGTTGCATCTTGTATTTTAAACTGTATTTGTTTCGCTTTTTGTGGTCCGATATCGACCGGAATCAATGAATGTTTGGTCTTCCGTTGAATACACCGAACTGTATCTAGTCTACAGGAACAGAAAGGATAGGGTTTCAAAGCTGCTGTCTTCTTTTATTAATCTTAAAAAGAGTATTAGGGTAGTAGGAAAGCGGCACATTAGAACTTGTCCACTGTTTGTCTGTTTGTAAAGGTGATGGTTTTCCACCCACAACCTAAAATGCTGGAAAGGAACACTAGGCCTCTTTGTATTTTGGTAGTTTGGCTTATACAAAAGAACAAACAGATAGAACAAGGGATCTTGAGGTTGAAGTTTCAACTTTGGACACATTATTTTCCTGAAGAAGAATGTTGCCCATCAAGTGGACCTCATGACTGATTTTCTTGGAACTCCATCTCATGAAGCCATTGCTGGGGTCTGTTGTTCAATCACCCATCCTTTTTTGCAATCTTATGTGTTTTATTTTATTTCTCATTACAAGTTGTATTATACAACACTTACCTTA
>CM077350.1:77012613-77272962 GCA_039655645.1 Ammopiptanthus mongolicus | reverse complement strand
AATGGGGTGCAGATAGAGGAAAATGGAGGAAAGGCAAAAACAATGGCAGATTCAATAAAGAAGGATGGTCTTCAAACCAAGATCAATCCAATGATAATGATAAATCTAAATCCTCAAACAGAAATGGCAGAGGAGGAGGATCTAGCAGAGGTAGAGGTGGAAAGAAAGGTCAAGATAAAAGAAAGGCCCAATGCTACAATTGTGAGAAATGGGCCGGGATACTATGCGAGTGAGTGCTGGCATGGCAAAGGTAAACATAAAAGAAGCAATGATGGTGAGGCACACATGGCTCAAGATGACTCAGATGATGAACCTGTGCTGCTAATGGTCACCACTTAGGATGATTCACCTCATTCAGAAAGCTGGTTTCTTGACATTGGATGTTCCAATCACATGACTCGACACAACAAGGTTCGGCTTGCTGATAGCAAAACCATAACAACTGAAGGAGTTGGTGAAATTGTGATCAAAAGAAAAGGGAGACAAGACAACACTGATTGAAAATGTGGTATATGTGCCAGGCATGAAATGTAATTTGTTAAGTGTAGGACAACTGATTGAAAAGGGTTTTTCTGTCACCATGAAAGATGATTGGCTCAAGTTATATGATTCAAGTCAAAGGTTGGTGTTGAAGTCTCTTTTGTCAAAATACAGGACATTTCAAACCAGACTCCAAACTATTAAAGCTCAATGCCTGGCGCGCAGCTGTTGTGACTGACAAAGCAAATTGGCTTTGGCATATGAGGTTTGGTCATTTAAACTTCAATAGTTTAAAACACCTACCTGATAAAGAAATGGTAATTGGTCTCCCTAAAATTGCTATGCCTGATAAAATGTGTGAAGAATGTCTTATTGGCAAACATCCAATAAATGCTTTTAAGTCACATATGCATATGAGAGCTATCAATTTATTGCATGTTGTATATTCTGATGTATGTGGACCTTTTGAAGTGCCTTCTCTTAGAAGAAACAGATATTTCATTTCATTTGTATATGAATATAGCCGTATGATGTGGTTGTACTTGATAAAGGCCAAGAGTGATGTGTTTGCAATCTTTCAAAGATTCAAAGCCATTGCTGAAAAGCAGAGTGGGAAAGCACTGAAGATACTCAAAACAGATGTAGGTGGAGAGTATACATCCAAAGAATTCGAGTCATATTGTGTGGAGCATGGCATTCAACATGAAGTCACAGCTCCATACACCCCATAACATAATGCCTTGGCAGCAAGAAGTAATAGAACGGTTTTTGATATGGCAAGGAGTATGCTAAAGCAAAAGAAGATACCACATTCATTTTGGGGGGAAGCAGTGTTTACTGCAGCCTATATTCTGAATAAGTGTCCCACAAAGAAGCTGAAGGAGAAGGTGCCAGAAGAACTATGGCTTGGCAGAAAACCAACAGTGAGTCATCTCAATTTTTGGTTCACTGTGTTTTAAAAATGTTCTAGATGCTAGAAGGAGGAAGTTACATGATAAAAGTGAGCCTATGGTTCCAAAAACTTAGAAAGTGTGCATAAGTAGAGATGTGGTTGTGAATGAAGCAGAATCATGGGACTGGACAACTCATAGCAGTAGTCTTAAATCCATTGTTCCAGTACTAATGGAAGATGCAGAAGAACAAAACAGTGAACCTGAGACTGTGTATGCAGTATCTCCTACTCAGTTACAGAGACAACCTAGACAGAGACAATTGTCAAGAAGATATGCAAATTTTGAACTCTTCTCCGATGATGCAATGACAGCTGAAGGTGATCTCGTACATTTTGCTTTATTAGCAGAGGCAGAGCCAATTGATTATAAGGAAGCAATGAAGCAAGAAGTTTGGAGAGTTGCTATGATAGAGGAGTTGCATGCCATAGAGAAAAATTAGACTAGGAGTTTAATTGACCTACCCTTTAACAAAAGATCAATAGATGTTAAAAGGGTATTTAAGTTAAAGCTCAATCCTGATCGATCAATTGCCAAGCATAAGACAAGATTGGTGGCTAGGGGATTCCTACAGAAAGAAGGTTTGGATTATGCAGAAGTATTTGCTCTTGTGGCTAGGATTGAGACAATAAGGTTGGTTGTGGCATTGGCAAGTGGAAAAGGATGGCCCTTGTTTCAGCTAGATGTGAAATATGTTTTATTGAATGGTCCACTAGAGGAGGAAGTATATGTTTCACAGCCACCTGGATTTGAGATCAAAGGGAATGAAGGCAAAGTGTACAAGTTGCATAAAGCCTAGTATGGCTTGAAACAAGCTCCTAGAGCCTGGAATAAGAGGATTGACTCTTTTCTGGTGCAGCATCAGTTTCAGAAGCGTTCAATCGAGTATGGTGTTTATGTGAAGCTTCAAAATGATGTTAATTTGTTGTTGTTGTGTCTCTATGTGGATGATTTGCTGATTACAGGTAGTGATCTTAATTACTGAGATTAAGAAGTTCGAAGCTTTGTTGACATCTGAATTCGAAATGACATATTTAGGCAAGTTAACATATTTTTTTGGGAATAGGGTTTGTCAAATTTCCAAGAGGTATTGTGCGTCATCAACAAAAGTATGCTACTGAGATATTAAAGAAGTTTAATATGAGGGAAGATTGTAATGCTGAACCACTCCGGCTAAAACAAATATCAGATTTGAAGCCATAAATAAAGATGAAGAGGCTGTAAACAGTACATTATATAAGCAGATGGTTGGTTCACTGAGGTATCTTTGCAATAGTGGGCAAGCTATTTGTTATGTAGTTGGATTGATTAGTAGGTTTATGAGCAATCCAAAGAAGTCACATCTACTTGTTGCTAAAGGAGTGCTAAGGTACATAAAAGGAACATTGAAATTTGGAGTGTTATTTCCAAATGAAAATCAGCTGCAAGTTGATTTGTTAGGTTTACTCAGATTCGGATTGGTGTAGAGATAGGAGTGATAGAAGGAGCACTACTGGTTACTTGTTTAAATTCTTAGGTGCACCAATCTCTTGGTGCTCTAAGAAACAACCAGTTGTAGCATTATCATCCTATGAAGCTGAGTACATTACTGGTTCCTATGCAGCTTGTCAAGTCATTGGCTTGATTCAGTTTTGAAAGAAATGGTAGTGGATGTGGAGAAGCCTATGCAGCTATTAGTTGACAATAAGTCAGCTATAAATCTAGCTTAGAATCTTGTATCACATAGCAGAAGAAAGCATATTAAGACTAGGTTTCCACTTCCTAAGAGAGCAAGTTAATAATGGAAGGTTGGAACTGGTTTATTGCCCAACTGAAGAACAGATTGCTAATATGTTGACTAAGTCTTTGAAGAAAGACAGGTTTGAGAAGCTGAAAGCTGAATTGGGCATGATCTGTTTGAGTACTTGAATTAGGGGGAAGTATTGTAGTTAATTCAAGCAATAGTTAGTTAATAAGTTTGCTAGCAGTTAGTTGTAATTGGTAGTTAGCTTGTATATTGTTGAGACTCTATAAATAGAGTAGGTCGTGTAAATCATATATGATTCAATATAGAAGAAGCATTTTTTCAGTTAATTACTTTCACATTCCTTTTCTGTTCATTTGTGCAAATACACAAGTGTGTGTGGGTGAGTTTTCCTCTACAAGTCGCACAGATTTCAATTAATAATTGTCTCACTCAGTCCAAGAACACACATCAACCCACACACACTACATCTAGAAACGAGTTAATAACTTAGATTTAGCTTGTCAATAACTCACAAATTAATATAATTGTGATGTACACGTACAGAAGTTTTTTACCTTGTAGTTAAAATAACTTAATTAGGTCTTGTTACAACAATTTTTTTTTTGTTTTTGACCAGCTATCCTCAAAGCCCTTTCAGTAAGTGCTTACACTGGAAAACTAATTAGTGTTTCTCAAAAAAGCATGAAACACCAAATATATATGTTATGAATTTTATCGATATGCATTTTTAATGTAAATATTTTTTTTCACTGTCAATCAGTTAAAATTTTTTACATCATTAAAAATATTTGATTCTTATCATAATTATCTTAAAAGTCACACATAAGATGATTTATGATTAACTGATAATATAAAAAACTTTGCATTGCCCGTATATAAATAATAAACTCATTAGTTATTAACTATTCACTAAAGATGTTTGAACATTACAAAAAGGGGGGGAATGAATCTTCTGAATTTATAAAAAACTTGAGAATGTCAATTTATATTATCCCACCATTGATTACATAATACATTTCTATTTTAAAAATGCAGTTTAAAATTATCAATCGTGAGATCATGCAAATTGACATTCTCTTATTTTTAGTTATATTTTTTAGATGTGTATATCTAAAAAGATAAAAAATAAATAAGAGATAAAAATAAATACATATAATATTATATACAATATTTAGATTTTTATATTCAAATAACATAATCCTTAACCATTATAAGAAAGTGATAGTATGACGTGACAGTATTTTTTTTTTTATCTGAGGATGACGTGACAATATCAATTATTATTCAGTAAATACAGCATGAAATCAAGATGTTTTATTTTACTTTATAATCTGTACAACGTTGGAAGGCTGAATTGGAATGTAGGACCGTACAACACCTAGTCCAACTGTCAATGAGTCCCAAGGTTGTTGGGATTTTCCACTTTTAGTTGAATATTGTCTCGGATGAACACAGCTGCATTTCTGTTTTTCTCCCCAAAATAAAACTGATTTAAATAAAATTAATAAACTAGCAACTATTTCAAATATTGTAAGTTTTTTCGTTTTGGTCTAATGAGTTTTTTGGTAGTATATATTTTTATTTTGTTAGTGTGGATAATATAATTAGTTAAAGTATCTTTCTTTTTAAACTTTTTATCTTTTCTTTTTTGGTTTGCAAGTTTTTTATTATGTTAAAAGGAGAATGCTTAATTGTACTTTTGATTTCCCAGATATCATGATTGTGTAATTTTGGTCCCCAGGATTTTAATTGCGCCAATTGGGTCCTCCAAATCACGATTATGCAATTTTGGTCCCCAAGTTTCAATTGCGCCAATTGGGTCCCCCACGTATCATGATTGTGCAATTTTGATTCCCCAATTATCACGATTGTGCAATTTTTAACGCCAGTAGCCTACATAGGACATGTGAGACTGATTTGACACTTAGTGAAGTCAACTTGACAGTTTACGGGACTTTCTTATAAGACATCATTGACATCTCACACAATTTAATGATCAAATGCACATTATTAAGTGTCACAGACGAATGACACGTAAGCTACCAAACTAGTCTCATTAAGTGCCAAATCAGTCGCATATATGCTTTGTAGGCTATTGATGTTAAAAGTTGTACAATCGTGATATTTGGAGGACCAAAATTGCACAATCGTGATATTTGGAAATCAAAATTGTACAATCATGATACGTGGAGAACTCAATTAGCGCAATTGAAATATGGGGGACCAAAATTGTACAATCGTGATACTTGGAGGACCCAATTGGCACAATTAAAATCCGGGAGACCAAAATTACACAATCATAATACCTAAGGGATCAAAAGTACAATTAAACCTTTTTATTTCATCTTAAATCATTCTATATCTTTAATAGAAAGTTTTTTAACCATTTTATTACTTGAACACCTCTTTTGTTTTTTATATATATATATAAAATAAGAAGTCATCAATATAATTAATATATTAGGGTATAATCAGCTGACAAAAGAAAAAACTTCAATCCAATCAAAATGGTTTTGTACGATGGACAATTTTAAGGTGTCAAATCAGAATTAAAAAGTGGTTTTGTTATATGTAATAATTATAAAAACAATTTAATCCGATGATATGTTCACGTTACCAAATTTGGAAATACTAAAACCAAACTCTGAACAAATGAATGTTGGGTTTAAATTAAATTGACTCAATTTAATTTGTTTTGGTTTGGTTTGATTTTTTGATTGAAGAGACAACCTGATACATCGCTGCAATATACTAGTACAAAAATAATAAACTACACTGACACACAATTATAATGTCCTATCTGAGTATAATGTATTAGGTATTTAAAAAATATTTGCGTTTATTTAAAGTCTTGTAAAACATGTTTTTAATTAATTGTGAAGAAGTATTTATGTAAAAGAACTTTATGGGTGAATTTGAAAGAGTTCATGAAAAGTTTATGAGAATAATTTGTGAAATTAAATTTATATAAATAATTTATGAAAATAATTTATGATTTTTTTATAAATTTTTTTGATTTATTTTTATAAATTTGTTTAAAAAATTTATAAAAATAAATTATTTTTAATTTACTTAAAAAAAATTATTACATAAACATTTAAATAAATTATATTTTCAAGCGCACCGTTTATGTTTAAGCTTGACATGCCCCTTTAGCAAGTATCAAAATTCGAGGGGGAAAAGTCCAGCTGTCTACGAATGTTTTTTTATGCTCTCGTGTCTCGAAAGCTTATATTTTCATAAATTATATTGCAATGTTTTGTGGTTATGGATTCTGCTTTTGCTGCTTGTGTTTCATATGCCCATTTCATATTTAATTTTTTCTTTAAAAAAAAGCTATCGATATCCTCTTTTGGATGTGTGCATTAGATTCAGCCGTCCTCTACTTTGAGATGTAATTTTAGTATTTGACCCTTTAAAATAAGTGAAATTCTAAAAAAATTAAAAATAAAAATAAAAAGCTATTCATTATTGATTAATTATATAAAAATCTCAATTCACTAAATAATTAAAGGATAAATAATTTTTTATTTTTTTATTTTAAAATTTTACTCACTTTAACGGAATTATATTTGTATTTTTAATGTTGCCGGGCCATGTAGATGTACTTTTACTGAAATTAATATTAATTTTCCAAGGCGTGATGCTTTATCTCTGCAACAATTAAAATTTTGCATCCTTTTAATTTAAAAATGTGCTTAAATCGTTTCTTGCAATTTATATTGAGTTAATTAGACTTTAATTTTCAAATTAAATGTATCGCTGGCTTGAAAATTGAAACAATAATGAGCATACAGAAAAGAAGATTAAATATTGGGCACTAAGTATTCCTGGACCCTATATTTTTTTTTAGGAAGGCCATAAAGTATGATGGAGGGTCCATATTTTTTCCTTCATGCCCATCATGTCAAATCACTAATTTCTACTTTATACTATTTTAAATAACTTTTCAATTTAATAATGCAATTTTTAAGAAGTTTATTCCCAAGTTATCTCACATCTTTTTATATTCATATTTATTTTTCTCTTGTTTCATGGATTGTTATCGGGTGTTTCAATAAGAATCACTTGCCTATATAAGCATCCGTTCTTATTGCTAGATGCGAAGTCATTGTATTTCAATAGTGCTACCTAATAAGAACCCGTTCTTATTTGCTCTTAGAAGCTCCTTATGATGAAGACTACATTCTCGCAAGTGGCAATTTAATTAGAGTATTTAGGTGAGATTAAATCTTACTCAAGCAACTATTTTTATGGTAAAAACTGTTTTTCAATAGAAACTTATATGTCTAAGTAAACTGATTAAATTGCAAAACAAATGTTTTTATGAAAAAAAATTGTTTATAGAGAAGATAGAATTAGTTTGAAGCTTATTTAAAAAGTTGTTAGATTATTTTGAAACCAATAAAATTTTTCAACCAACCTGATGTTGGGAGAGTTGGTAACGTGACTCTCCCCCAAGGAACAAGGAAGCAAGTTCGATTCCTGGAGTTGTCCAGTCGCGAGGCAGCCCAACCCTGTGTGTAAAAAGCCAGACGTTCGTCGTTGCTGAATCGAGGATTGGTCTCATAGCCGGTCCAAAGGGCCAAAGCTGCGGGGACACCCCGGTGGACTCATTGGAAAGCCAAAGGCCTTAATTACGTGGGTTCCGAACAAAAAAAAAACATTCTTCACATTTCACCCATGCAATCAAACAAATATTATTAAACTATTCAAATAACTTCGTATCCTTTTTTTGTAATTTAATTGCTATATAAACTTGATTTTTAATTTACACAATTCAAACCAAATAGATTATCTTAAAATCGATTCTTAACAAACACATCCCAACATAAAACTAATTCTATATATTATAATCGATTATAATAATAACTGATTATGTATATAATCAATTATTGAAATAAGCAATTTTTCGTAGGTGATCCAAATTAACACATACTTATAAGCATGCTCAATGGAAACATACGTGCCAGAGCTTGGTGTGCATGTTTTGTTTTAGGGATTGTCAATTTAATCATGGAATTGTGAATTTGAGAATAACATAATGATATGTTATTAAAAAATATTCTTAAATATTATTGATTTTTAGAATAAAAGTGATATTGCCATATTTTATCTAATTTTTATTCTTACTATATAAGTGTTAAGCACGTTTCTTCCCATGGTATGGAAATGAACATAATCTTGCTAATGCAAAAATAACTACCAATTAATTAACTTCCACTCCACATTTTCTCCCAACTTCTTTTCCCATGCTTTAAAAATAACATTCTGACAAATAATAATAATAACCAAGTATGTTTTTAACTTTTTCAAAAAATAGTATTCCTAGTCATAGCATTTTTGGAAATGTCATTCATGAGAATAGACCTTAAAACAAACACTCAACAGTAAAAACTAAAGAGAATTTCTTCAATTTTTAAAAAATATTTATTGGAATATTGGACTATACAGTATGAATTATAGACATTAAAAAAGGACTACACAAGTAAACCATCTTTTTGCAAATGTCATGTTAGATCTATACTGTCGTTTTGAATTGGAATTCCAATTTGAATGTCAGATCCAATTCAATTATTATTTCTGATAACAAAATAAATAAAGTACATTTTATAAAAAAAAGTAATTAAATCCTTCGTTTTTTTTTTCAAAAAAAGTTTAGGATGAGGAAAGATTTTTTATTTTATTTCAAAATCAAGACAAGTCACCAATCTCGGTAATTTTTTTTGTAAAATTACAAATTTTCCCTCCTGCCAATAAAAAATTCTAGAAATGGAAGGCAAGTTATTTCTAATCCATAAGTGACTCATTTATGGCAAACTTCGTATACCCAAAAAATGGAAGGGTAAAAGTTTACCTTGTTTAATTAGGTGGTCCAATAAGAAGGTGAAAACCATTTGACATGATCTACTAACTTGATTTATTTAATTGAGGTGACACATTTTAATTGGGCAGAGTAACTTTACCCTCCGGTTTTTTGGGTACCAGAGAATTCACCCTCATATATTATTTTTATCTTTCTTTAAGACAAGTGGAATAATCCTAATAGTCACTAATAAAATACACATTAGCTGACTCCTAATACTCCGACACGAACCTATTAACCAATGAAGAGCTGTCCACTAGGTTAGTCAACTATTTGCTTATTATAGTAATTTTGATGAGGATTAACCAATAACCATGCAATAATTGTTTGGATTTAATTGATTTGCACGGTTAGTGAAAAGATTTTTTATATTGTTAATAAATTATAAACGGTCACATTAGTAAAAATATTTGACTTTTATATAAACTACCTTTAAAGTCACTCATATCATATTTTTTGATTGGTTGTCAATGTAAAAAATTTTACACTGACAATGTATAGCAATTAAACTCTAATTATTTTAGCTCCACGTTACTTGATCCTTAAGACAAAGGGAAACTTGGTGGAATCAACTCATAAAAGTAAATCTCATTGTAAAATGATATTCTAATAGAAAGTAAACCTAGAAATTTGCAAAGTTTTGATTTATTCTTCAATAAGATACAAAATCAAAATATGTATGTATTCACATTCTGAATAAGTGTGGTCTCCACTCTCCTTTTGAACTTTTGTTTCATGCAGCCAAAAAAGACAATATAGAGCTTAGTCTACGAGAAATTCGCAGCTATATATCATGCGCCGGATGTGGTTTAATAAACTAATGAGAATGAAGGCAAGTGGATACGTCAAAAAAAGTTATTGTGAACTTCACTTAGACCCAGTCACTTGCAAAAATTTGTATTAATTAGTTTAATGTAAAGATACGCGAGTACAACAACGTGCATTCTCAGTTCACTGGCTGAATGCTAGCTAGCTCTTCTAAGTCATCGAAAAAGCAATGTTATGGAACATTTGCCAAAAGGCAAAAGCCATTATTCCTTTGCATGGAGTCAACTGATGATATATAGTGCCTGCAAGCCTTCCTAGCTTTGATCCACTAATTAAGTGGCAGGGCACATACACAACGGTAAAAAAAACAAAAACAAAATGTTGACGGCTCCCTTTTTCTTTTTATCAATCATGAGCTTATATCCCTAAATTCAGGACGTACGGTTTGGAAAATTTTAATATTTGACCTTCCACATCATGCCAATACAAGAGATGGTATTTGGTATGGCCTGTTTAATTGGTAAGCTTGTTGTTCATAACTTAACATCAAGAACCAATTTGAAACAATGCAAAATTAACACCATGGTTGAAAATAACTTTATAACTTCAAAGCATAATTACGTATATGTAAGTTTTATACATAGAGTCAGCTAAAGACAAATAAATCGATTAATATATAATTATGGATCAATGGTCAAGTGCCACTTGTTGTAACATGGATGGATATTCTGGGCATCTAAGTAATGCAGATTTCAACCCATAGACAGATTTTGTAGTTGGTTTTGTCTGTTGGAATCTTGTTGGGGGCGACTTCGTTTTATGCACCATAAGAGTCTTTGACTGCAAGCTTTAAAATAAGCCAGGGTTGACTGGTATCCAACAAAGTACTAACATAACTTACAGTCTGATGTGTCATGTGTATTATATAAAAGAGTATGTTGCAGGTATCACTCTTATATAAAAATTTGTTTGAAATCATTAATGGATCCAGAAAACATGGAAAAGGCGAATATAATATATATATATTTGTAAAATAATTTTTATAAAAAAATATTACATACATATAACTAATTTTACAAAATACACGGTGGAAAGAGAGGTCGGCAAATCTTTAATCCTCCTTCCTAAGAGTTGTGTATCCATCCTCCAAGGATATTCTGGTAAAACAAAAAAAATCAATTTTTTTTATTTCCCGAAGATGTTCACTCATTAATTCTACAATCAGACCATCATTTTCCCCATAACAACAGTAACATTGCTTGGATTGAGATTGAGATTCCAGATTCAAAAACCTCGAACTTTCAATTTCTACTTTGAACTCGAATACAAGTAGTGATGGAAAGTTCTAGATCTAAAAGGAACTACTACTATGACCAAGACTATGATTCTGAAACCTTAGCTAGGATCGGGCCTCACTATAACCACCACCACAACAACCGCCACCATGGCGGCAGCGATGGAGGCTACATTAAGCCACAACAGGATTCTCCGTTAACGGTCACCGCCAGTTACCACATTCTGTGCCATGACATGAAGGTCAGTGGTGTGATCAGTAATTTCGGAGAGACAAAGTTTCAAGGGAGGGACAAAGAAATAAACAGAAAGAGAGAGCAGAAGAAGAGTGCAGACATGGTGGCAATGGAGTGGTGGTGGTGGGCTGCCGTCGGTGATGGTGGAATAGTGGTGTGGATGAAGGTAGGAGAAAAGGATGTAATAAAATAAATGAAACTACCCATCTTATCCTTTTTTAATTTTAATCATTCAATTTTTTTATTAATATATCAATGGTCCAAAAATGATTTGGACCTTCTCCCATGACGGAGGATTGAAGACAAAGTCTAGAGGGGTGGGCTGAGGCCATGCTTAAAATGCCTGGATCCTCCCAGTCTAGAATGCATTTTATTCTTTTAGTTCTTATTAATTCTTATTCTTTAATAAATGTCAATTTAAAAAGATTCTTGAAATATTCTGTTTGTAATTACTGTAAAACTTACAATTTGTCTACCTTATTACCTTAGATGAGTGTCTAGTAAACAAGATCAGAGATGCCGCAGGTAGTTAGATCACTACTGAGAATGAAATCAGATATCATATTTGGAATTCCTTTAATCCTAGGTACCAAACCAAATTCATTGCTTATCAGATTGCACTGTGACAGGGATATTAATTGGGATAAAAAGCTAGACCCTGCGCTGCTTAATTACTATTCCTCCTAGCCTCCTAGGAGGGAGTGTGATAACAACACCAGGAAGAACTGCAATAGGATAGAAGAGGATTAAGGTAGCATCAGAGTGGGCAAGTAATTTTCTGTGTTAGAAGAACTGGAACTGAACTGGCAAATCTTAGCCGGAAACTGAGCTGGAAGGACTTGTAACAAGTGTTATACCTGACAGGTTTACTAGCTGAGTAGTAAGAACCATAACTGTATATAGTAGTTAGTTAAAGTTGTAAAAGATTCAGTTAGTTAGTTACAGTGAACAACTATGAGAACTTACTCAGATGATGTATATATAAGTCATATTATAAAACTACGTGTACTGCATTAAGTGAATTGGGTAAATATGGTTGTGCAATATCGTCCTTGTATGAATACTTATAGACTTATTTAATTTATGCAATATTGTCCTCGAGATTGTCACCAAGGTTCTGAGCACTAAAGTCTAAAAAAATGGCTTACGGATGGACCATTTGATCAACTCTTTTGGTCTAATGAAAATATCAAAATGACTTTAATGTTGGTCTAAACAAATAAAAATTTTATATTTACATTTTTTTTTTTTGTGTTCGCAATTTGATACAATTATTTTTTTTTAACAAAAACAAAGTTAAGAAAATATATTTCAGTTTTCATTTCTGTTAAGAAAATATATAATAACCAGTAAAAAAATTAACAAAATAAATAATAATGTATTACAGAAATAAAAAAAATCTAGTAGATTATATCAATGTACAATGTAAATACACTAATGTATAATGTCAATGTACAAATACAGACAATTTATTATATTATACAAATAAAATATATTTTGACGGATCGAAATTTTGAGGATCATATATATACAAATACAACACTCTTATTGATTTATAAGAAAAGGAGCCTCCATATATCAAATTTTCAAAGGTGCAAATTAGACCCAACCCTATAACTAAAGGTATCATTACCAACTAATCTCCCTCTTCCAGGCCCCAAAAGAAAAACCTCTGACAATATCATCATTCTTAGAGAGGTGCTACATAGCATTGATAAGTCTGAGAGCAGAAATAGTCACTTGGTTATGAAAATAGATTTGGAGAACACGGGGACTATGTTGAATGCGGCTCCCGTAGGAACATCATGAAGTCTTTGGTTGCCATTTGTTTTATTTTTGTGAAAGAAGGGGCTTAAGCCCAAGAAAAAATTATACAGAAATAAGACAGAAAGTAAAAATTCTCATTACATAAAAAAAAAAAAACAAAAAACAAAATCTGCCCCACTTGCACAGGGGGATACACGTACACCACCCGCAGGGAAATAATAAGGTTATACTCCCTCTCATCCATAATATAAAAAAACAAATGATTAAAATCATGAAGATCCAGAAAATTAATTAAAATATGTTAATTTCATTTAATATTTTTATAAATTAAAATTTATTCATAAATGTTCTTATATTAATTATTCCTAATTCATTCTCCTTTCATAATAAATAAGGATATAATTAAAATTTAACATCAAATACATTTAAAAATGAATCAATGTTTTTTATAAATAGGATAAAAAAAATATCTTTTTGTTTTTTATATTATAGACGGGAGGAAGTGTTACAGAATTTTATTCACAAATCAAATACTTGAGGATCATGTGCATCAGAAAGCCCTAGTTAATGATCCAGAGTAAGAAATGGGTGGGGAGATGGAAAAATCTAATCTCGTTTCTAATAGCCTGATCCTTTCATATCTTCCTGGAATGTGCTGAAATGTAAACATTTTTGAAATATCAGTATAAGGACTGAAATAATATTTATACCGGATTACTTGAAAAAAAATTTGCAACTTGCCACCATCATTATGTTATCTTGGAATGTCCATTTATATGAAAGACAGAAAGAGTTTCCATTTTAAAACATTTTAATGATTTTACAAATTTCAAGAGAAAGTATTAGGCAACACTGTGCCGAATGTCCGTGACATGGTCAAACTTCAAAAGAAATAGGTTGTTAGAAATATTAGACTCGACAATCAGCAAGCAAAATTGTTCATCACTTATCCGGCCTTTTAATAGAATAAACAGCACAGTTTAATTTTTTTTTTTTTTTTTGATAATCATGATATAGATACGAAATATCCACTATCATTAACAATGACTAAACTCCGTCAAGGAACCTGTTGGACACACAAGATGAGTTCTCCCATTCCAACTAAATTTTTTCCATATACAAGAATCAGGATTCGAACTTTTGACCACTTGATTAAGATGTCCAAACCCCTTACCACTCGGATCAATCATATATTGATAAACAGCACAGTTTATCTTAAACCTGTAGACTAAGAGTGTGTTTGGGAAAGCTGGAAAAAAAAGATTATGCTGATAATCGATTTATGAATAATCGATTATTATGATAATCGATTATAATCAGAATCTATTTTTGTTTGGGTCTGTTTGCTGAAAAGCGATTTCAAGATAATCTTTTTTGTTTGGATGGTCTAAAAAAATCACTTTTTACATAGTAAATTACGAAAAAGGGTATGAAGTTATTTGTATAATTTAATAATATTTATTTGGAAGTTAGTTTTGTAGGGGTAAATAGGGAAGAGAGTTTTGAGAATGAGAAATAATCAAATCATAATAATCTTAAGCTAAAACAAATTAGATGACATAAAACAGCTTTTCCCCCCCAAAAAAAGCTTTTTTATAAATTTAAGCTATTTGCCAAACATGATAGATTATATATGAAACAGCTTATTAGCCAAAAAACAGCTGAAATACGAAAAATCTAGTTTTCCCAAAGAAGCACTAATACTGTATCCAAATTAATTCCTCACAAAGTGTAAGTTATTTGGCAATCTTAAAGATTGAGAAAACGGAGTGCTGTAATGATACAAAAAATTTCATATGAAAATTCCCATACATAAGAACTGAGATATAATAAAGTATGATTTGACAACACAAGACGGGAGTTGGAAAATTACTTCGATAGGATGAAGAGATATAATAAAGTATAATTTGACAAAAAATGTGTTCCTAAGTCAATTTTGATGAACGCTATCACATCACATGCCAGTGGCACCATCCTCCTAGGTTTAAACAGGAGTAGAACAAAGTATTTCCACGGAATAAAAAGACTAATTTTGTTAAAGCACACAAAATTTGCCTTAATAATTTGAACATTTTATAACCGCCAGATGCCAGCATCCTCTCTGTTTTATAGGAGATTCATTTTTTTCCTGATACAACTTTAATAGGTGAGAAGTTTACTCTAAAAGATTTCACATGCTTTTCAGGGAACCCCCATTCTCAGACATAGCAAACGGTGTAATTAATGTAAATAAGCTAGCATTCTAGGCAATCAAACCTTTTGAGGGCAGATATAAAGATAAAGAGTTTCAACAAAGCTGATTGACCCAAAATCTCATCAACTCATTATTTCTATCCTTAGATGCCAATATACAGTTGGGGTTCCTCTCAAATGCATCTTAAAATGCTTCCTGAGACCAGCCCCAGGTCTGAAAGGCATTGACTTTCTCATCCCAATGGTGTTTGGCTATTGCCCTTCTGGCTTCAAACTTGGACATTGACCTTTCTCTTTGGGGATTGCATATGGGCAGTTTGGGTGGCCGTGTTGACCTTTTCAAAACCCTTTAAATACCTGGAAGGGCATGACCCACAACTAAGTAAGAGGTCCATCACATTGACAACACGATCCAAAAATGACAATTATTCAACAAATCGCAAAATCTCTAGATATCTCCTAAAATGTAAAAAATCTAGATCGCGATTTTGAAACAAGAAAAGGAACAATAGTGAAATCGGAATCGCCAGCAGCAGCGATTCAAGTTTGCAAACAAGGAACACATCAAGGCTGTAAAGTAACAACAAAGAGTCACACTTCTGAAAGAAGAAAAGTGTTTGGAGGGAGAGAAAATGAGAGGAAGCCAAATCTGGATCTGAAGCCAAAACTATGAGAAATCACAATCTCAAAAAAATGCATATGGAAAAAGGTCGGAGAGAGCAAAGTCTCAAAGACAAGTAAAATAGGAAGCATGAAGCAACCACAATAGAAAAAGAAAATGAGCTTTTGAATTTTCTCAAAAAATCAAGAAGGGAAATAAAGTATGAGAAAAGAAAGAAAAAAAGGAATATGCAGTCAAAAAAACATTCAAGAAAGATGATATCGCTTTGATACCATGTTAGGAAACTTGACACCCATGAAAGAAGAGAGAAAATCTATATAAAGTGTAATTTTATCGAATGCGTAAAATCAAAAAAATGTAGGCATATATAGCCAAGTAAAGCAATTAATAAATGTAATTAATTCTAGCTATCTTTAACATATTCTAACCATGTGTAACATTCAGCACACTGTTTCACTTAAAGCTACCAGTTGGGTTCTTTACTCTCATTAGTGATCACGAGCTTCAATGTTCCATCACTCTCTTGTTTGCACATGTGTTTAAACCTTTATTTTCCCCCTTTCGAAACTTATTTGACCGTGTGCCAATTCAATGCCAATTCTAAATCTTTAAGATGTGTTTGGATTTACGTTTGAAAAAACATTCAACATAAAAATATACTTTCCGAGGTACAAAATGTGAAAGCAACAACTCAAACAAACATTTGAATCCATTCCAACATAATGAGTTGAATCAAAGTCCTAATTTCTCTTCAATTTGCATAAATCACGAGCAACGAATTAGACAGCAACATCTTTCTTGAATTGGAATGTGGCCCATACACATTAAGTAACTTTGAGCTTTTTATTCCTAAGCACATGGTGACTTGAAATTATCAAAACTAATTAACAATTAAACTACTTTAAAAGAAAAAAGTGATAATTATTAAAATTGTTTGCATGGAAGTATAATAAACTATACTTTTTATATAAAAATATAAATAATTAGACTACTATCATAAGCTCTAATCAACTTATTATTAGTTCTTGCAATGAAAACAAATTTAAACAAAGATTAAAATAAAATTTATCTAACTGAAGAATATGATTTATGCATAAATTCCACAATTGTCACAAAGACAAGGATTCCACCAATAGAGAGACCTTATGACATCTATAAACCCATCTCCATCATATCCAAGACAATAGGCCAACAGATAAAAACTTGCAACCAATCATGCAAAATATAACATAATCTAGGGTCATGGAGGGCCTCGCTGTGGCATTATGATCCCGCCAACCTTTGCTGGGAAGAGCATAGTATTCAGAATGGATTATTGGATTAAACACAATTGGAAGGTGAAATAACCCATCTTTAAAAAGTATTATATGCAAGACCGTTTGAACTTTTATGTCTATTGCTGGATTAGTGTTGATTCATATACATCACAACTGCCACTAGATTAGAATCAACACTAGCAAGTATGGATAATGGTCAAGTAAGCAAACGAATCAAGTCAGATAAATTAGTTCCAGTCCTGGTCTAGACAGGACAGGACAAGTATTTCAGGGGAATGACAGAATAGGATAAGGAAGATACATTCCAAAAAAGTAAAAAAATTGATTAAGAAGATACATACTTGATGGAAATCATTTCACACGCAAGTTTTCTCCCAGTTATTTGCAAGATTCACTTTTCCCTCGTACAGCTTCAAAGATGAGAAGATTCCTCCTTAAGACATTTCAGAAAATTTCCAAGAACAACTTCTATATAAGAAATGGGCTAGTTAAGCTTGCATTCTTTTTTCGCAAACCTTTTGAGAGAAGAAGAAACTGCACAATCAGATAAAGACTTACTTGAATGAAAGAAAATGACCTATGAAATGCAAATCAGATATTTAACTATAGCATTTTTAAGTATAACTCTCAGTGTACCCTGTCCCCCTAACTGAATAAGATAATTGGCGAATAATAATGCAGGAGATGCATACAGAGAAACACATCCGATGGATAGAAAGGTGAACAAGATGTAGAACTTATAAACATCTAGACATTCTCAACATTCAGAAACTCCTACAAAAACCACACCATCTTTTGACTTTCTATTTTAAGCGTACGTGGAAATCCATGAAAAATGTGCCTTATTTCAGAAGACCGAATGCTATTTAAAATACCTTCTCAATTGACGACGATCAAACATAACTAGGTATGCTGTCCTGGAACATCTAACGTTAGTCTTCATATTTGTTTAGAAAAAACATCGACGGCAAATAAGAAAGACAGGTTACTTGTACAGCAGAGCTATAGAGGAGTGAGGAAGAGACCTTGGGGGAGGTGGTCGGCAGAGATGCGTGACCAAATCAACCGATGCTGGCACTGACTGGGGACCTTCGACACGAGTCGTGTTGCCATTATCGCCGTCATCGACCTTGTCTTCTTCGTTGACAAAGTGAAGCTGAAAACCACACACAACAACGTGTTCCATGGTTACCACTTACCACAAACTTCCGTCATTCGCTAATTGGTCCTTTCAAACCGACATATTTAACTCAAGTCCCACTGCCTACAACCAGTTTGGTCAGGGTGCACCCGTGATCCATTCGTGGACCACGGTAAAAGTCTTCTTCCAATATAAACATCAAATCCACCCGCCATTAGCTCAACTTTTTCCTCATTAAGTATTAACTCTTCAATTATTATCATACTCATTCAACCTCTGGGGTTCCACAAAAATTGGCCCAAGACTTGTTAACATAAAACAACATCTCATAATTAATACTGTAGCCCAGCTTGCATTCTTGCTGAATATCAAATTCAAAACCAATTAGTTGAATCACTATGATCAATTATCTTCAAGCGGAGTATTGAACTTGATTAACATACCTGGTAGTATAAAACCCGGAAAGAAAAAGGGAGCCAAGATAATGAGTTTTGCTTGTTTGCAGTATGATATTCCAGTACTCTTGTTCAAACCTACTTTCAATCTGCCACCTGAAGAAACTGGTGTCCTTGTCTTGACTTATTAGTTCAATAACTCAATTAAACAAAAAAACAGTGTTAAAGGAATAATTTATAGACCGCACATTAAGCTAAACATTTAAAAAATGTAAAGCTACGGATGGGCATCTTTGTTTTGCTGATCCATGGTTCTTTCCACAAGACCTATATATCTCAGTTTTCACTCATCCAACAGTTGATCAGACCTCAGATATGTTGCTCTTCTCAGACAGGAAACAAATTCTTTAAACAAAAATGGCTTATAACAGTTCAGAAGGGTACCAACCACCAAGAGGCTAGAGATACACTAACCTGGGAAGAAACATATATAGATAAACAAATGACAAGATCCAGAAGAATTTATAATATCAGGGACAAAGTCTCAACAGTCAACTAATCCTTAAATTCCAAGAAACAATCAATAACTTTAACTTCTTCGTGAATAGCGGGTACAAATTCATTTAATAGCTATTTTACCTGAAGGTCCTTTGACATATAAGCCCATTTCAATACTATAAGACACTATACTAAAGTATCCTTAAACCTGGAACAACTCCAAGCGATAGACCCATTTGCTAAACACTTTTCTCAGCAAGTGTGAACCCGTAGCTTGCTGGTACCTATTGATGGCCAAAAGTAATCTACACTATTAATTAAACCCATATATCTTTCAGTAACAGGAAGCTATTATTCAATGAAACAACATAATCCACATTATCCATTTGATCCAAACAAAACAATCAAACAACCAGCTGTCAGGTAAGAAGAATAACCTTTCTCCAAATTCATAACAAAAGCAGTGGTCATTTGGCAAGAAATATATAAAGAAGACGGGATACAATATAGTGTATACAAAAGCTTTGACAACAAAATTTTCATATTAACTATTTAGATTTCCCTTAGGCCAGACAAGGATTTCTGATATTTTATCAATTCTACTTTGGCTGAAATTGAATTGCCAACATAGGGAAATTTGATTTGTTTACCTTCTTGCTCCCCGAGCCCAACGGGTACAGATGTTGGAAATTCGAGGAAAGTTCCAATCCTATAATAATCCTTGAGAGATATACGACATGAATCCATCCACTTCTTTGAAAAAGAATACATATGGAATGAAAAAATACCATTTATACTCTTGGATCAATTATTTCTAAAATATCAAGTTACTGATGTCTGTCTGTGACTAACATAAAAAAAAAGGTTCCAAATGAGCAAATAAAACAATTCAATCAAATTAGTAGAAATCCAGACTTAATACAGGAGTAGAACTAGTACTACAATGAGACAAAAAAACATAGTAAGGCTGGAGTCCGCCAAAATTTGTAGTCCTAAGTTAACCAACTGAGAGATGCTTCTTTCCTCTATGATATAGCTTTAATAGCCGAGATGTTTCCTTCTTCTCAAAACATTCGACAAACTTCTGTAGGAACAACTGTTCAGATAAACCAAATGGTGTTACTAAGCTAGCATCCTTGCTCATCAAACCTTTGGAGAGAAGATCCTGGACAACCGAAGCCCTTGGAATAAGCCTTTTCTCCAAGCTATATCCAAAAATTACTGGTGCTCTGAGAAGCACCGAAGGATCCCAACCAAGCTGACCCACCCAAAAACTCATGACTGCACTGAGTTTGTCCTTAGATCGTAGCATAAAGTGGGGCAGCCTCTTAAAGGCATCTAAAATTTCTTGTTCAGACCAGCCCCATGTCTTAAAGGCATCAACTTTAGCATCCCACCGAGATTTGGTAATCGCTTTTTTGGCCAGTAATGCTACACTAAAACTTGATTTGGAAGGGTCAAATCCCAATTGTTTTACTTCATCCACAACCTTCCACAAATCAGTAGAGCAGAGTATAGAAGGCCTGGTACGAAACAAATGGTGAATGTTTGATTGGGTGACTCCATACTCAAGCAACAACTTGACATTGAATTGAACACGAGCATCAGAAATTGAAGTGGGACAAGCAATTATGCAAGCAATGGCTTTCTGATCAGAGGGAGAGAATCTTCTTACGAGTTCATAGGCAGGCATGATGTGATTGTCAAGGCTTTTACGAAGGAAATCTGGGCTCCTAGAAACCATGAGAACAATGTCAGAAGGGGAAGCACCTTTGGAGGATAAAAATTGAAACTTGGGCAATACCCTTTTGATGGGATCGCATGTAAGCAGCTCAGGTGCCCTGCGAATTATACTGTGTAACTGGGAGTTGGAGAAACCGTGGTTTTTGAAGAAGGCGAGAACTGAATCGGGCTTGTTTGGGGTGTCGAAACGAACTCGCTTGAATGTTTTGAGAGCGGTTTCTGGTGAGAAACCACAATTGGTGGTGAGGTAGGAGACGGTGAAAGATTGGCGATCGGAGATGGTTGAGAAGAAGTTGAGAGTGAGAGAGAATGGTGATGGGGGTTGAGATTGGTGAAGAAGAAGGTAACATTTGGAATTCGAGATTGGTGGTAGTGATAAGTGGGTGCGGGTGAGGTAGAGAAGGGATCTTAGGCTTAGACGGTGAGAGTTGAGCTTAAGCATGACAGAGACAGACATCGGAGATTGTCTTCTCAGTTCTCAACAGTCAAAATCAGGTAGTAACAAGTGGAGTAGTAATTTGGAGGCGTCGTTCCTTCCACAACCTACCTCCCTCTTTTTTAACAGCAGCGACTTCTAAAACCTCTGTGGCTCCGTCACCCCGTTTGGGCATTTATACAGTAACACTTGTGTTATTTCAACGTTATATGTTATATTATATTTCTTTATTTTTATTTTTTATTTATTTATTTTTTTTTATACATGTATTTGAAAAATACATAAAATAAAAAGACAAAAAAACACCTAATGTTATTTCTATTTTAGATGTTCAAAAATCATTTCTTATTTTCTAACTTGTTTTACTCTCATATGTTTTTAGGAGGCGATCACTAATTTAATGGTTATTTTTATCTGATTATCTCATTACACAAAAATATGATGAAAGGATACAAATCTCACCCCAAACAAAAATAAAAATATTGATATAAAATTAATAAAATAATTTAAAATAACAAATTAAATAAGGCGTCAACACAAAGTTAAATAATAATATTAATATATAACGCATCATTTACATAATTGTTAACATTACTAAACTTATTAATTGCGTTCTTAATACATAGTTAAATGATAATGAAATTTTTATCTTCATGTTTTTACCAACTGAACTAACAATTTCAATAGCAGAAAAAAATAGTAATAATAATAATATGTTAAAATTAAATTCAACAAATTTGTTTACTAACATATATCAAAGTTTAACTCATAAAATAAAATGCATAATTATATAGTGCATCAAACTTTATGATTAATACATAAAACTTTATTAACATATTATGTGTCTTTGAGCTGGAAAAAAATGTATTATTCATCTCATTTAACTATGAGGTAAACGAGTTTCCATTCAATCTAATTTTCAATTTAACAAATAGTGGAGTTATAAAGTCGAGCGAAAAAAAAATATATTCTAAAAATAAAATTTTGTTTTTTTTTTTACAAGAAATAAAATTTTGTTTATTAGATATAAAAATGAGTTTAATTTTGATATACTACCAATTATGAGTCATTCTATGTGTGACTTTTAAGATAGTTATGATAAGAGTCAATTTATATG
Organism: Ammopiptanthus mongolicus; assembly: GCA_039655645.1. Lineage (NCBI taxonomy): Eukaryota > Viridiplantae > Streptophyta > Magnoliopsida > Fabales > Fabaceae > Ammopiptanthus > Ammopiptanthus mongolicus. The sequence continues at coordinate 77,250,433 of CM077350.1, read as the reverse complement.
ATAATTTATGATTGATTGATTGACAGTATAAAAATATTTTTATAATAAATCACTAATAATGCATACCAATTAAATCCTATAAAAATAAGTCAAACTTATTGTATTTCAGCTATTTCAGTAATTTAAGGAATGAGTGCATAGTGAATTTAGTTAAAAAATTATTTGTCAATGACTCAATTGAATTGTGTGAAAAAATGTAGTTGTCAATTTTACTTATAAATCATGAATATTTTTAATTTTCAATGACCACGTTCTTATCATTTTTTTGGTATGTAGAGATAAGAAACAAAAACAAAGCAAGATACACTACTCCCTAATGAAATAAACCATGTAAAAACCATTATCCCCATCCATAATTTCAAATCCACCTTGCATTATTTCAAATTCTCTTGATCCTAACCTTCATAACATTATAACCAATGGTTTTATCTAAACGTTTGATCACCGAAGCATCCTTCCAACGAAAGCACGGTCCTTGGAATATTTTCTCACCCAAGTAGACTTTTGGTAGAATTCTATTGCCCCTTTCATACTTTCAAGGAATACCTTTCGTTCGATAAAATCAAACTTCACCTTGGAGCGGGAGATTCTTGCATTTGTAGAACTATGTCTCTGAAAGAGATTGTCTGCCTTTTCAATTGTTGGCTCTGATCGCCCCCATCAGGTGTTTTTTGGGTGGTGGTAGTGTATTTCCTCACACTTCATTCACTCTAAACTAATTTTATGCATTGAAAAACAAAATTAGTTAATATTGACTAAATGTTTCGTCCAAATACCAGAGATATGGATATCTAGTCGAAATGAGGTTTGGTCTAGTTCTCTCCATCTGGTTATTGAACTCAGAGGGTATTTAGTCAGAATGTGATCTGATCTCATTCTCTTCGTCCGATTGGCGAGCTCAAAGTGGCACACTCTAACGCAAACAAGTCAAGTTAGTGATGATTAAAAAATATGAGAGAGAGAATTAGAGTTTTATGTTTATGGTGTAAGTGTGTAACAAAATATAGATAAGTTGGTATAAAGATAATGTTAATATCCCTAATTAGTTAGAGGGATTCTGAATAATAGGTAAAACATATTTTCCTTTATGCTAAGCGGTTATGCTTATATCTGTATCCAAAGCGTTATCCAATCATGTGTTGGATTCAATAAATTCAAAAAATCAAAATCATCAAATCTGTTTTGAATAAAATAAGAGTTTAATTGCTATACACTAACCGTGTAAAGCTTTTTTTACATATATATCTAATAAAAAATTGTCACATCAGTAAGATTTTTTTGATTCTTATCCTAACTATCTTAAAAGTCACTCATAAGATGATTTGTAATTGGTTGACAGTTTAAAAAACTTTACACTGTCATTGCATCATAATTAAACTCATAAAATAAATCGGTTTTAATTTTAACTTTCTTAACTTATTTAAAAACTAATTTTGAAGCTAATGAAAACCCAAGTTGAAGTTAGATATGAGTCCAGATATAATTTCAATTTAGAGAAGCCCACATATAGGTAGGGCTAGGAAGCCCACACCCAAGTATATAAAAACACAAGTAAACGGTGAATGGGTTTTGTAGCAGATAGCCAGATGGGATGAGATGAGGTCCAAGAAATTGATAATTGATAAATAATAATAAATAATAAATCCTTGACCTTAAACCAATTCTATTCCATCATTAAACTGTGGAAGCAGGAAAATGACGACGGAGGCATCGGAAACTTTCCAGCCCTATATACTGTCCCAAACCCTAACCGGCCACAAGCGCGGCGTCTCCTCCGTCAAATTCTCCTCCAACGGCCGCCTCCTCGCGTCCTCATCGGCGGACAAGACCCTCCGCACCTACGCCTTTACGAACTCGGACTCCGATTCCAACAGCCTGAGCCTTTCTCCGATGCAAGAGTACTCCGGCCACGAGCAAGGCGTCTCCGATTTGGCCTTCTCGTCGGACTCACGGTTCCTCGTGTCGGCCTCTGACGACAAGACCCTCCGTGTGTGGGACGTCCCTACGGGGTCCCTTATAAAGACCCTGACGGGGCACACCAACTACGTGTTCTGCGTAAACTTCAACCCTCAGTCGAACGTCATCGTTTCAGGATCGTTCGACGAGACGGTTAGGCTTTGGGATGTGAAGTCTGGGAAGTGCTTGAAGGTGCTCCCTGCTCACTCGGACCCCGTGACAGCCGTTGATTTCAATCGTGATGGTTCTCTCATTGTTTCCAGCAGCTACGATGGGCTTTGCAGGATTTGGGATGCATCCACCGGACACTGTATCAAGACTTTGATTGATGATGAGAATCCGCCTGTTTCCTTTGTCAAGTTTTCACCTAATGCCAAGTTCATTCTCGTTGGCACCTTGGATAACAATCTGGTATTTCTTTTCTCCACTTTCGCTCTCTTTAATTTTCTCTGTGCTAGCAATGTGTTTAAACCTATGCTACTTCTATTTTAATTTCAATTTTCAGCTCAGGCTTCTAGGTATAATACGATCAGTGATTAATTCTACGTTACAATTACATACAAGGGAGTTTAGATTTTTATAATTATAATAATAACACATGCACTCAAATGGTTCTGTTTATTTTGGGGAGACTCCTGTAATAGTATTTGGTCTTGGACTTGAGCCAAAAGTAGGTGCTGTCCAGCATGAAGCACTTTAAGAAGTGCTACACCAGTGACTCACTTGTTTCAGTCATTGGATTTAACAATACAATATTCAACGGCTGAGATTTCAGTGTCCAAAAAAAATGCTAACCCATTTTACCTATTCATTAGGCTATTTTTGAATTTGCTACCCCAAGTCCATTCCTACCCCATCGGTAATTTGGGTCATGGTGATGCTGTTGGTGTGATCGGAACAGTGAGACTGTCGACCCATCCTCACCCCCAACATCGATAATATGCATGTACGCCCTCAAGTTATCAGCCACATCTGTTGAGCCTTCTTCTTGGATCCAGAGGGGGAGCGAGGGAGGTGGAAGGTGGAAGGTGGAAGGTGGAAGGTTTCTTCCACAGTGGATTTGGCTTCCAAACCACAAAGACTGAAACTCCCAGAGAAATGAGACTGACGGTGGAGGAGGGAAATAGGGATAGGGATGGGGTGGTGGTGAAGGATGGGTAAAAATGGAATTTTCAAAATAAAAAAAATAAAAAACAAATAAACTGGGAAATCTGTTGTTGTAGGTAATTTTAGTGCTACACCCATGTAGCACTTGTTTATAATCTTCATGCTAGACGCCAGCCCAAAAGTATGGTGTAATGAGATTAGAAATTCCTGTCTTGCTAAACCCGTGGGTCTCTTTAGCTTGGCAAAGATGGCAGAACTTATCATGCTATGGATTTAAGAAAATGGAGATATGATGTTTGAATAGTAAATGTACACGTGAGCTTCATTATAAATTTCTTTCTCTACACTATGATCTTCGCAATATTCTACATTTCTACTTAGATTTTGGGATCTCTTGGCTGTATAAATATGAAAATGCAAAATGAATTGTTTTTCATGTTCACTTTCCCTAATGGGCTCTACTCTTTGCAATAATATGTTTTGAATGTAATTGCATACAGCTAACTGGATGGTTTTTTCTGTTAGTTTCGTTTATTCTTCTCATTTGCTGAGTAATCAACTTGGTATAGCTCAATTTGCTACAAGATGTTTTTCCCGCATGCTTCACCATTCATTGCGCTAGTCTATATTTCCATGTTTTTGATTTACATGGGTATTTTCTTTCCCTGCAGAGGCTTTGGAACTATTCAACTGGGAAATTTCTGAAGACTTACACCGGTCATGTTAACTCAAAATACTGCCTTTCGTCCACTTTTTCTATAACAAATGGGAAGTATGTTGTTGGTGGGTCAGAAGATAATTGTATATACTTGTGGGAACTGCAGTCAAGGAAAATAGTTCAGAAATTGGAAGGTCATTCCGATACTGTTTTATCTGTGTCATGTCACCCTACAGAGAACATGATTGCTTCTGGTGCTCTTGGTAATGACAAAACTGTGAAGATCTGGATTCAACAGAAAGGCTGATTTAATTTGGACTACCGGCTAATGCTCCAGTGGATTAGCCAAAGTTGACTTAGGAGAAACTGACTTGTGATGAAACCTTAAGCTCATTTTGCAGTTTAAGACTTTGGTTGAGGAACTTTCTAGCTTTTTGCAGTTGAGTTCACTATTGTAATTTCTAGGATTTCATTTTTCAACCATTGTATCTTAGCGGATTTCATAGTTTAATGTTCCTGTACTTTTTCAGTTTGGTAAATATGGAAGTTGGATTGAAAGATAAAGTTCAATGGGTACAAGCACGTAAATATGAGATACAATTTTTCCAAGGCAACCTTGGTTTAGAACCACCGTAAATGGGTTACAGCTTGCGGCCCTGATGCCAACATAGAGAGAAAATCAACCACCACATTGTCATACTTGCATACACGGGATAAGATAACTTACTGTGATGATAACTTGGTTTGATTGAATTTTCAACTGTTGTGTTGATGGTTAATCGTTAATCCAGTAAGGCTATCTAATTTGGAGCGCCAACCTAGATCCTATTTGTGAATCAGAGAAGATATACTTCATGGATTACGACTCAGGCTCCTTTGCCCGTATCAAACTCAACTTTTTCTTTGGGGACCAATAGTGAGATGTCTACTTCATAGTTCCTAGCTCATATCAAACATGCTCCCATCTTGAAAAGCTATTGTCAGATTCTTTCTAGAATATGGCAAAGATGATCTTTTAGACAAATGTTGATCAATTAATGGTCAAGCTAGACCTCTCGCAAGAGAACTGCACGGATTCGAACCAACAACTAACCAGGCAACAATTATATTTGCTTATTTTACCTTTGAAAATCCAATACCCATAGCATTAGCAAAATTGGTTTTACTATAATTTGTCATTGTGAGAACGATAGTCCCAAGATTTTATTTCCTCTGTTACTAAAATTAAATCATTGCTTGGTTTTCCAACAACTTGTCATTTGAATACAATTTAGTTTAGCTAATCATCATTGTGGGAAAAAAGTTACGAAGTCTCTAGGGGAGCGATAATAATCTTTTATCACGGGATAAAACCGTGCATTTGCAGTAGACATCATTCTATTTTTGTTAAACATTACTTTCTCTTCAAAAAGTCCAATTTACCCCCTTAAACTTTGAATTATGTGCGGTTTTAAAATTTTAAAAATATGAAACCTAAATCCTTAGTATCCTAAATGTGTATTTCGATAAAAAAAAATGTGTACTTTGATCAGACAGCTTAAAATCGTGTGACAAACATATGAGGATCCTTTGCACTTATCCTAATATCCTCCCCTACTAATCTTAATGAACCTCTAATACAATTACTTCCTAATTTCAATCTCAACTAACCCAATTCACACAAGAAAACAATCTTTATCCCTTATTTTGATGAGAACTTCCTAAACCAACCAATAAGATCATTTATTTTTACTATTAATTATTATGATAACTAAACAACCCATGTTGACATAATCACATCAAGAGTGAAAGAACCATAGTAATTAGTTGCTGAAAAAATAAAGTGAGTGTTGGAATGATGATGACGGACCCTTGCAAGTGGGGACGGCTGGATGTTGCGGTTCCGTGGTAAATTTATGGAGGTATTGCAATGTATGAGATACTGTGTTTGTGGCATGTGACGTCTTATTGCTGGGGCTGGAGAAAGCTTGGTGTGTCTTTGATTCATGATGAACGTGTGGTCTATTTCACGGTTTTTATGGAGGATGTGGTGGGTGGGTGTTTTGGGCCACTTAGTAGAAGGTGTGTTGCACCTTGGCTGAGTTTCATTGAGTTTAGATTTAGGGGTTTTACATGTTTGTCACTTGATTTTAATTTGTTTAACCAAAGTACATATTTTAAAAACATCGGGAATCAAATTACACACAAGTTGGATTCAATTGATATGTATTGTTAGTATAAAGATTTTTTACATTGTCAACCAATCACAAATCATATATATGACTTTAAGATGATTAGATTAAGAATCAAATGTCAACCAATCATAAATTATCACCATCAACAAAACTGTTTGATTCTTATCCTAATCATCTTAAAGTCATCCATATCATAATTTATGATTGGTTGCTTTATATTGACAATGCATAGCAAGTAAACTATTTAAAGTTGAAGGACTACACATAGCTCAAAGTTTAGCTAGAGTCAATGGGATTTGTTTTTAACATGAAGGCAAATTTGGCATAAATTATTTCAGCGTAATGTAAAAGGTGACGTCTAATATGAGGGAGTGATTGTGTCCCTCACAAGTGAGGAAGAGGAAATGACCTGGAATAATAGGTAACATGGGGTTTTATGTATCATTTTAAAGTGTTAATAGGTGACATTTGTAACTACATTTTTTACAATATAGCCCCCGGTATAGAATTGGCACCACATGTCTGTGTAAAAGACAACCCCTGAGTGTGGCCATTGTCGTCGATCAGCTGAAAGCAATCTGTTTTAAGCTTCTAAAGCAGATGGGTTTTTGCAACGAAAGGAGGTGGACACGAAGGGCAGTAGAAGTTAGATTTCGTTTTCCCCATCCTACATCGAGTCCGTGCTGGAATAGTGCATAGGGTTGTCGATTTGATGAATGAAGAAAGGTGAAAGATGTCGTTGATTTGGCGAATGCAGAGGATCCCAAGTTGAAAACACGAATCGTCCAATTTGGCATTTTGTTCTGTAACCCAAATTGTGTGGGCATCTTAGAAGCAATGCTTCAGTTTAAGGCACACGACTTTCAGAAAATGCAATGTGAAATAGGTACATGACAACCAGATGGGTAGCGTAATGGTGCTATACGATTCTTATAAAGTGATAAAAATGTGTCAATTAAACCTATTTAAAGAGATGAATCTACTAGTAAAGAGTCATCAAAGGTTGCACACGATAACATATATAGGACAAGTTTCATACACTGGGAAGGAGCTGATGAAGCTGATGAATGAAATTAGGGATTTCGGATTTTCATTTAATTGGTTATTAAGAATTAAATTTCAAAAATTAAAAGGGTCAAAGTGTAAAATATAATGGCATACGGAAGTACAAGTAGTCATTGAATGATCTCATCCACTTATTTTTTAAATGATAAATCCAACGGTCAGTTTGTCTCCCTCACCTATGAGGGACTTAGTGACACCCTCATATTAAAAGCCACCAATATAAAAACAAAACTAGATCTTATCCCAAAATTTGCACTCTGTGTGGACCATTCTTGGAGAAACACCCATGGAGAAATAGAGTAAATATGGTGTGAGAACAAGGCCTACTCTTTGTCAAAAAAAAAAAAAAAAAAAAGAAACCAGGCCTACTCACATGTGAATGTAGGAATTATGGCAAATGAATTATTGGCTCCATCGGCATTGGTTTAAGGTTATAAAACCTATTTATTAAATATTTATTTACATATAGCCAAAAATGCAAAATACTAGAAGCTCCATTCATGGTGCACATGATTTTTTCTTTTATCTTTATGCATACATGTTCACCGAAGAATTTGGATAACTATTCTTATACGAAGACATAAACTAAGTATTCTAATCTAATTGAATTTGGGTATATTTTTTTAATGTGAAATAGACATCGCTCTAATTTTTTAATGATTTTGTTTTAGGAAAGTGATTTTGTTTTAGATAAAACTTCAAGATGAAAAACCATCATGTTCTTTATCATGCTTATTCTAATATTTTCATTTTTATAATGGATTTTATCTATTGTTCTTTGAGGTTCATGAACTAAATACAGGTCAAGAACTAAAACTGACCCAATCTTCTACAAAAGCCACTTCTGCCAACAGAGGTAGAACTTATATATAGTTATGAAATGTTTTGCCCCTTAATAATGACAAATATATCTGATATATATAGCACGAAATTATTGTTTGTTGTACATGATAATATTCCAGGTGTTTTCAAGTTTGCTTAGGAACATATTTTGGCTTGGATATATACACCCGAGAAGCATTGCCATGAAGATATATACACCCGGGAAGCATGTTTTGGCTTGGATTGACTTTGTCGAGATAGCTTCATTGTATTTGAGCACATATCAATTTTATGTTGTCATGAATGTGCAGAGCACATGTAATTTCTTACAAACTGAAAAGTTTTTATATTGTTGATGCAGTCTTTGTTTTCTTCATAACAATTGATAGTATACATGGAGTTTAATATAGACAAACTTATTAATATATAATAGATTGTTTATTAAGGTCGTTTCAAACATGTGTAAAAACGAAAGTGACCCGTGCGAATGCACGGGTACCTTATTAGTGTAAAAACAAAACTAAATCTTAACCCAAAATTTGTACTCTCTGTGGACCAGTCTTGGAGAAACACCGTGGAGAAATAGAGTATATAGGGAGTGAATTCTCCCATGTTGGAAAAATATATGAGGAAGTTATGTTTTTAATCTCCATCATTCAATTCTCCTATCCCCCATTTTTAAACACATTCTCTTTTTTTTTCAACATATTAGATGAGGGGTTGAGATTAAACATGAGAAAAAATAATATGAGGTAATTCATTCCCGAGTAAATACGGTATGAGAACAAGAGTCTTGTAAAAACAAATTATTTATTTACATATTTATAAATTTTTAATATTTATGAAAATTATTAATTATATTTTAATATAATATATTTATTTTGTACATAATAAATAATTTTGTTAAAAATAAAATAAAAACATAAAAATTCATAACAATACAAAAGTGTTGTTGTAATATATGCATTTAGGCTTTCAGGTGCGGTTAAGTTGATATATCTTCATAAACAAGCTAGGGCGGCCCAAAAAAAAAAGGGTGTTATTTTTTATATCACAATTTTTTTTTCATACACTACAATTTTATTAAAAATATTTAAAAATCCCTAAAATAACCCTATCATCTCAATACACTCATAACCTATATCGAGAGATACACTCCTCACCTCCCATCTTCTTCATTTTTCCCTCTTCTTTCCGTCACCCATAATTTTTCTCACCTCAAAATCAAATTTAACATATGTTGGAGAGTCTATGATTTTCTGGTGTTTCACATCGGTGCTCTTCTGCCATTTTTGGATCTGTTGTTGTGCTGCCGGATGAAAAAAGATCTGAACCTGTTATTCGGCCAGATGAATAACATTTCTTAGCGTCAATTTTTCCTTTTTGAAAAACAAAAAAATTGAACATATTTTTGTTGTCATATTGAAGTATCTCATGTTAGTCCACTTTGCACTGTTGTTACAGGTGAGCCACATCAGTGAGCGGGAAGTTTTAAATGAGCAAGCATACATGTTGTTTTATGTTCGCGATAGAAAAAGTATTGTTCTAAGGAAGCCTGTTAACAACCCTTCCCAAGCCATTCACGGCAATGGCTGCCCAAACGGACAACTTTCCCAACCAATTCCCAACATTAGGACTAGAGGAAACATGAAGGGAACATCATAATTATGTTAAATTTGATTTTGAGGCGAGAAAAATGGGGGGTGAGGGTGAGGCTGAGGAGGGAGAAGAGGTAAAGAGGTAGAAGAGGGGGGAGAAGTGATGTATTACTGAACATAGGTTATGAGGTGTATTAAGATAGTTGAGATATTTTAGGAATATTCAAATATTTTAAAAAAATTTGTGATATATGCAAAAAAAATTATGGTGTAAAAAGCAACGCCCCAAAAAAAATCATCATGGATAATAAATTAGACTCGGACTCATATTCTACAAAACAGGCTCATATTCCGAACCTCCTTTTTCAATTTTTTTCCTTAAAAGATTGCACCTATTATAGTAATAATAATAATAATAATTATTATTATTATTATTAGATTTAATTACATTTTTGTTCCCTGAAATTTCATCAATACGTGATTTTAGTCTTTGTAATTTCAATAACTCAATTCAAATCGTTGTACTTTCATAAATGCGTAATTTTGGTCCTGATAATTTAAATTCCTCAAATCAAGTCCTTGTACTTTCAAAATTGTCTAAAAATTTATTATATAAATTTTTTTATATTGAAAATATTAATAAAAATAATATATTATTATAACATATAACTAATAATATATTAAATTTCATTATAAGATTATTTTAATAATGAGAGGAAAACAAGTACTCGGATAAATATATAAATAATAATTGCTTGAAATATAAAATATATATATATATATATATTATTAGAAATTAAGATTATAAATTTATGTATTACATATTTTATATTTTTAATTTGTAGATAATTATTATTTATATAATTATCTGAGCAGCTATTTTCCTCTCTTTAATAAAATAATTATACGATGAAATTTTTAATATTATTAGTTATATATTATTTGTATTAATTTTTTTAATATAATAAAAAAAATTAACTTTATAAATTTGAGGTAATTTTGAAAGTAAAGATGTTTGATTTGAGTAATTGAAACTATAGGGATCAAAATCACGCATTTGTGAAAATATGATTTGAGCTATTGGAACTATATATATGGGTCAAAATCACGTATGTGTGAAAGTACGTAGACTTGATTTGAACAATTGAAACTACAGGAATCAAAATTATGCATTACTGAAATTACATGAATTACTAGTGCAATTAAACCTTATTATTATTGATTTTTTCAGTTTTTCACAGAAGGAAACACATTTCATATTCTCTCAACGAAATATGATTTTATTGTTTTTTCTGTAGGTGCGTGTGCAGCCAATGATACATTAACAAGGATAAAATTTGGTTAAAGTTTTGTAGACGTTTGTGCTAGTTTTTTTTAATAAAAATAAAATGTGTATATATATATATATATATATATATTTAAAATAATAGTATATTAAATTCCTAGTAAAAATAACATGATAAATATCCAAATAATTTTACTTAAATTTTTGCTCCTCTACATACCGTTCAGGCTTCAACGCCTACGGTCTACCTACCAATGGTGGAGTGGGCCTGTATTGATTTGATTGTACCACCGGGTCATGCTTTGCTTTGGGACGAGAATGGCCTGCGACTTGTCTCAGCCTCCACAGTTAACCTAGTTTTGCACAAACAAAATATTGCTGTAATTTTTATTTGTCAAAGTATTCATATAAAAATTATTTTAAAAAAAATAAATCTTATTCTACATTATGGTTATGAAATATGATCAAAAAAAAAAGCATGGTTATGAAATCAATATTAATATGAAGCATTAACATTTATAATCTTGCTAAATATTCATATCTTCTTTCCCATAATAAAATTCGTTGGCTTTAAACCCTTTTCCCTTAACACAATAATATTGAGTTAGTTAATTCAGTTTGAGTTAGTTAATTCAGTTAGTTAGTAACAGTTAGGAGTGTAACTGTAAATCAGTTAATCCGTGTGGGATTAACATCTATGTGTGTATAAATACTTGTGAATGGATTAATAAATGTGTGTGTGCAATTATTCAGTAATTCTGTGTAACCCGTCTATACACTGTTCATATGTCTATTCACTAGTGCAAAATATGGATTCTACAACAGGTTTCTAGATCGGTTGAAAAGGAACCGATTTAAAAAAAGAGGCGGTGGCAATTTTGAAAATAAGTTCAAAATTATTTACATCGGTTCATAAAGAAACCGATGTATAAAACATTTAACATCGGTTAAATATTTCAACCGATGAATACAATTTAAATAAAAAACTATTTATTTATTCCCGCCAAGTATATACATCGGTTATTACACAACCGATCTCATTAGTAAACTTTCAAACTCGGTTATTTTACAACCGATCTCATTATTAAACTTTCAACATCGGTTCTATTAACTAACCGATTTCAAATCTTCATTAAACCCATTTCTCCAACGTTAATCTTTCATATCTTTCCCTCCTCACTGTTTGCCCTCTCTCTCGTTTGCTCCTTCTCCTTCATCCTTCACCACCGTAACCTAGCACCATCCTTCTCCTTCTCCTCACATTTCGTTGCTGCTCCTTCATCGCTGATACACTGCCCACGGCTCCTTCATCCTTCATCCTTCATCACCTCTCTCTCGTTTGCTCCTTCTCCTTCATCCTTCACCCTCTCCTCTGAACCTTTGTACCAAACTTTGCCCACGGCTTCACCTCTGAGGTGAGTTTGTTTACATTTATTTTTTCGTTTTTGGCTTTAGGTTTTATGATATTATATAGTTTATTCGTAATGGCTTTATTTTTTCATTTCGTTTTTGGCTTATAGTTTATTTTCAATTCTACTTAGGACAAGGCAGCACCTGTTGCTACTCCAGAAAAGCCACCTGAAGAAGATCTGAATCCATTCTTGATATTCCCTAACCTGAGGAAAATTTGAAGGTACGTATCTAATATCCTTATTTTGATTATTAATTGCTTCCCCATTCTATTCTGTTGAACCCAATGCTTCACTCTGTTAGTGTGCTCATGTCATATGGAGTCGTTTCCAGTCTTGCTCATGACATTTATATGAGTGTTTCCATGCAGTGGTCTGCTTAGTAAACTGAGTGAAACTTCCATACAGTTCTCTTTCTTTCTCTCTACATTTTTGTTGTTGTCTGCTACCTGTTACTTTGGTTTTGCTATGTAACTTGATTAGTTTTACAGTATGCATATGGCATGTAACTTAATTAGTTTTACAATATCGCATGTAACTTGGCAGGAAATCCATACGTGACATTCTAATGAAGAAAAACACTTCTCCTTCTGATTAGATTTTCTTATGAAATTAAAAGGAGAAAGGAAGAGAAAAAGTATTAATGTATTAGTTTTACTATTTGCTGCTTTAACTTAGGGATTAATTGGACTGTTGGATTATCTTTTAGTGTTAATAAATTAGCAAAACCTTAGTTTCCCGTTTGAGATTCAATATTAATGAGCATATGTGTACTTTATTAAGGTACTACTCATTGTATTGAATCTTGAATTGTCCAAGTTGGACAGTTTGGGGAAAAACTTATTCTTCATTTGGTTAATACTTATTCCTTAATTCTCATATCTTATACTTGAAGAAATTTCTGTCTGCTGCATTTCCTTTTGTTCTCCGGGTGCACACTTTGTCGCGGTGGATGTCACCGCGGTCAAGTCGTGTACGTCGGAGACCAATGGGAAATGCTGCCGAAATTTCGTTAAGTATGGGCATGAAAGTTAAGGACTAATTGTTAACTGAGTGTTGAAGAAGTTTCTTCTCGAATGGGATAGGGCCATACCCTGTGATAAAAAGGAGTTGAAGATCTTGGACTAAGTGAAGTTGGTGTTGTTGTAGTTATGGATCGTAATTGGATCGATGCTAGACGCACAAGTCATGAGTATGAGAATGGAGTGGAAGAGTTTTTAGAATTTGCTAAAAGAAATGTTCCCGATAGTAATGGAAGGTTTTATTGTCCTAGTGTTAATTGTTTGAATGAGAGACGACTGGAAGCTGAGAAAATACGAGAGCATCTTATTTGTGAAGGGATATGTAAGAGTTATACAAGATGGATATGGCATGGTGAATTGTTAGACAAACCAAGTGTGTCCCAAAGAGAGGAGGTTGATGACGTAGATATGGACGATCGACTAGAGGACATGATCCGCGATATTGGACAAGAGTCATTTCAACGAGCAAATGTGTATGATACTTTGTGCAGTGATGCAGATAAGCCTTTGTATCCTGGGTGCTCTAATTTCACACGGTTGTCAGCGGTGTTAAGATTGGTAGTTGTGAAGGCGAGAAATGGGTGGAGTGATAAAAGCTTCACCGAATTGCTTGAGTTGTTGAAAGAGATGCTTCCAGAAGGTAACACATTGCCGAACCGTAACTATGAGGCGAAGAAGATATTGTGTCCGATGGGTATGGAGTATAAGAAAATACATGCATGTCCTAATGATTGCATATTGTATAGGAATGACTTTGAAAAGATGCACGAGTGTCCAAGGTGTGGGGTATCACGCTACAAAGTGAACGATGGTGATTCAAATTGTGATGTGATCACAAAGGGTCCTCCTGCGAAGGTGTTATGGTATCTTCCATGCATTCCAAGGTTCAAGCGATTGTTCGCTAATGTAAATGACGCAAAAAACATTAGGTGGCATGCAGATGAGAGAAAATGTGATGGACAGCTTCGCCATCCGGCTGATTCTTTGCAATGGAAGAGAATTGATAGTTTATTTCCGGATTTCGCCAATGAGAAAAGAAACCTTAGGCTTGGACTTGCTACCGATGGCATGAATCCGTATGGCACCTTAAGTAGTATTCATAGTTCATGGCCTGTTCTCCTGGTAATTTATAACCTACCTCCTTGGTTGTGCATGAAGCGCAAATACATTATGTTATCTATGATGATTTCGGGCCCAAAACAACCAGGAAATGACTTAGATGTTTATCTAAGTCCCTTGATTGAAGACTTGAGAAAGCTGTGGGTGGAAGGCGTTGATCTGTTTGACGGGTATTGCAATGAGACTTTCAAGATGCGTGCCATGTTATTTTGCACCATCAATGACTTTCCAGCATACGGGAACTTGTCCGGATATAGTGTTAAGGGCCATAAAGCATGCCCTGTATGTGAAGAAGGCACATGCTACCATCAACTACAACATGGAAGGAAGACAGTTTACCTTGGGCATCGAAGATTTCTCACACCTGATCACCCGTATCGTAGATTGAGAAAAGCTTTTAATGGATGCCAGGAGAATGAAATTGCTCCGACGGCCTTAACCGGAGATCAAGTTTATCAACGGGTTAAGGACATGGATATTATCTTTGGAAAGACCCATAAGAAGGCTACTGAGAAAAACATATGGAAGAAGCGGTCGATCTTCTTTGATCTTCCATACTGGTGCAAACTTGATGTAAGACATTGTATTGATGTGATGCATGTGGAGAAAAATGTGTGTGATAGTGTAGTCGGGACGCTTCTTAACATTCAAGGCAAGACAAAGGATGGTGTCAATGCTCGTTTAGATCAAGTTGCGATGGGCATACGAGAGCAGTTAGCTCCACAATCAGTAGGGGTTAAGCGGACTTATTTGCCCCCAGCATGTCATACTTTATCAAAAAAAGAGAAAAAAAGTTTTTGTGAGTGTCTGCGGGGCGTCAAAGTGCCACAGGGTTACTCTTCAAATGTTAAGAGGCTTGTCTCAATGAAAGATCTCAAATTAGTTGGTTTAAAGTCTCATGATTGCCATGTCTTGATGCAACAACTACTACCAGTGGCTATTCGTGACATCTTGCCTAAAAAAGTGAGACATGCCATAACAAGGTTGTGCTTATTCTTCAATGCTATATGTAGCAAAGTCATTGACCTTCAAAAACTGGATGAGTTGGAAACTGAGGCTGCTATTATCTTGTGTCAGTTGGAGATGTATTTTCCTCCTTCATTTTTTGACATCATGGTTCATTTAATTGTTCATCTAGTGAGGGAGATTAGATTGTGTGGCCCCGTTCATTTAAGGTGGATGTACCCAGTTGAGCGATACATGAAGATACTAAAAGGGTATGTGAAGAATCCACACCGTCCTGAAGCATCTATTGTTGAAAGGTATGTTGCAGAAGAAGCTATTGAGTTTTGTACAGACTACATGTCAGAAGCGGAACCTGTAGGGCTTCCTAAGTCTCGTCATGAGGGAAGATGTGATGGTAAGGGTACACGAGGTATTACTGTTAAGAGCATGGGTCGAGAGGAAGTGCTTCAAGCACATTTGTATATATTGAATAACACCGATGAGGTTAATCCTTACTTATGTGATCACAAAACCATTGTCAAGCAAAATTACCCTCGAATGAACGAAAAATGGTTGTTGAACAAGCATAATAAGACTTTCTTAAACTGGTTTAAAGATCAAATTGCGGAGGATAATACTGCTTCTGATACATTAAAATGGTTAGCACACGGGCCTAACTTTGATGTCATATGTTGGAGTGGATACGATATCAATAAGTTTTCCTTCTATACAAAGTCCCAGGATGACAAGAGTACCATGCAAAACAGTGGGGTTATGATTGTAGCCGAGTCTATGCACTTCTCTAGTTCAAAAGATACAAACCCCGTTATGGCATCCATATCTTACTTTGGAGTCATTGAAGAGATTTGGGAGGTCGATTACACTAAATTTAGAGTACCTGTTTTTAAATGTAAGTGGGTTGACAGTAACAGTGGTGTACAAACCGATGAGTTAGGATTTACATTGGTAGACCTTGACAAGGTAGGTCATACAGAAGAGCCTTTTATCATGGCTTTCCAAGCAAGACAAGTGTTTTATATCCATGATCCTTCTAACAAAAGGTGGTCGGTGGTTCTCCAAGGAAAAAACATGCATAATGGTAGTGAGGAAAATCAAGATTCAACTCTCGATATTTCCGATACTCCTTCTTTCTCAACACGGATGCCTACTTTCAATGAGGAAAATGAAGCGGACGATGTACATGCCATTCGTGATGATCATCATGAAGGGATATGGGAGAACATTACTACTTGACCATGGTGTAAGTTATGTTTAAAGTTATATTTATTAGTTAAGTTATGTTTATCTTGATAAATATAAGTTAAGTTTTTTTTGTTATTTAATTTGATATTTATATGTTAAGTTATTGTGTAAGTTATGTTTAAAGTGATATTTGTTATTTATCCATCTTTACTGACATAGTTTATTATTTTTTGTATAAACAGGCATACATGGCAGATCCCTCGGGCATCCCTCCTACACGCAGCGGGTCGGATACCCCATTGACAGGAAAAAAAGGTAGACGCGCCACACGATTAAAAAAATTGGCCATCAACCGTAGTGGTAATCAAAGGTTGAGGGTTGAGTTTGATGAAGATTGCTTACCTATAGGGCCAATGGAAGATCAGTTTAAGAGTTTTGTGGCCGTCCTTGCCAAAAGCAAGGCTAGTATACTTATTGAGGATTGGGACCATGTACCGACGAACGTGAAGGATCAGATATGGGATAGTATCATGGTATTTTACTTTTACCCTCTTTGGTTGTATATATTTTATTTCACCATATTATTTTCATATACACTAATTTCTCCATTCTGTTTTGTAAATATAGCTCACCTTTGAAGTGCCGGATACCGAGCGTATGAAGAAAAAATGGATTTCGTATGCGGGTGAGCGTTGGAGAGCATTTAAAACACAACTAAGCGGGAAATACATACATGGGCGTGCAGACAAATCTCCACTTGAGATGTACCCGTTCCTTGATCAAGAGACATGGGATAGATTTGTTCAGATCCGATTGGATCCCGCCTTTCAGGTTAACTTGAGTTATATTGTTTAACTTTACCAACCAAATTGATTTTATTAATATACTGAATTCAGTTGATGTTATTTATATTAGGAGAAAAGGAAAAAGGCGCAGGAGATCCAGAGTAAGAATCTCTACCCCCATCGTTTGTCTCGTGGGGGATATAAAAAGCTGAGGAGGAAGATGATTGAAGAGAAGAAGAAACAACTTTTGGAACAAGCATCCCAAGCTGATCCTACGGCTGATCCACCTCCAGAAGTTGTTGATCCACCTCCACCCCCACGCCACCATACATGGAAGAGAGCCCGACAAGGACCATCGGGACAATATACATCTGAGGAGGCACGTCTTGTTGCCGAAAAGATTGTAAGTATATATTCAATTCTAATTGTAATTGTAACATGCTTATCCATCATCTTACACAAATTAATGTGACAATTGTATGTTGTAGGATTCCTTGGACGAACAAAGCACACAAGGAACCTTTGTGTCTACTGGACGCAAAGATGTCTTGGCTGTTGCGATTGGTAAAGAGGACCACCCAGGCCGTGTCCTTGGTGTTGAATGGGGTGTTGGCATTACCCAATACCATGGGCCATCTTCACATCATCGGAAGAGGGATGATATTGAGTCCATCAAGGCGCAGCTTCGAGAAGAAATAAAACGAGATCTTCTCTCAGAGTTGGCATCTATGGGTTTTTCCCAGCAAAACACAAGTGCCCAACCGTCTGTACCTGTGAGCACTATGGGTTCATGTGATCATTCACATCAGCCTGATAAGGAGGACGATCAATGTGAGTTGTATGTTGATGATCATCATGATCGCCGGGTAGTGGCATTTGGGAGGGTACACAACTTGGGAAATACCTTACACCACCAGACATTAGAGGATGATCATGTGAGGGTGGTGGTGGAAGATGTTCTAGATGTTGATGCTCTAGTCCCTGTGCCCACTGAGGAGGTTATTACAGTTGGCCAGGCCCCCGGTAATTTCATCCCTTGGCCGAGAAGACTTGTGAGGTTTTTTGTTTCAGCCAAGGTATTCATGTAATTGTTCACTTACATATGTTTTTCTATATTTACAATTGAAATAACTTAATTGTGTTTACTTGTGTACTAATGCTTTACCTCTATTGTTTAGGATGATGGAAAAGATCATCGACCCAAAAGGCCTAGGTCGGATCCGAGAAAACTTGTGGCGTCTGGTTCATCGAAGGTATTCATATAATCATTCAATAAGTTAAGTTTTTTTTTTATTTACAATTGAAATAACCTAACCGTGTTTACTAATGTTCTATATTTGCTGTTTAGGGTATTGACAAGGATGTTGAACTTGATGCTCTGGAACGTCTCGCATTAGCTGCCGTGAAACTTGGGAAGGAGTCCGCTTTTATAAATTTGGAACACGATGGCAAGCCCGACACTTTCTATATCCCCCAGAGGGACATTATGGAGATATGCATTGATAGTGAAATGCTTTGCATGACAGTTGTCTCATTATGGTGCACGTAAGTTATGTTATTTCAACTAATTAATTTGTAAGTTAACTAATTAAGTTTTTAACTATTATAACTAATATTTATTTCAATATCTTAGGTATCTGCATCGCCTGTGTATTGATAGGGGTAACCTCCATCTTTATGGATTCCTTGACCCTCAACTAATTCAGGGTGAGACACTTAGGTCAGATGAGATTACTGCGTACATGCGACGTGTGCTTGATGAAGGCAAAAAACAGTTCTACCTAGCACCTTACCTCCATCTGTAAGTACAAGTTTTACTAGTGATTTATCATTATCTGTGACTTGTCTCTAACTGTTTCCAAATGCAGTAAACATTGGCAATTATTGATCATTTGTCGTGGTATGAGTGTTGTGGTCTTCTTTTGTTCGTTGGGAAGGAAGCCGACAAAAGAAATCAAGCTTATTGTTGAAACGTAAGCTTTTAATTAATTTAATTTGTACTACATTTGCTTTATTAATTACTCTGAAATATATAACATACTTTAAATTCATATTTTCTTAATTATGATAGAGCTATGAACGTAAGTCGTGTTTTGGATGGTGGTAGGCCTAGGCCTATTAGGTGGATTTACCCTAATGTAAGTAGTTTATTCATTAGTACCCGAGATTCAATTGCAGTGTAAAATAGTTACTATTATGTTTTTACTCATTATATATTCAAATTGTGTATTCATTTGTAGTGTCATAGGCAACGTGGCGGCTGGGAGTGCGGATATTATGTCATGAAGTGGATGTTCAACATTGTCTCCGCGAGTATTACAGATCGATGGAAGGAGGTAATTAACTAATAACATTTGTAAATAGTTATAGATTAATTATGTATAGTTATAGTTGATTAGTTATAATTAATGTGCAGATTTTCGACAATCCGGAAGCATTTTCTGAAGAGGACATTAAGGACATCAAGGAGCGTTGGGCAAACTTCTTTCTTGAGATGACTTCTGAACATTAATTTATATATGGATGACATTTTATTTCTTTAATTTGTTTAATTTGTTATATTTCTTTGTTGTTTCTTTGTTATGTATTAATTTAATTAATTAGTTTGAATTTATTACATTATATAATTAGTTGAGTTTGTTGAATCAAAAGCTGACTTTTGCATAATCAATAAAGTATAGTTTGGCTTATTACTTAGTATATATAGTGATTTGGATTCTGTTATTGTTGGGATTCTATTTTGGCTGGGATTGTTCTGGTTGTACATATATGAAACAGGGTTAAGGATTGTCACTGGTTTAAAACAAAGTATTAAAAAAAAAAATGGACTATCAACATCGGTTACAATAGAGAACCGATGTTGAAATATCAATTTCAATCGGTTCTGAGTTACAACCGATGTGACAATATACTTTCAACATCGGTTACACTACCAAACCGATGTTGACTTTTAACTTTCAACATCGGTTCTATATTATAACCGATGTTAAAAGATCTTTTTCAATAATTATTAATCTGTTGAATGAGAACTTTCAAAATCGGTTTTGTTTATAACCGATGTTGAAAGTTAACTTTCAACATCGGTTAAAAACCGATGTTAAAAGGTCTTACATTCTACATCATCTGTTTCTACATCGGTTCCATAACCGATTTAGAATGATATTTTTAACCGATGTTAAACATGTTTATTGCACTGGTGATTGTGTGTGTTTAACTCGTCTACGTTTCGCGACTTGTCTGTGTGCCTAGCGCGACCCGTCTGTGCCCTCTGTGTGTGCTTCGCGCAACCCGTCTATGCCCTACGACCCGTCTATCCTGTGTATGTGTGAACTGATAGACAGGTGATTTGTTCTAACATTTGGTATCAAGAGCTTTACGGCCCTGGGATCAGGAGTGTGATTCTGGTAATTAGTGTGCAAATCGATTTGGTTTTTTTTTTCTTGCAATGGAGAAATCAAATGGAATTATGGGTGGAAACCTACCAGTTCTTGATTCCAAGAACTGGGACCGATGGAAGAACCAGATGGAGGTAATCTTTGGCTTCAAAGATGTGTCTGGCGTGGTGAAAATTGGCTTCCAAGAATTGGGGGTACACCCCACAGAGGCGCAACGAACGGCCTTCAAGGAGTCAAAGAAGAAGGACTACACAGCTCTGTTCTTGCTCCATCAATGTGTGGACTCGGCCAATTATGAAAGGATTTCTGCTGCGAAGACCTCCAAGGCAGCCTGGGATATTCTTGAGAGGAGTCATGCGGGTGGTGATAAACTCAAGAAAGTGAGGCTCCAGACTTTACGAAGACAGTATGAACTGTTGCAGATGGAGGAGCAAGAAAATGTTGCTGATTACTTCACAAAGGTACTGACCCTCACAAATCAGATGAAAGCTTGTGGTGAAACTTTTACTGATGTGATGATAGTAGAAAAGATTCTTAGGACCTTGGTTTCCAAATTCGACCATATTGTGGTTGCTATTGAAGAATCTAAGAATCTTGAGGAGTTGAAGGTGGAAGAATTACAAGGGTCCTTGGAGGCTCATGAACAAAGGCTGAATGAAAGAAGTGCTGAGCGAAATTCTGAGCAAGCACTCCAAGCTCAGATCAGCAAGAAAGGAGGAAAGGACACTGGCAAGAAGTGGAAGGGCAAAGAAAAATTTAAAAGCAGCAAGTGGAGAGCCGATGGAAATCCCAATTCTGGTCAAGATAGTCACTTCGTTGATCAAAAGCAAGGGGAAAGTTTCAGCAAACAAGGAGGTGGCAAAGGGTGAAAAGGTCAGAGAAAATTTGACAAAAGCAAGGTAAAGTGTTATGCTTGTCAAAGATATGACCATTTTGCTGATGAGTGTAGATCCAATAAGGCTTCTAACAGCAGAGATGAACAAGAAGCGAATGCTGCCCATGGTGAAAGCTTAGACTCCGATCAAGTTCTTCTAATGGTTACTACCAGAATAGAAGGCACAAATTCTGGTTCTTGGTATCTTGACACAGGGTGCTCCAATCACATGACTGGGAATAAAGGTTGGTTTGTAGAACTTGATGAGGCAGTCAAGAGCAATGTGAGGTTTGCTGACAACAGTTCCATAAGATCAGAAGGAAAAGGGAAAGTCTTGATTAAAAGGAAAGATGGGAAACCAGCCTACATATCTGATGTTCTCTATGTACCAACCATGCAAAATAATTTGCTAAGCATGGGGCAGTTACTAGAGAAGGGATTCTCTATGAATCTCAAAGATAATCAGATGAGTGTCTATGACAGCAAGGGAAAGATGATCTTGAAGGCTCCTTTGTCCAATAATAGGACCTTTAAGATTGATATTCAGGTGGCTGAGTTACTCAGTCTGTCAGCAGCTGTCCAAGATGAAAGCTGGCTGTGGCACCTGAGATTTGGCCATCTCAACTTCAAAAGCTTGTGTCAGCTGAAAAACAGTCAGATGGTGTATGATCTTCCCTCCATTCAATTACCAGAACAAGTGTGTGAAGGGTGCATGATAGGGAAACAACCGAGAAACTCTTTCAAGTCACATGTTGCTACACGAGCTACTGAACCTCTTGGAGTCATTTTCTCAGATGTTTGTGGACCGTTTGAAAAAGTCTCTCTTGGAGGTAACCAGTATTTTGTTTCTTTTATTGATGATTATACAAGAAAAATATGGTTGTTTCTCATTAAAAGAAAATCAGAGGTATTTGATGTCTTTAAGAAATTTAAAGTTCTGGTTGAAAAACAAAGTGGTAGGTTCTTAAAGATTCTAAGAACAGATGGTAGAGGTGAGTTCACATCAAGAGAGCTCGAGAATTTTTGTGATAAAGAGGGCATAATTCATGAAGTTACAGCTCCCTATACTCCACAGCATAATGGCACTGCTGAGAGGAGAAATAGGACTATTTTGAACATGGCAAGAAGCATGATGAGAAGTAAGAAAATGCCACGCTGCTTCTGGGGTGAAGCAGTAGCAACTGCAGTATACATCTTAAATCTGTGTCCCACCAAAAGATTGAATTGCACTACTCCTTAGGAAGCTTGGACAGGGAAGAAGCCAGCTGTGGGCCACTTGAGAATTTTTGGTTCTCTTTGTTACAGACATGTCCCAGATGAAAAGAGAAGTAAGCTGGAGAACAAGAGTGAGAAGATGGTAATGCTTGGTTATCACCCTACAGAAGCTTATAAACTATATGATCCTGTCAGCATGAAGGTGATCTTTAGTAGGGATGTTATCTTTGATGAGTCCAATACTTAGGATTGGAACCAAACCCCACTGAGAGGCATGATTGATAGACGGGTCTCTGTCACTTTGGCAGATCCCGATCAGAATGCTACACAACTGCAAGATGCTGCTCCTGTTGATACTCATACTACAAGACCACAGAGGAATAGGCAACCACCAACCAGATTGACTGATTATGTGATGTTTCTTGATAGTGCAATAGCAGGAGAAGGTGATCTGGTTCAGTTAGCATTGTATGCAGATGTGGAACCTGTGACTTTTGAGCAGGCAGTTCAGGAACCTAAGTGGGTTGCAGCAATGCAGGAGGAAATACAATCTATTAATAAAAATGACACATGGGAGTTGGTTGCCCTCCCCAAGCAAAAGAAGCCAATTGCAGTGAAATGGGTCTTCAAAACCAAAATGAACCCTGATGGTTCAGTAGCCAAATACAAGGCTAGGTTGGTGGCCAAAGGGTTTCTACAAAAAGAAGGGCTGGATTATGGAGATGTGTTTGCTCCTGTGGCTAGAATTGAGACAATAAGGCTTGTTGTAGCCTTTGCAAGTGCAAAAAGGTGGACTTTACATCAGTTGGATGTCAAGTCAGTATTTCTAAATGGATCACTGGATGAGGAGGTCTATGTGTGTCAACCTCCCGGGTTTGAGATAGCTGGCAGTGAAGACAAGGTGTATAAGCTGTATAAAGCCTTATATGGATTGAAGCAAGCTCCTCGGGCTTGGAACAAGAGGATAGATAATTTTCTCTTACTATTAGGCTTCAGCAAATGCAGTGTGGAATATGCAGTGTATGTGAAAGCCTCTAATGCATCGGACCTACTATTAGTATGTCTGTATGTAGATGATTTGCTTGTGACTGGGAATAGGAGTGAAGAAATTGAAGAGTTCAAGAGAAAAATGATGGCTGAATTTGAAATGTCTGATTTAGGCATACTTTCATATTTTCTGGGAATGGAGTTTGTGACTACCAGAAAAGGTATATTGCTGCACCAAAGAAAGTATGCATCAGATGTGTTAAGAAGATTTCATATGTATGACTGCAATCAAGCTGACACTCCTGTTGAAAACAACCTTATGCTTGAGAAAGGTAAAAGTGAGAAAGCTGTTGATTCCACTCTTTTCAAGCAGATTGTTGGTTCACTTAGATACTTGTGCAATAGTAGGCCAGATATTACCTATGGTGTTGGTCTTGTTAACAGATTTATGGAAAATCCTAAAACCTCCCATCTTCTGGCTGCAAAGAGAATTTTGAGGTATATAAAAGTACATTTGATTATGGTCTACTGTATTCTAACAGTTTGGCTATTTCAGAGATTGCACTCAGAGGGTATTCTGACTCTGATTGGTGTGGAGATAAAAGTGATAGAAGAAGCACAACAGGATATGTATTCATGTTGGGAAATGCCTCTATTTCCTGGAGTTCAAAGAAGCAACCTGTTGTTGCACTCTCATCCTGTGAGGCAGAGTACATTGCAGCCTCTTATGGTGCATGTCAGGCTTTGTGGCTTGAGTCATTACTAGAAGAGATACATTTGAAAAGTGATGTTCAGATGCAGCTTCTAGTAGACAACAAATCAGCTATCAATCTTACTAAAAATCCAGTGGCACATGGAAGAAGTAAACACATTGAGACTAGATTTCATTTCTTGCGAGATCAAGTAAATAAGGAGAAGTTGAGCTTAGTTTACTGCCGCACTGAAGATCAAAGGGCAGATATACTGACTAAAGCTTTAAAGGGAGATAAATTCAAGTTGTTAAGAGATAAGCTGGGAATTGTGTCATTGTCAAAAATTCAGTAGAGTGTGATGTGCTGCAAATGAATGGTGAAGTCTAGGGTGCCAACCTAGTTGGGATGTTAGACTTCATAGTGATGCTTCTTTGCATATCACATTTAGAGTTGACTGAATTAAAGGGAGTGTATTGAGTTAGTTAATTCAGTTTGAGTTAGTTAATTCAGTTAGTTAGTGGCAGTTAGGAGTGTAACTGTAAATCAGTTAATTCGTGTGGGATTAACATCTATGTGTGTATAAATACTTGTGAATGGATTAATAAATGTGTGTGTGCAATTATTCAATAATTCTGTGTAACCCGTCTATACACTGTTCATATGTCTATTGTGTGTGTTTAACTCGTCTACGTTTCGCGACTTGTCTGTGTGCCTAGCGCGACCCGTCTATGCCCTGTGTGTGTGCTTCACGCAACCCGTCTGTGCTCCGTGTGTGTGCTTCGCGCAACCCGTCTATACCCTGCGACCCGTCTATCCTGTGTATGTGTGAACTGATAGACAGGTGATTTGTTCTAACAAATAACATATTGTCTTTCACCTTTCATTTTTTTTTTCTTTGTAAAATTTTCTATTCAGATACACTTAAATAGTATTATTATTATTATTTCATTTAAAATTTTTGCTTCCATGAGATATACACATACTAAGGTTGTATATATTTGAATAGAAATAATAATTTAAAAATAAAATTCATAAGTGTAGTTTTATAATACTAAATCTCTTTCAATTAATTTTATTAATTTTTCTTCTTTAGTTTACAATCGTGTGAATACTAAATTTAGGCAATGTAAATAAAACACAAACTTGTATGGTATTTTTTCAATCAAGAAATTATATAATAAAAAATAAAAAAATAAAAAATATGAATATGCTATATTTGATATTAGTAATAGATACCTTTAAATTACAGCATTAGATAAAGATCATCATTCTCAATAATATATTAATACTACCAAACACTTAATAAATAAATATTTTATTACGACTTTTTATTATGAAAATCTTAAAAGCAAAGTTTTTTTTTGACTAAAAAAGATATTCATTCATTCCAATTGGTAAAATACATCAAAAACAACGCAAATTCAACATCGCTAAAAACCGAAAAGGATGAATCTGCGAACAAAACTCACAGCACCCAAATTAATAGTATAAAATGACAAAATGCCTACAAATGTGACAAAATCAAAGTGATTGGAATACCCATGTCTCCGGATCTGTAACATTAACGCTTAAGTCTTGATTGAATCTGTAATGGATCAAAGCTGCTCTGCCAATCTGAACCAAACGAACACCGCAACAAGATGGAAAACCAAACAACGCCGCACCAAGATAACGAACGAAACAACGCTGCACTCAGACGACGAAATCACGGAAAAACACGAAAGGAAAACCAGATCTATATGGAAAACCACTTATTCAGATAAAAGGAGGAAAAAAACATTGTAGATGGGTGATTCCAGGCCAAAAAATGGCCCAAAACCACCCATCAGGTGGATGAGGAAGAAGGAAGAGAGGAGTAAAGGGAAGGTTGAGAGAGAGAGTTTTAAAAGCAAAGTTAAGATGAAGAAAAGTTAACAAAAAATAATAATATATGATTCATGCATTAAACATGCCTATGCATTAAACACGAGTCATCGGGATGTCCCCATAGTTTCGGCCCTTTGGACCAACTATGAGACTAATCCTCGATTCGATAGCAACCGACATCCGATTTTTTAAACAAGAAGTTGGGATGCCTCCCAACTGAGCAAATCCAGGAATTGAACTTGTGTCCTTTTCCTGGGGGCGTTGAGGCGGATTCTACAATGTTCCCGCATGGGAGTTTCCACAAGGGAGCATTCCATACTCCAAGCCCATTTTAGGTATTTTATGTAAACAAAAAAACAAAAAAAAACAAAAAAAACAAATTTTTTTTTTATCTCTGTCTAATTCCTTGCCACTTCTGCTGCATCATCTTCATCATTCATCATCCATTTTCTAAAACTTCTTCCTCCCATATTTGAAAGGAAATGGCAGAGCTTGAAATCACCACACCGCCCGGAGCAAGACAGAGGGCCTGGTCGATGATTGATTCCACATCTTTGTTTCTTTTTCTCTCCCTGACCAGAAATTTGAAGGTTTTCCACTGTTTATCTCAGACCCAGATCTTCCTCAGAATCATTGTTTAAGACCCAATACAGTTGAAAGCAAAAACTAAAAGTAGGCAGAGAATGCAAAGTCCATGTAGCAGAATAGCCTCAGAAATTTAAAGGGCAGCTGAAGATTGTTTTCTAAAAATAATTTAAAGGAATTACAAAATGGGTTCAACCCTTATCAATGTTGAAAATTAGATTGAGAATTCGTTTATCATGGCCAAAAAGAAAACAAACACAACAAGACAGATGCTGAAAAAAAAAACACCCCATAAGGCAAATAGAGCAATAAAGAGTGCAAACAATAAGACAGAGCCTGGTCGATGATTGATTTCTTCAGTCACCACCAAATCCGATCTGAAATCATCACCGTCTCAAACTGCTTGCAATCGGAGCTGGAGCAGAAGATGATGTTTCCATGGAAGCAGAGTTTTCATTTTTTAAATTTAAAAAATTAATTTTAAATTAAATAAATTATCATTTTAATAATATCCATTTTGCCCTTTTTAATCTCGTCCGTCCAAATATAATATGAATAAATCTACGGTATACACTTAAGGAGGATGCAAACTCCAACTCCACAAGGGAGCATTGAAGCCAACACCTTTCCTAGGGGAGAGTCGTATTACCAACTCTCCTAACATCAGGTTGGTTAAACAATTTCTAACAAATCAACTATTATGTGTCTACATTAAAGTGCTGACTCCTGATGACTCTACCACTAAAAGCAGTTCATAATGCAAAAAGGAAAATTTAGAATGAGATTAATGGACTTCCCTCTAACATATATTTACCTAATTCAAATCCATATTAAATTCAAACATGAGTTTTGATTTACAAAAGCTCACTCCTAAACAAATATTAACAATAAAAAATCATGATACAAATAAATAAATAAACTTAATAGAAGCGATTTAATAGTTTTAGAATAAAATTGTGTAAAATTTCCAAATAAAAAAAAAATTTAAAAAGACATGTGCATATAAATTCAATGAATAATAAATTTAATCATAATAATGTAAATATTCGAATAGAAATGATAATTTGAAAAAAAAAAATTTAACAAATAGTTTTATAATATTAAATCATATTTCAGATAATTTTATTAAATTTAGAGAAATAAGTTTTTAGGTGCTTCGAATATAAGATTTTTTTTTTTTATACCATGCAATGTGTAACGTCTCAATTATCATAAAAAATATTAAAGTTAAAGATAATATTAACTCCCCTAATAAAAGTTATGTTGATGTAATTTAAACTCAAATTTTAGTTATTATATTAATAAAAAACGAATCATCCAATCCGATTCGAATCGATTTTAACCAGATTCAATTGATTCAGATTTGATACAAGAATCAATGTAATACTAACTGAACCACAACTAGTTCTTATTTTTGGATGAAATATCTTTTTGACATAAATTAATCGATTCAAATCGATTCGCAGACATCCTGATCAACTATATCAAATTTTAGGGTCAGACTGCAAGAAATATTCTTATGAATCCCCTAATCCCAGTGTGAATAGTTTGCCTTTAACCATGAAATAGATTAGTCACCATAATTCATCAAAAAAAAAAAAAGAGTAGTCACGGTATGCACAACCTGACCCCAAAATACCATTTGTTTTTTTTTTTTTTTTGGTGGTAGACCCCAATACCATTTAACTACAATGAGAAAAATCAAAACCATGGTGACAAATAATACCAAACAGGCAAACACATTTTAGTTCACTGTCAATTAAAAATTATTTATATGAGAGCTGTGCAATTCAAATTAAAGAACAAAGTTATCGAAGAAGTTGCTAATAATCATAATATTTAGGGGCGGGGTCACGAAATTTTATGTAAGGGGTTAAAATCAAATATACATAATATAAAATAATAATAAGAAAATAACTAACATATTTTTTCCTTGTTAAGTGCTTATAGCTTTAAAAGGAGATGATTCAATAAATTTCTCAAATAACTTTTTTAACGTTATTCTCTGAATTTAATTTTGATATTAGACTTTGTTTCATCATTTATTATTTATTTTCTCTTGAAAAAGGAGTAAATGGTTTTCTTAACATCACTAAACCAGTAAACATAAAAAATAAATTTTAAAAGAACATTGTTAAAAATATCATTGCTGTAAAAAAGTTATAAAAGATAATATCAATTTTTAAAACAACCAAATAAATAATACATAAGTGAACCCTTTTAAAAAAGGTGAATTCTTTGATACACTAAGAGTAACTTTATTATGTCTATGTGGTCCAATTAGATGGTGAGAATCATTTGATTTGATTTACTAACATGATCCATTTAATTGAGATGTTATATTCTAGTTGGACATGATAATATTTACCCCAAAATTATTAGAGGTATAGAAAAAGACACCTTTAAAAAAACCGTACATACATATTCATAGGTGTTTTTTTTTTAAAAAAACAAACTTTGAGGACCGTGGCCTATAGAGGTCTCCCCTCCCTCCGCCCATGAAAATATTATAATCATAATAACAGAAAAATATTAGATTACAAACTTTGAAAAATATTTTCAATAATATTAAATATTAAACAAATATATTTTTGAAAACCTAAAAAATGTCTTTCCCAATTATAATATTTTTAGAAATATCATTCCTACTTTGAAACAAATACCTCCTAAAATTATTAATATATTTTTTCACTTTTTGACATCCAAGACATAATATAATATGATCAATTGTCCAAATGAAGAAGTAAACTTAAAAAAATAGATAGTATTTAAATTATAAATAACTGATATTGTAGCGAATGCAGACTTTGTTAATTTCTTCTCAGCGTTCATTGCAATGTTGTTAAAATGGAATAGGAGAATAAATCGAAAAAGGTCTTGATTTAGATTCAATCGGTTTAATCGGATAGTCTAATCAGATATATAAACATAATTATTTTTCATAAATTATAACATGTAATACTAATAAAATATTATATTTATTTAAAGTTAAAACAAGAAATTAAAAAGTGAACTTACCATCTCTATAATATAATAATATTATTAAAAAAGTTTATAATTTTATACGTTTTAACTTTTAACTTTACGAGAATTGAGGACCTGAAATAAAGGATTAGCCAACAGATTTTAATTTTCTCTTTTTTGTTTTATATTTTCAGTTTTTAAATTTTGATTTTTCTAGTAAACCGATCAGATCCGACTTAATCCTGTCCAACTTGATCCAATCAGATTTTTTTTTCGATTTTGATCAGTTTAAAGTGATTTGACCGTAAAAACGATTTTGACCCTTAATTAAGATCAAACAAGAGACTTATTCACAGTTTAACCTGTCCGATCGATCCGGTCCGATTTTCATAATTTTGGTTTATAACAAATAAATGTGTATTTTTCAAATTGGAGAGTCGGTTCAACCATTGCGACTCAATAACGGTCTAACTGTAGAGTTTGAAATCAATTATTGAAAGGAAAGATAATTCTTAAGAAAAAGGTATGAAAAAGATATAAATCCAAAATCTTCACGTGGAGTTGAGAATTTGTTGTTTGGAGCTTTGAACGACCTTATAATAAGGCTTTAATTCATAATATATTATATATAATCCTCCAAAAAAATAAAAAACCATTTTCCCCATCGTATAATATATATTATGCAGTTTATTTATCAGTTTCCTTTTCGTAGACAAAATCGGTGGGGGGTAGATTGGTCAATTCGATTGATGTTCTGATTCAGATGAGATGGCTACGTAAACGCGCTGCATGTAAGCGGTATGACACTGTAATGGTCCCCGCTGAAGCTCATACGGTACACATGTAATTCTATCACTCTCGGTCTCACCCATTCATTCTTGCATGGTTTATCAGTTAATCAGTTAAAATAATTGTAATTAAGATTTTGTTATTTTTCAAATTATTATTTTAATAACCAATGAATATTTAATTTATTATGTCTATTAGACACTGTGCATTCATAAAACATTTATTGTAGTCTCAACATCTCTTTTCTTGACTAGTTTAGGGCGGTGATTAATAAGTTTATCTTTATGGCCGAATGCAACGTCTTCAAGTTTGAGTAAAGATCCAAATTAGTCATTGATAAAAAAAATATAATGATATTTTGATTTTTGAAAAATGAAAAATACAAATTTGATCCTCAAGAATGTAAAATGCGAGTCGAACTAGTCCCTGATAGAGATTAAAATGTCCCTAAAAATTATCCTAAAAAGAACTAATTTGACCCGCATTTTACATTCTTGAGGACCAAATTGGTATTTTCCTTTCACATGGACCAAAATGTCACCATGTTTTTTTGTTAAGGACCAATTTGGACATTTACTCTAAAAATAAACTCTATTTTTAACCTCAAATTTGTAATTGAGCTCATTTTAATATTAAATATGATTTGTATTGCTAATTATTCTTAGAGAGTGATGTTTGCCTTGATCTATAGGATGATCTTTTGTCCCATTTTGGTGTACCGTGTGCATCATATCCCAACCGACAATATCTTGTCATGTATTCTATTTATTTAATATTAAATTTAATTTTAACTTACGTTATAAGATATTATTGGTCGAAACATGGTGTGATACATCAAAATGAGACAGGAGATCTTCATCCTGATCTAGGACACGTTAGAGAATGAGCATCAAGTAACACAATGAATAAACATGTGCAAATTATTCCGACACTCGAGTCAATAAAAAAATTAATATAAATTTAAAAGTATATATGTGCCATGAACAAGTATATTTAGGCAACTCTACGAAGTTATTAAATACAATGAGTGAGTTATCAATGAATGGTTGGTCAAGTGATAAGCATCTCAACCTCATAAGGAGGAGAACGCAAGTTCGAATTTTGGTGGTAGACATTCTAGTTGGAAGGTTGCGAAAATAATGGTTAATTCCTTGCTCTAAGCAGCAGACCGATAATTAGTCCCATAGTCGATTCAAATGGTCGAAGTTTGTAGGGATACTCTGGGATGTCACTGGAAAGCCAAATGCCCTAATTGCGGTGGTTCGTAAAAAAATACAATGGGTGAGTTAGGATTTGAACTCTTGTGAATATGTGTCACTGGACTCAGACCTAACTGAGTCTGATTTGGAATTCAAATGGATTTGGATCTTCTCCTTTTTTTCTCTTATATGAAACAAAAAAAAAAGTGATTTTATTTGTGGGATTCATTCAAATATGTTTTATCTATTTCTCTTTCATAACATGAGAGGAAATATGAGACAAAAAAACGAGAGGATCTCAGTTCATTCAAACACTACGAGAAAGTTCGCTATTTCCCACGACCATTTAGTCGACCATTTAGTCGTCCACGACATAGTTCGTGGGAAATCAGAAGATTTGTTTCGTTGACAAATTCCCACGGCTAGAACCCTCGGAAACGAAACTTGGAAATTTTCACACGGACAAGCCATGGGTAACGGATGGCGCAAGTGGCGCGAAATGAGCCCGCCACATTTCTGTGGGACTTTCCACGGCTAGGCCGCAGGTAACTCTTTTTCATTTTCCCACGACCCTGACCATGTGTATTAGACGTTTTGTATTCTCAAGTTTCCCACAACTTACACCACAGATAAGGTTTTTTTGTAATTTCTCGTGGGTAAGTGTTTTTAGTTTCCCATGGCTTGGACTGCGGCTATGTGTTTTTCATTTTATTTGCCACGGCTTAGCCATGAGAAAGCCCGCTATATCTTTTTCCAGAACACTAGACCCTCTCATTCCCTATTCAGAAACATTGTCGTGCCTCCCTAAGAGATTGCTGTATTTTTCACCGCTACATTCCCGTCCATTGCAGTCCATTCTTCTTCCTCCTACTTTGGCCACCGCTCCACCGTTAGCAGTTCCGCCAACTGCCGTCATGTACTTTCTTTCTCTCTCCCTGTTAAATTTTATTTGGGGCAAAACATTGCTTGTAAATAAGTCAAAAGCTCTTATTTTTAGAGGAATAAATCAAATGCCGTCAGGCTTGTTTCATGCCTGTAAATAAGTGTTGGTAGATAGGCTTTTAGAGGAATTAACAAATCTGTAAATCATAGACTTTCTCAACTTATTTTCGCAAAGATCTTAGAGCTTTATTTCTTGAAGTAGAGTTGTTTCCCGTTTCATCTTTTGTTACTACTCAAAAATCTGATTTATTGCACATAATCACTATTCCTAGCTCAGAAAACTCCCACTTGCTGTGTCTCCCTCTTATTTTTCGTTTACTGTTGTCATTTTTAAGGTGTCTTCCTCAAAAAATTCAACAATGGCTGATGAGTGATTTGTTGGGTTTGCTGGAAATTTCTGGAAGATAATCGGGTTTGTAATTTTACTGTTGAAGATTCTTACTTCATCTTTTTCTTTCTGTTTTTCCTTTGGAAATTTTACTGTTTACTGTATTTTGTTGTTTCCTCAGCTGTTGCCCATTGTTGAAAAGCTGCTGCAAGGGTTGCTCATTGCTCACTATCTTGGTGAGTATTTTTTTTTTCTATGTTAATTTGCATATGTTCTTCTTGATTTTTTGTATAAAGTTTGCTCCTTTAGTTGCTTGTTATGGAATTTTGCTGTGTTTTGGAACTTTGCTAGTGTGCTGAGAATTTGGGACTAGTTTTGAATTTGGACCCTGCCTTTTTTTAGTTATCATAGGAGCTGGAGTAAATTTGGTGTACATCACAATGTTAATTATGCTATTATAGTCAAGTTTGAATATTTACCCTTTATTATTTCTTACAAGCTAACATTCTGTCGTACTGTGAAAAATGTTTGCCAAAATTTAAACTCGGGTCTGATACTGGCGTTGTCCAATGTGTGATGGTATAATACTGTACATAAGACTTAATTTTGACAAATTTAAAAAATTATTTATTAAATTATAAATGATGTGATTGAAACATATGTCACTGAAAGATGAAAGTAAATTTAAAAAGTAAATAATTAAATATGATAAAAATAAATAATAGAATGCGAAATTTTCTTTACACTTACAACTAGTGTTAAATCTCATAACACTGAAATCAAAAAAAAAAATTATCAATAAATTTTCTTTATACATATCGTTTAAATTATGATGTGAATTTCTTTGATTTGTATTTTATTTATTTTATCATATTTATTTACTTATTATTTTTAAATAATTAAAAATATAATCTTTGACCAAATGAATTATTTTTTTTATAAAAAAATATATTTAATTATTATCAATATAATTATTTAACTAATATATAATATAATTTATTTAATTAATTAATTTTATTTATTATATTATTAAAAAAAAATTTAAAAGTAAATTATTATTTCCCAGAGTCAGGGTCGTGGGAAAAGCTTCGATATGGTATCCAGGGTAATACCGTGGGAAATTTCCCAGGGTTAGACCGTGCGTAATTTCTCAGGGTATTGTCGTGGGAAAGCTCTCGGTAAGTTATCCAGGGTTAAAGCCGTGGGAAATATCTTCGGGGAGATGCCGTGGGTAATTTCCCAAAGGTCTTTTGAAAAATGGCTATGGAAAAACATTTTCGACGCACATTTCTTCGACAGCTCTAGAGCCGCGGGTTATCTGTGGGAAAAGCGAGTTTTCCCACGGCTTTTGGTCTTTTTCCAGGGATTTTGGCCATGGAAAACAGCGCATTTTCTTGTGGTTCTTGTGGTGAAAATATTAGAGTGGAACGTAATAAATTATATCTTTCTGTAAAACATTAAAATCAAATAATTCTCTAAAAAAATTATGAGATCCAATTCATTAGGAAAAATTAGTTAGTATATTATTAATGAGAATTAAGTACAATGGTAAGCGTACTCTTAAAAAAAAAATTACAGTTAGATTTTAAAAAAGATAATTATTTGGATAACCTTTTTAATTGTGATAATACATGAGATTTAGTTTCAGAACAATAACATAAAATTTGATTTAATTGGCACGAAGAAAGTATATAAAACTTTAAGAAAAAGACTTGATGAATGTGAGTATTACAAATGAAAATGCCATAAAAGTTGCTCTCTTTCATCTTTTTTTAAAATTGTTTTATTTAATTTTATTTGTTAGTTTGAAAAATTAATGAAGCATTAATTTTTTTAATTTTAATATTAATAATAAAAATAATACAATTAATTAAATGATCATATTTTAAATATTTAAATAAATAATTTAGTCAATATAATTACTTTTATATATAATTAAAACTATTTGATTATTTATTTAATTCTTATGCTATAACTCAGAAATAAAATAAAAGAGCAAGGCTAGCAATATACTTTTATCTTATTTCCTTCAACACATTTTATATTATTGAATGAATTTTTATATGAGATTCATTGAATAAAGAGTAAGCTCACTAATCCGACATGAAAATAGAGAATGTATTTGAGAGAAATATGATAAAGAGTTATTTATTATCATTTATGTTAATAATAAAAAAAGGTAGGGATTGTGTTATAGGTGAAAATCAATCCGTGAAGACAATGGTGTGCTGTTGACACAAGGAAAAGCAATTCACGCAGGGGGATCTCCTCGTCCTCTCGATAATATGATTGGAATCTTCAGAGCCACGTGTCACTATATTTAGTCACGCGCCAACTGCGCGTGTGGAAATATTTCTCCTCCCCGACCCAGGACGGACGAGAGAGAACCCTTTCTTTCTTTCTTTCTTTCTCCTCACTCACTCACGCACTCGCTCACTCGTATATTTATTTTTATTTTTTCTATCTTTTCTCTCCTCTCTATAATATATATATATATATATGTATCATAATATAAACAAGAGGCGAGGCAAGAGAAGAAGAGAAGGAGTTTGGTTTGGTGTATTTCGCTTTTCATTTTCATTTTCTCGTATAATAATAATTGGTTTTATTTTTCTTTGTCCTCTCCTCTCCTCTCCTCAGCAGTACCGTACAGTCCTCTCCAATTCAACCTTGGTAGCCATGATATGATGAAATGAAACCACCTCCTCATCTTTCTCAACGCAACAACGCAGCTAAGCTAAGGTCCTTTCTCTCTTCATATAATAATATAATATAATATTGCTACCTATATATCTATATGTGTGTGTTTTTCTTCACGTTTTCTTTATTTTCAATCTGTAACTTGCCAATCGGTGTATAACCATGATGACCCATTTTCCCAGGTTCGCTTCTTCATGTGGGTCTCGCCGGGTTCTTATTCTGGCCATGGAAATGGAGGTAACAGCACTGCTCATCTTCTTCTTCTTCTTCTCTTTTTTTCCTCTTCTTTCTGCAGCCTTTCTCTCTCTATCGTGCTTTGCTTGTTGTACGATTTTAATGTAGTAGCAGATGTCTACTCTACTCTCGTAGAGTAAATAACTCTTATTTTCTTGGATCACATTGGAATCCTCACTGGGAAAAAACCCGTGTCCGTGCTCGTCTCTTTCTTGGTCCTTTTATTTTCTATTTTTCATTTTGTTTAATATGTATTTTTTTAACTCGTCTTCTTTTCTTCTTCTTCTTCCTTGTCTGAGTCCTGTTTTGTTTGAATGTTTTCCTTTTCTTAGAGATTATGTTGCTTTTCGCTGGCATTCGAGAGTAATGTGTTTAATGGGTTAATTAATATGCATTTCGGTAAAGTCTTCAACTTTGGATGTCCGGTTGCTCTCTTGCTTCACCAAATAGATCTGCTTCGTTGCCTTCTTCTGAATTTGCACCCACTGCTCCACTCGCTTCAACTTATTATCATGAGCTTTTTATATAGCAAAGTTTGTTCTTGTGTGTGGACAAGTATGTTTGTTGCTTTGGTTGGTATAAACTTGGAGAATCTGTTTCACCTTAGTTTGTTCCTAAATGTTGTTCAATTTGGGTTTGTTGTTCGTCTGCCAGTATGCTTTATATTTTGGCGAAATTAAAAAATATATTTATGAGAATGATTCTCCTTTTTTGTTTTTCTTATTCCTTTCTCTTTTCATGGAATTTCTGATTTTGTTCTTATTAGTTTAAATTTCTCTATTTTCGCTGATTGGAAATTGTGATAATTAGAATTACAAATATAGGTTATATATAAATCATAGGACCTAATTGCTTCTGAAGCATTTTCTTTAAGCACACCACTGACATGGCCAGCAAATCTCAGTTGTGAATTTGTAGCCAGTCTTAGCGTATGGCTTAGGTTAATTAACTAATGAAGTTCAGTTTCACTGGTTTGGCTCTGCCATGGCTCCAGTTTTCAGTTTTCAGTTTCCAGTTTCAGTTTCACACTGTTTAAGTATCTTGCGTCCATTCTGTAAGATGATGGGGAAATAGAGGGGGATGCAAACATAAAACTCTAGCAGAGTAGATGAAATGGAGGAGTGCTGTAGGTATTATTTATGATAGAATTAGAAAAGTACCACTCAAGCTTAAGAGAAAATTTCACTGCACAATTATAAGACTCGATGTTGTATGAGACTGAATGTTGGGTGGTAAAAAACCAACAAGAGAAAAAGCTCAATATAGCAGAGATGAGAATGCTATGTTGGATGAGTGGATCTACTAGACAAGAAAGGATTAAGAATGAATGCATTAGAGTGAAAGTTAAGGTAGCACTTATTGTAGAAAAGATTGTGCAATCTCGCCTTAGATGGTTTAGGCATGTGTGGAGAAGACCTCTAGAAGCCCCGATAAGGAAAGTAGATCAGATGAAGGGTAGCCCTAATAGTTAGAGGTAGAGGGAGGCTGGAAAAAACTATAAGCGAAAGCATGAGGAAGGATTAGATTTAAATGACTTGTCTATAGACATGAATTACAATAGGAAATTATGGCATCATTTGATCCATGTAGCCAACCCCACCTAGTGGGAAAAGACTTGTTGTTTTGGCTCTGGCTGACTCCTAGAAGAAGGTTCAGGAATAAGTGAAAATTTCTCAGTACCATTAAAGTTCTGCGATTTTAGTTAACTTAGGAAAACAGCAATTTTACATGCGACTGCAAGAAATGAAAATTGGTGTCTTCTTGACATAGGCTATGCAGTTCTGTTCTTGCAACTTTGTTTCTCTCGTCAAGTTGAAAATGTAAAATCTGCATGATAGTGTGAGTGACCTTTATAGAAAGAGAAGGGTGAACTCAATAATTAGCCTTAAACCCAACACTTGCTGTACTGTCTCCACAGCAACAAGAAGTATGTAGATATATATTTTTGGATGTTTCCCTTAAATATTTTCAAATTTTTTGACAGGTGGATGCAGTGCAAGTTAATGACGTTGTGAATTGTTATGATGAACAAGCGGATGAGCAATCACTTTGTCCAGAATCTTCTGATGTTTATGATGTTTTTGGTGATCCAGAAATATTTCCTCGGTTGGGTGAGCAGTATCAAGTTGAAATTCCACCTTTAATTTCAAAATCTGACTATTCCCGGTTTCAAAATAACCCACATCAAGCAGAAAGCACAGCCCGTACCCTCCATGAGTTTCGAGTAGGATTACCCCTTCCAATAATTTGGATTAAGGATGAAGTAGAGAACAACAAGCATGATCCACTGAAAAATGCAAGCAAGTCAATTGGAGTCATCGATAAAACTGAATCTTCAAAACTAGAATGTATCGGAGAGACCCAGAATGGAGCGGACCATGATAAATCGAATCCTAAACTTAAGGCCATTGACAGTACATTGGTAAATAGAATGAAATTGGGAGAATTGGGAAATTCCAATGAGAAGCGAGGAACAAAGATTGGGCTGCATGAGAGGCATAGACATAAAGGCCATTTTCTGGTTCCTGGGTCTGCAAGTGACACCTGGAATGAAATTGAAGAGGCTAGTTTCATCCTTGGCTTGTATATATTTGGGAAGAACCTTGTTCAAGTGAAAAGATTTATTGGCACTAAGAAGATGGGGGATATCGTGTCATTTTATTATGGGACATTTTATAAGTCTGGCAGATATCAGAGATGGTCTGGATGTAGGAAAATGAAAAGCAGAAAATGCATTTACGGGCAAAAGATTTTCACAGGACCAAGGCAACAAGAGCTTTTATCTCGTTTACAACCCAATTTATCAGAGGAATGTCGCAATAAATTACTTGAGGTACTGACTTAAATTCTTCCAAAGTTTATTCCTCTTTAATATCATCATTGCTCCACTGTCATGGATTGGATCTATCAATCCTATATTCCCGAGTTTCAAGGTATACTTTGTTCGAAAACAATTGAGTGTTTAAGTATGGAGTATTCAAGTTAACTGTACTTATTTTATTTTATTTTATTTTATTTTATTGTTATCATAATGGAATAGTCATCTGTAACAGTCATTGTCATTCTAATTTGAAATTCTGAATGTCTCCTTTTAGCAGGTCTGCTGCCTTAATTCATCTCCTTTTATTTAATATTCACTAGGAATGTGTTTTAACTATATTAAATTAAATAACTTGATAGGTGTCCAAGACATTTGTGGAGGGAGAAATGCTTCTTGAAGATTATGTTTTAACTTTAAAGGATCTAGTTGGGCTCAAAGCTCTTGTTGAGGCAGTAGGAGTTGGTAAAGGAAAAGAAGATCTCACAGGTGTTGCTGTCGATTCTATGAGATCCACTCAGGCACTTGTTCGCCCAGAAATACCAGTTGGCAAAGCATGTTCAACGCTTACACCTGCAGAAATAATAAACTTTCTAACAGGTGATTTCAGATTAAGTAAAGCTCGAACAAGTGATCTCTTCTGGGAAGCTGTTTGGCCTCGTTTACTTGCCAGAGGTTGGCACTCTGAGCAGCCGGGTAGTTATAATTATGCTGTTGCTTCTAAGCATCCTCTGGTCTTCCTTGTCCCTGGAGTTAAAAAGTTCTCGAGGAAACTAGTGAAGGGGAATCACTATTTTGATTCCATCAGTGATGTCCTGGGTAAAGTTGCTACTGATCCTGAGCTAATTGAGCTTGAGACAGTTGCAGATAATGATTGCACAAGCAAGGAAGGAAATGGGTGGACAAAAGAAACAAAATTGGACCGGGAAAATTCTCCTGATCAGCCACGCCATTGCTATCTCAAGGTGAAAGCTCCAACTCGCAGTACAGATGTAATGAAATTTACTGTTGTGGATACAAGCCTGGCTAGTGAAAAGATGACAAAGGTGAGGGAACTGCGAAGCTTACCAGTTGGAGTTTTAGAAGCTTCTACTTACGAAAATGATTTGGATGATTCAGATACTTCAGAGGAGCAAACAAATGAATCCGAGTCTGTCAATACCGTGTGCTTTGAAAGGGGGAAGACTGATATTACTAAAGCCAGTAAATTTAACATTGCTAGGGGAATCTCTTCAGACTTGAATGGTTCAGAAAACAATCTTTCACAAGAGGAGCTTCCAATGAGCAGCATGGGTTCTAGTAGTCTATCTGTTGCCTCCAAGGACCAGAGGACATACTTGTTTTGTAACACACAGAGAAGAGATAGTGTGAAGTGCCAATCACTTCAGGGAATGGTATCTGATAACAAAAATGATCTAGTCCCTGTTATAAAAAGACGGAGGAGATTAACCACCTGCACCCGTGCAAGGCAAAATAGCAAAACTGCTAACATCTTTGTGGTTCCCAGAGTAAAACAAGAGGAGACCAGTTTCTGTCCCAACAATTCAAAGTCCAGTGAGAATGTAACTGCTAACTTCTTTGTGGCTCCCAGAGTAAAACAAGAGAAGGCCAGTTACTGTACTGACAATGCAGAATTTAGTGAGAATATTCTTTCACTGGAAATTCCACTGCAGGAGAACAAAGCATTAGTGGATCCTCTGTCAAATTCTAGCTCAATCATCAGCAGAGAATCTGTTCCTGCTACTAGTTCTTCTGGCACTAAGGATCTACGTGAGAAACCCCAGCCGCGGACTATGATTGACCTTAACTTACCAGTCTCGCCAGAAGTTGAAGCTGATGAACCTTTTGTGACTGAGATACAGCAAAATAACACATGCAAAGAATCAGATGAGCTCAGTGTAGGAACAATCTTCAAACCTGTGGATCATTCTGACCATCAGCTTGACATGCACACACGGAGGCAGAGCACAAGAAACCGACCACCTACAACAAAAGTGCTGGAAGCATATGCCTCTGGATATCTGGACAGAAAAGAGAAGCGGAGAAGTAGGGATTATCTCCAAGACAGTTCAATATCAAGACCTTCCCGACGTGCATATCGCAAAGTGGAAGGTTCTAGTAGTGGTGGTGGGGCTGGGGCAGGTTTTGCAAAAGAGGAAAGAGCAAATGTTGTCTGTAATGGTAGCAGTAACAGTAATGTGATAGTCACTGGCTTCAAGTCTAGTGAAAGATAAAAGGAACCGAGTTTCGAAGTTCTTTGAGTCTATGCTCTGGAAGATTGATTACTTGTTTCCTATAGTTAGATAGCAGCCAGCATATGACAGACATGAAGAAGATAGCAGTCTTTTCACTCATTGAATTGGTACAACACGTATGCAGTGTTAGATACAAACTTCGAAGGAAGGTTTAATAGCATAAAGACTTAAAAGTCTTTCCAAGAGAATGTACCATTAACCACAAATTACTTGAAAATCTGGACATGGAGAAAGCCAGTTGGTCTTCCCAGCTTTTGGTGTCGACAGCATCAGAGAAAGCTTTCAAGTCTTCTGGAGTTGGAAGTTTTATACTTTGTTCTCATTTCTTAGTTGCAGTGGCAGTCTCCAATCTCAAACAAGGTTTCCAAGACTTGTGATCAAGTGATTTGTCAATGTTGGCCGGTTATTAATAGAATACACAGCGAGCCAATGCACATTATGACTGTAGTTTGCTTTTTTGTCATCATAAGTAGATGTTGTTTAACCTTGCCAATTCTGTCGAATGATGACAGAGTAAAGGGTAACCGAGCAGTTACAGTAGGCTTTTCCCTGTTTGGGTGTGTCCTCCTGGGTGATAATCATTATACATGCATGTATGTAGTGATTTTCATTCATGACTAATTGTGGTTATTTATTTTTCGCTTCCAATTTCACCAGGCGTTGTTAGTTACGCTTTGCTAAATATTTTAATGGTTTAAAATGCAGAGGGAGTGACAGATATGGCTCATGCAGGGTATTTTTAAGTACTTCTTCCACTACTACTACTTACATTCTGCACTTTAACCTGCCGCTTTATCAGATATGAACCATGAGGTGAGGGGTTGAATTGGTTCTGAAGAGAAATTGTTTGCTATCGTATTTGACAAAAGGTTTTTCAAATTTAATCTTACAACACTTTGTGCAAAGCTATAAGTACGAATCAGCAATATGCCAATAATTTTTTTCTTTTGTTTATGCGTTTCTCTTTATTCAACATAATATTTTCATCTGTTCAATTGACAACGACTTACTACATTTTTGTTTTACAATTTGAAAACCAATTTTCCTTTGTGCTGATTGTAATGAATTTCTACAGTATTTTTCTTTTTTGGTTTTGTTTTACACAAGAGAAAGGGGGAAATATTGCTATAACCTGCAAGAATCAATTCTTTTTAAAGTAATACTAGTGTATGAACTTATGGCATGCACGGGAAATATGTTATTTTTTTAGAATTGCATAAAAAAATATGTAATTGACAATTTCACGTTTTTTGTTTGAAATTTTTGTGGGAAATTATATATCAAAAACTATTAAATAATTATTACGTCTTAATCGTTGATCACAAAGTGTAAGAGATATTAACTTAATAACTATTATTGATATTATAATACATATTTTGTATTTATTATAGTATATACATATTGTCTTGTAAATATACAATCTAGCCTTTTATCCGTGCGACACACATGTAATATTACAATTTTTATGATAAATAAAAATTAGATATAAAAAATGATTGCATGATAAGAAAAAAATAAAGGAAGAAAATTGTTATTTTAAAAAAGATGCTTATTTGAAAATGGAATTTAATGATAATACAAAAAGATGATATATATAAACAAAATAAAAAAAAGATTGTGATTATTCAAAAAAAGTTGTGTCTTTCTCAGACTACCTTAATATCATAATTCTCTAAACATTTAATAGAAAATATATATTTGGCTTAATTGTACTTTTCGTTCCTCAACTTTTTCAATTGTACGATTTTGATCACTCAAAAATTTTAATTGCACTTTTCGTCCTCTTTTCCCATAAAAGTTAACCATGTTTTAGAGAATATATTTATCTATCATATTATTTTTCTTCTCTCTTGAAAATTTATTTGATTTGTTTCTTCTATTTTTTCCGGGCAAGTTAACCATTTTTAGAAAATATGTTAGCTATCATATTATTTTTTTCTTCTTTTTTGAAAATCTTTTTGATTTTTTCTCCTCGTTTCCTTGTGCAAGTTAACTATTTGTTTAAAAAATATATTTGTCTATCATATGTTTTTTCCTCCTTGCTTTAAAAATTATTTGATTTATTTTTCCTCTTTTCCCCATGCAAGTTAAATATTTTTAGAAAATAGATTTACATATCATATTACGTGCCATCATAATCTATTTGGAATTGCTTTATATTATGGTATATACCTTATTCAATTACCATCTATCATATTATTTTTTCTTCTCCCTTGAAAATCTATTAGATTTATTTATCTTATAAGAGATATGCAAGTTAACCATTTTTAGAAAATATATTTATGTATCATATTATTATTATTATTATTATTATTATTATTATTATTATTATTATTATTATTATTATTATTATCTCTTGAAAATCTAGTTGATTTATTTCTCCTCTTTTTCTCGTTCAAGTGAACTATTTTTGGAAAATATATTTATCTTGAAAAAAAAATCTTCTTTCTTCAAAATGTTTTGATTTATTTCTCATATTTTCACGTGCAAGTTAATATTTTTAGAAAATATATTTATCCATCATATTACTAACCATTTCTTATTCCACTATCTTAGTATTATACTTCTTCTTTGAACTTTGAATGTTATATATGTTTCCAAAGCAATGATTGCATTCCAAGTTGATTATTTATTTCTCAATTATAGATTGGTAGAACGGGTGATAATGTAAATTATGGATTTTGCTAATAACTCTCGTTATACTTCTTAAGGATTAGACTTTTGTTTTTATAAAAGTAGATTATATTTAATGCATCAAGATTTAAAAATTTATTTTTTTTAAAAAAAAATTATTGTTTTAAATTTCTTAAACTCATTTAGTATTTAACACATTATTAAATTTAAATGCTATTGAGAACGAAGACCTACATGATGCTCAAATGAGTGAGCTATCACGATCGACTTTTATGTACAAAATAAATAATTAAAATTCACAAAAAAAAAAAAACATATTTGAATCAAGATAAACAACCTTGTTGCATGCACAAGTTGTGTACCACTACTGATATGCATTCAACACATGTTTGATAGTTTTCAAACAACAAAGCAACAACCCTACAACACGATTTAAAAAATTAAATAGGAAATAAAGCTAGTAATAAACTATAGCAGCTATATAAGCCTTTGACAGAGGGGAAACACATTATGATCTCCCTTAGAGACTTCTAACTGTTTTGTAACAATTCCAACACTTTTGTGAGCATGAGGTCCAACATCTCCTTCGCAGCCAGTTAACCCAAATCCATCAACAATAATTCCACAACCATCTATATTTGAAGGAACAGGAGTTGGTGTCGGTGTGCTTGACTCAATGTTTCTGTAAAGGGCAAGCACAATATTAAATCTTTTTCAATAATTTGTTCCTGTTATAGTTTTTTCAAATATATTATGATTGAATCATAAATTAAAATTAATAATTTTAAAACATTGGAGGGGAACTTTTTTATATATCAAACTATAATGGAACAGATATAAGAAACAAACATAATGTAACAAATGATGGTCATAGTTCCATGCTGCTTAGCTCATAATAAACATTTATAGTAAAAAACAATAGGATTCTAACTCCGAAATAATCAAATGTCATACAAATATATATTATTAAGGAAGTTTGTGGCTTGAAATTACTAACAGCTAACTCTCATCCTATTATAGATGGAAATTAAACAGAGTCGCCATTTTCTCAGTTATAAGCCAATTACGATGAGCTTTTTCAGATTCTTCCTTAAGTTTACCTAAGCAAGAGGCAACACACATTGTGTCATCTGGTCCATATTGTTATCAAATGACCTTAGATGCATATAAAACTGCCAGTACTTGTGATGCAAGTCGATAATATGGTCTGAAATCGAAAAATACATATTACAGACCAAAATACAAAAAAGTCTCATGAAACTTTACATAAGTTTAATTAAATCAACAATATTGTGACAGTTTAAATCTCAAATAAGA
Organism: Ammopiptanthus mongolicus; assembly: GCA_039655645.1. Classification (NCBI taxonomy): domain Eukaryota; kingdom Viridiplantae; phylum Streptophyta; class Magnoliopsida; order Fabales; family Fabaceae; genus Ammopiptanthus; species Ammopiptanthus mongolicus. The sequence goes on along the minus strand of CM077350.1, from coordinate 77,205,491 downwards.
AAATTAGTAAATTACCTTGCCGTAACATGCGTTGTATCAAATCCACCTACAATGAAATAGAAAGTGCGTCAAACAACTATTGAGTATAAATCATGAGGCAACCAGTTCGGTGAGTGACATCATGGTCAGCATCTAGCTTACCAGTGTGAGTGGCAACAACAAACAACTCAAACAATGAAGACAACTCATTTGTAGCATCAAATTCATCCCCATCGAAAGTCCCTTACCATCTTTGATCATCATCAACAATTGTTCATCCCTTCCTCTCCATCGTGATAATGTCCAAGAGCTAATGTTCCAAGAGTGTCATTAACCTGATTAAAATGAACAGGAAATCATGTTTCAAGTAATATAACGAAACAATGAGGATTTATCTCAACAAATATGCACTAATATAAATAACAACCAAAGAGTAGAAACATATAAATAAATTAAATAAATTAAATTATGATAAATTTGATAGAAGAGAAATATATAAAAAAATTGCTTACCAAAGAGTAGAATCGTTCTGGTTGACCTGCTTCCTGTTGTCGCTTCCATAACTCTTCTTTTACTCTTTTGATCTCCGGTTCCTTCTCCAACCTCTCTTGCTAAAACAAAAATACGTCAGGGTTTGGGATTTGAGAGAGAAAGATAAAGAGGAAGGGATTACCTTAGCGTCCTAATGCAGAGCGATCTAGACATGGACCTTGTCTATTGTTTGCCATAACACGAACGCTATCTCAATGTCATTGTGAAATACGTCGTCACTTTAACCATCGTGAAATATAAACACTCCTAATAAATTCTAATTATTAGTGTCAAGCGTCTAATAAATTCTAATAAATTCCAATAATTTCTTTATGCGAATACAAATAAATTATAAATTTTCTCAACAAAAAGTAGTTATATGAATTTGAATTAGAAATTTGTATTAATTTATTTAAGCATTAAGTTGTTTTAATACTAAATTGACAATCAATATATTTGATTTAATTAATATTTATTGGCAATTGTATAATTTGTTTAAGCATTAAATTGTTTTAATACTAAATTGGAAATGACAATCTGATCATTCAAACATTTATGGAATTTAAAAATATACTCAAATATTATTCATCATTTTTTTAATTAATGAAATTCTGACAATTTAACATTTTATTATGATTAATCGTATTTTAGTGATGTCTAGCATTTAAAAATTTGATTCCAATATTCTAAATTATAGGAATTCAAATAAAAAACCAGTAAATATGCATTCAAATAAATTCTAATAATTTCCTTATACGAATTTGAATTAGAATTTTTTATTAATTTATTTAAGGATTAATTTATTTTGATACTAAATTGACAATCAATATGTTTGATTTAATTAATATTAATTGGCAATTGTATAATATGTTTAAGCACTAAATTGTTTTAATACTAAATTGGAACTTAGCAATCTGACCATTCAAACATTTATGGAATTTCAAAATTCAAATTTTATTCATTATTTTTTTAGTTAATGAAATTCTGACAATTAAAAAATTTGATTATGATTCATCATATTTTGGTGATGTATAGCATTTAAAAATTTGATTCCAATATTCTAAATTATATGAATTCAAATAAAAAACCAGTAAACATATGTATTTTAAGGAATAGGTGGAATAATGTGTTAGCTCTCTCAAAACATATGTATTTTCACTATTTTGTTTATTCTCATGTTTTTAGAGAGGGTAATGTTTGTGCTGATAGGCTAGCTAATCATGGCCTTACTATTAATGGCATGGTTTGGTGGAATACAATTCCACATTTTATTAGTGAAGACTTTTTTAAGGATAGAATAGGTCTTCCTAATGATAGATTTAGATGATTATTTGTCATGGGTTAGGTTTATATCCCCCATGGTTAGGTTTTGTATTCTTTCTTCTTTTCTTTGTTTTAATAAATTGTTGGGTGCTGCATATGATTGTTAGGAGTTAGAGGTGCCAACCTAGTTGGGATGTCTTTCTCCTATAATGATGCTTTTCCACTTCAACCCTTGCTTAAAAAAAATAAAAATAAAAAATCAGTAAACATGCATTCAAATGAATTCTAATAATTTCCATATACTAATTTGAATTAGAAATTTGTATTAATTTATTTAAGCATTAAGTTGTTTTGATATTAAATTGACAATCAATATATTTGATTTAATTAATATCAATTGTATAATTTGTTCAAGCATTAAATTGGCAATCTGACCATTCAAACATTTATGGAATTTCAAAATTCAAATTTTATTCATTATTTTTTTAATTAATGAAGTTATGACAATTTAAAAATTTGATTATGATTAATCATATTTTGGTGATGTCTAGTATTTAAAAATTTGATTCCAATATTCTAAATTATATGAATTAAAAAAAAAATCAGTAAACATGCATTCAAATAAATTCTAATAATTTCCTAATACGAATTTGAATTAGAAATTTGTAGTAATTTATTTAAGCATTAAGTTGTTTTGATACTAATTTGACAATCAATATATTTGATTTAATTAATATTAATTGGCAATTGTATAATTTGTTTAAGCATTAATTAAACTAAATTGTTTTAATACTAAATTGGAATTTGGCAATCTGACCATTCAAACATTTAGGGAATTTCAAAATTCAAATTTTATTCATTATTTTTTTAATAAATGAAATTCTGACAATTTAAAATTTTGATCATGATTCATCATATTTCGATGATGTCTAGCATGTAAAAATTTGATTCCAATATTCTAAATTATATGACTTAAAAAAAAAATCAGTAAACATGCATTCAAATAAATTCTATAATTTCCTAATACGAATTTGAATCAGAAATTTGTATTAATTTATTTAAGCATTAAGTTATTTTGATACTAAATTGATAATCAATATATTTGATTTAATTAATATTAATTTGAAATTGTATAATTTGTTTAATCATTAATTAAACTAAATTGTTTTAATAGTAACTTTGAATTTGGCAATTTGACCATTCAATCATTTATGGAATTTTAAAATTCAAATTTTATTCATTATTTTTTTAATTAATGAAATTATGACAATTTAGAAATTTGATTATGATTCATCATATTTAGGTGATGTCGAGCATTTAAAAATTGAGTTTAATTGCTATACACTGTCAGTGTAAATTTTTTTACACTATCAACCAATCAGAAATCATGGTATGAGTGACTTTTAAGGTAGTTAGGATAAAAGTCAAACACTTTAGTTTATGTGTCAATTTCTGATTGGTTGACTGTGTAAAAAATCTTTACTCTAAATTATACATATTTGAAATATTTGAATATATGGTGCAGCTGATATACCAAACATTAAATAGTTAAAATAGTTACTTTATTTATATTGGAAATTCGAATAATTTCCCTGAAAGAATAGAATCCCATATTTAATATGAAATGAGGAAAAATCGTTTTAATTAATGCAGGGAAATTATTTCCTTTGTAGGCCAATTGAATAGGAGTCCAATAATCCATTCTTTTGAGGTATGAACAACACGTGAAATATTGCTTATGTGAATAACCTAAGACGTTGACACGTGTGAAAATGATCTTTAAGGAATATTGTCAAATGTATTGTATATAGATATGGATATAGATATAGATTTTGGAGGTTTTACTTTAAGCAACAACACCAGTGTCAGTGAACTCAATAAAATAGTACATTCCACTTTGACCAAAAAGGTACAATGCATATATAAAAAGTTAAAATTTAAATTATATTAATTTAAATGTTCTTTTAGGTAATTTAATATCTATTTATTATGTTGATTAGGGTAATTACCCCAGAATTAAGAAAATTAATAAATAAGTTCGATTAGAAACAAAATAACTACATTTGACAGGATTAACTTGTATGGAAATATTTAAAATATTATTATGAATATTAATTTTCTTTCTCACTTGTATTAACACAACAACATTATCATATCGTTCCTCTATGTTAATGAAATTTGATGAACTTCTACATTGATTGTCCACTACCTAACACAACCCTCTTCTTTTTCGGATTTGAGACTGACAATATAAAGATTTGCAGCAATGCAAAAGGCACAACATTCACACAGTTACTCATGTTAATACCAAATGTGAAATTTCTTTTGGTTTCACATAATATCCACACATGATACGTGAAAGAAGGAAAAGAATTAAATGAAACAAGTAAATAATATGCAAATTTGGTAATAATAATTATTAATTAGTAAATCTAAACTATATTTAGAAAATAAAAATAAACAAAATTGTTTAATATAGATAATGTCAATAGCTCACAGAGGAGGAGGGAGGTTATGAAAAATAATTGACCTTTAAGAATGAATACTCTAATTTAATATATAGGGTGCGTTTGTTTCAAGGTATAAAAGTACACTCCCGGAAATGATATTCTTGAGAATATTATTACTAGGAATGTTATTCCTATTAATCTGTTTGGTAAGTATTTTATATTACTATAAATGTTTTTATAATTTATTTAATTTAAAAATTTTAATAATACAAATAAATATGGTAAAATGAGATGGGTGTGAAAAGTTATATGTAATTGAGTTTTATTTCATGGGAATGTTAAATTCTCATCCTTTAAGATGAGAATAAAAAGTGAACAAATCATGTACAAATAACATTCTTGTGAATAAAAAATACGTGCCATTAATTTTTTAAAACTTGAAACAAACATAAGAATGTTACATTCTCCCTCTCACTTTCTCGAGAATAATGTTACAATATTTGAAACAAATACACTCATAGGGATTAATACATTTATTTTAGCTTTAAATATACTTCATAATATTCTGGCATTCTGACCTTAATTGTATAAATATACGATGGTTTACGAGATATCAAAATTTGGTGTACAAAAAAGTATACAAATTTTTTATTGAACTATCCCACTCTCACCTCTTTGGTTTTGGCATAATTTATACCTGTATGCTAGTACACTGTACACGCCTACACCCTCTTGAGTTGAAGGTGTATCATGCTCACTCCTTGTGTTAATACCGGCAACTCCAAGCTTGTTGACTCGTTTGGTGACGCGCACCGCCCAAGGTCGACCACTCAGCTACCGCTTTCGTAGTTTCTGTTTGAAGCTTAACAGCTCCACGAGCTTCATAGCCCCATTCTTCATCAGGTAATTTTTTAAAAATAATCTTGTTTCGAATTTGGGGAAAATGGCTTTTTTTTTAAAACCTATTTGTTTTAGATTCTACAAATGTAAAATCACGTTGAAAGAAAGTTCATTTCACATAACTTTCAAAATAATTGTCTCGAAAAGTATTATTTCATGTTTGCGTTAAAATAATTTAAACCAAGCATACACCTGATTGTTTTGGATAGTTTGTATGCTTTTCTCCTCTGTTATAAAATTTACAAAATAAAAAGTTGTTTTAATTTATTGATTCTGTTTAGCAGAGGCCCTCAAGCTTAAAAATATTAATTATGTACGAATTTTGTGTAGGTTCAGAACATGTTAGTATCAAGAACGACCACCCCAACGGGGCAAGGCTGCCATTCACTTTCCAAAAAGGGTATTGATCTTAGCCTCCATCTAATGGAAGTACAATCTTATCAATTATCACTATAATTTGTATGTAAAAAAATCATCATATCCCTCAGACTTTCCTCCTATCCTATGAGGGATTCAATTTTATATTTTTTCCAAAAAAGAATGAGAAAAGATAATCATAAAAAAGCGTGAGACATCAAATCAAAAAATGGACTCTAGCCAATCTGATGTCAATTCATATGCAACAAATGTTACAGCACCGGCTGGTGCAGCTTTAATAGTGGACGGGACTATACCCTTGTATAGACCAGCCCATCCCTCCAACCGCAATATCCGTTGCATGGCATCCAACATATTCCTGTATGCACGATGCTCAACTCGAGCTCCATATCTTGGATGCCTTTGAAGCCCTTCAATCTTTAGCAAACAAAGAATGAAGATCCTTAGTTACATTGACATGGATAGAATAACAAATCCAGTTCTCTTTAATATCCTTTACTTGTTTCGAAGGACACAAAAGACATCATGTATCCAACCTAAGGTCATCCAAAGTTTACCTTCTTGAGGGGTAAAGGGTGAAGAGCGGGCTGTCTACAACTTTAAATTTTAAAATTGACATTAGATCAAATGAGCCTAGTACTACTACTAAAAATGGGCAGAGATTACCTGAAATCTTTTCTTGACCACATCAAGTGGATGACAAACAAGTTTGGCACATGTCCCAGCCGCCAACCCACAAAGAAAAAGCTGAAAGCTAGAAAGGCTATGTTCTGCAGTGGTGTTGGAATAACTGAAATGGTTCCATGCCTACAATTTCAGACACACAATGCACATAATAAATAAACAGCTCTCAAAGAATAGCACACTGTAAAGTGAAACTAAAACATCATTCATCAGCTGTATGAAGGATTCCAACTCCATCTTTCATATAAGATTACAACTTACAGGTGAAAACAAATTAGTAGTGACATAATTCCAAGGTCCCTCTTCTCCTCTGGTACTAATTCAATACAATTTTAATTTAAGCTATAACCACAATGCAAACTTGACAACAGGTATGGGGCATGAAAATACTAGGTTTAGAGAAAATATTTTATTTCACATTGTTATGATCAGAAAAAGATACATAGGGTATTTATGCAGAATTGGAAGATAAATTCTGCTACAAACATGGAAATAAACAGAAATACAAATCTCCTATAAATCAGGAGAAAACTGGACAGTTCCTAGAAATACACTTCAGTTCAATCGGGTTCAGATTTATTTCTCCTAAACTAGCACCTATGAATTGGACAGTTTCTCAACCAGATTTGACACCTCAAGTTGGGCATAAATATCTGTCATGCCCAACTTGCTCACAAGAAGTTCATACTTAGGTCAAGAGATTCCTTTGGTGAGGATATCAGCCACTTGTTGCGCAGTTGGAACAAATGGCATACAAATAACTCCTTCATCAACCTTTTCTTTAATAAAGTGTCTATCAATTTCCATATGCCTAGTGCGGTCATGTTGTACTGAATTTTGTGCTATGCTTATAGCTGCCTTATTGTCGAAGTACAGTTTCAATGGTACACTAACAGGTGTTCCCAACACTTCAAGAATTCTCTTCAGCCATAACATTTCACAAACTCCTTGAGCCATGTCTCTATATTCAGCTTCAGCACTGCTCCTTGCCACAACATTCTGTTTTTTGCTACACCATGTAACTAAGGTACCCCAAACAAATGGGCAATAGCCTGATGTAGACCTCCTATCGGTGACTGATCCTACCCAGTCAACATCAATATAGACCTTTATGGTCTGCTGTGTAGTCTTCTTAAAGAATAGAACTTTGCTAGAAGCACTCTTCAAGTATCTTAGGATCCGGTAGACAGCTTCAAGGTGTTTCTCATAGGGTGAATGCATTAATTGGCTTACTTGACAAATTGCAAAAGCAATGTCTGGCCGAGTATGAGATAGATAAATCAATTTTCCTACTAACTTTTGATACTGGGAAGTGTCCAAAGGTGTTCCCTCTTTGATGTCCCCAAGTTTCTAATTTGGATCAATAGGAGTATCTACTGGTCTACACCTGATCATTCCTGTCTCTTTAAGGAGATCAAGAACATACTTCTTTTGTGAGAGGACAAACCCCTTTTTTAGTGTGTTATTTCCATTCCCAGTAAGTATCTTAGGGATCCCAGATCCTTAATCTCAAATTCTGCAGCAAGAGCCTCTTTCAAGCTGGTTATTTCTGTCAAGTCATCTCCAGTAACAATTATGTCATCTACATATACAATCAAAATAGCAATTTTTCCATTAATTGACCGTCTTACATAGTATGATCGGCTTGACTCTATGTATACCTTTGTCCTTTTAAAAACTGTGTAAATCTATCAAACCATGCTCGTGATGATTGCTTTAGGCCATATACAGACTTCTCTAGCTTGCAGCTTTTGAATCAAGCTTCTGCTCAAATTCGGGAGGTGCATCCATACACACTTCCACCTCCAAATACTCATTTAGGAATGCATTTTTCACATCCAAATGCTGCAAAGGCCAATCTAGATTAGTTGCAAGAGATAAAAGGACTCTCTGTGTTCAGTTTTGCAACTGGAGCAAAGGTCTCAGAATGGTAATGAGAGAATTTTCTAACTTCCACTTTGCAAAAGAGGGGTCATCCTTGGAGGGTTGTTTAATCTCTCCAGTAAGGTATCCCAATTTTCCTTTCCCACTGATGGCCAACTTCACAGATTGAGTCCACTCAATGTAGTTTTTTCCATTGAGTCAATGCACAGTGAGTTGTAGGCTTGCGTTTTGTGAGAAAGCGTCGAATGGGACGGTGGAAGACCCTGGTTGAACATTCCTCGGAGCCTCTGTCAAGGTGCTAGACGTGTTTGTAGAAGCACCGATCATTGCCGTCTTTACCATGGTTGAAAGAGGTCAGAGCCGAAACTCTGATATCATTTAGGTTTAGAGAAAATATTTTATTTATTTCTCACTGTTATAATCAGAAAAAGATACATAGAGTATTTATGCAAAATTGGAATATCAATTCTGCTACAAATATGGAAATAAACAGAAATACAAATCTCCTATAAATCAGGAGAGAAATATGGAACAATATCATAAAGATAGAAACTTCCTAAACATATCTGAACTGATTCAGTCCAGATTTATTTCTCCTAAACAAGCACCTATGAATCTAGACAGATTCCTCTACCAGATTCGACAAACATAATTTTTCAAATTCAAAATTAACATAAACTGTTGTGTAGCTGGCATTGTTAGTACATATAGTTAGTGCAAGCATAGTGACCTAAGAAGCATGGACATTCCTCGAGGTGTGACAGTGTCCAACACGCTTCCAATGCCAACACTTCTCTGGCACCTGTGGCCTGTAGGACATCCGCAATGCTCACTAGGTGTCCAATTAAAAAACAAACTGTGGGCTTGAACACACGCCTGACACCTTTGGGATACGGCTTGGACACTCAGCCGACACCCCAAAATGGCTTGACACTTAAGGACACGATGCTTTTAAAAAAATTCAAAAAAAAAATTCTGTTTTAAAATAACTTTCAAAAAGATCTGATGGATTAGATCTTTTTTGAATTTTTTGGTGGCACATCAATAAATTGAAGGTTAAAGATATATTTCGTATATTTCTTTTTGGAATCTTTTTTTGCAGAGACAAAGTATCTACATTGTAAAATTATGCCTTTTCTTATGTTTTGTACGATTCATTATCATAGGGAAAATGTAAAGCTTAGCAAGTTGTTTTAAGAAGGTGAATATATAAATCCTAATTCTCAATTTAGATCTTTTGTCATGTTACTGATATTTAATTTCATTTGACTTGCTCATATATATATATATATATATATATTGTCATATCCTGGTGTCCTATATTTTGGACATTGTCTGTGTTTGAGTGTCAGTGTCGTGTCTGTAATCTGTATCTGTGCTTCATAGATCGTGACTGCCATGTAAAGCTAATAGAAATCCATGTCTAGATCCAGACTGGTAACCTAAGCAACAGGTAAGATGAGAATCTAAAAATGAAATGGAGATTCAATATAAACTGATAAGGTGAGACACATTTAGAGCAATCCTCACAACTAAACCAGCGTTCAGCATACCCAAAAGGAATGAGAATAAGTTCATGATACATTTTAAGTCATTCCAATTCTTCTAGCATCATCTGCCAAGATTATAAAATGATGGCATAAGACAGAGCAAGGCAAGCTAGAGTAACCAGTCATGCAGAATCCAAGACAATCTACAATCTCACCTTAATATGGTTGCACAATGAACAAGAGGCAACATCCAATGCATGCAGGGCATAATTATGTCAATTAATAAGAAAGAAATGTTAAATAGAAGGACTGAAATTTTACCATGGCCCAACGCTTAAATGTATCATAGGTGCCAAATTGTAGACCTGCATAAGGTATAATCTCAACTAGCGTTGGCGACAATCCAGCATACAATCCTTGGAATCCACGAGTCTGGACGATATCAATGAATGCTGACCTCATGTTTGGATATACCTAAATGATGGCAAAATATTTGCAAGGCATTTTTACCAAAAATAACTTCATAAGCGCCACAACAACAACAGAGATCAGCATTTGCAAACAAAGCAAACAGAAGAGCATCAATGGCATATTCAAGTTGTCAAAAGCAAAACGAACAAATAGGAGAGTTCATGAATTCACTATGAAGGCCCTCATATCTGTTAAAGGAACCCATAGGACCACCAAATAGACTTCTGACCACAAAATGCTTATTCTTATACTCAATTGTAACAATCCTCAAAGGGGAACATAGATTTTCCATTGGACCAATGATCAACAAGCCTGATACAGGCCCAGAAGGCATTATTATACTGGGGTATGCTCCTTCAATCGATTCCCCATCCAAGCTAAAGTCAATCCTAATAGTTAAGATTCATGGTCATCCACAAATCACATGATCCCAGAGTGCATTATAAGAACTAGAACTCAACTACTAATTGTAGTATGCTGCTGATACTAAATCTGTTAACCAGTGCCACTATGTCCCCCACTCATCTCAAGGATTTTTCATTAGAAATATATGCAACTTACTATATTGCCCTCATCATTTATTTTGAGTTTCTTCCACTGTACTCATTAATTAACAAGTTATCTGAAAAATATATTATTTTAAAAAGGCAAATCATCAGACTTCACACAGTAACAAGGAAGACAAATAAATGTATACTTTATTCTTTCGAAGTCTAACCCCTTAAAGCATTTCAGATTTGACTTCTCTAAATTCTGAAGTGTATGGCGCACTACAAAGGACGGTGCCACTTTTAAGGGTTAGTATAGCTTCTTGGCCAGCTCAACTCGTACATGATATGATCTTATCTGACGAATTCTATTGGCAGTACCACTAATTTGACAAGGAATGAAGAGGGAGCACCCCCACCCCATGCAGCAGCAAAAACAATGAACAAAAAGGATGATGTCAATATAAAACTTTCAAGCACAAAAAAATATTGAGATGTAGGAGTGTCATGATGATGGCGAGGAACAAGCACAAGTCATAGGACTGGAGGACGGGGTTTAAAAAGAAGGCTAGTAATTAGCTTCATTGGCCTTCAGAACACTAAGTATGTGTTTGGGAACTCGTTTGCATAACTGAGTTTTGATTAATTGAGTTTTACAAACTGGGTTTTGATTAAAAGTGAGTTTGTAGTAACGATCTATGTTTAGATACTTTATTGTTAAAAGTAGTTTTGGTATAATGAATGTTGTTTGAATTGTATCATTCAAACTAACTTTTAGATGTGTAATTACCAAACTGTCCTTCAACTTTTAGACAGGTATGAGAAGTGATTAATTTTTAAGGGTGGTATGGTAAAAATAGTAGTTGAAAAACTCAAACTGAGTTTTGGTAAACGGAGAAGTAAGAATTTTTCACTTTAGCTCTATCCAAGGTCTGGAGCTCAAACCCATTCATAGTCAACAGATAATTTACAGGCTTTTAAAGATGCCAAACATGTTAAAAATATTCAAAAATGGGTTTAGAACCCCCAACTCATTTTTGGGGTCCTCAAACTGTATCCCAAACAGGCACTAATAAACATTACACAAATTTACTTTGAAACGGTCTTATAACCTTAAATTTAATAATGCTTATACCTTTGGCTCGCCCTGAGAAGCTAATATGGTTCGGAGAAGATCAAAGGGATATGACCCTAAAGTAGCTGCACACCCAGCTAATGCCCCACTGACATAGGATAGATAAGGGCTCAAACTAACATGATTCTCTGCAGCAACAAAAAGCAACCAATGAACGACATAAACCAAGAATCAGAGAAGATATAGGTTATTTTCCGGTAGTAATTATAAATCTAAAGTGTGCTATTGTTATTATGCATGGGCATATGTTTTGGCTTGCATGTATAGCGTATACACCCATTAACTACAGACGGTATCCTCCTCCCAAAAAAGCCTTGTGCAAAATAAATTAGTACAATTAAATTTATCAAAGTATAAGAATGAATTTGAAGAGCTTATGAAGCTAGTTATTAAAAGTTATAAATGATAACAATGTGATAAAACACCACCTAAGTCTGAACAAAAACACTTTAATAATGAAGCTAATATGTTGTGACACTGAATAGCGAAAAAGAATACCTGTCTTGGAGGAACCAGAGACAAGAGTCTTTAACTTGTGCAAAACTGTAAATTGTATGGCTGTGTATGGCATGACCATGAGCAATGCTGGTACATTTCCCCGCCAAAAGCCCTGTAAATACGTCAAAGAAAAAAGAGCTGACAACTTAAAAAAGCAACACGACAAACTTAAAAGGATTAGAAAAGGTGAAGGAGGGTTATTGTACTTGTATGCCTTCTTCTCTAAGAATATCTTTACTTGCCTGAACCATTCCAGTATATTTTGATGGTGCAACCAAATCCCTGCGAAGTAAAGCCCATGAAGTTGTGGGCTCTAGTTGAACCTGTCATTGTAAATGAGATTGAATGTGAATAACAAGCATATTTCGAAAGGAAAAAAAAATTAGATACAAATCGACAGGTGCTTTAGGTGTTGTTTTCCAAGAGGAATAGGACATTGGTATACGTTATATTTTTATGGATGAGTGGTTATACATGTCCTATACCATTGAAAAACAGCACCTAGACTACCTAAGGAATTGCACCTAAGTTCTGTCCATGGAACAAGGAGGCAACAGTGAAGGATGCAAAGACCTGGAATCTAATCTTGATAACATCAAGGGGCGAGGTGACTGTACGTGATATTCCACCTGCAATTGCGCCAGCCGAGGAATCAATCATGGCACGCTTCAGTTGGCTAGGTTCCTCCATTGCCTCAAAATCCCTTGACCCTTCCCTTTTCAGACTATACCATAACCTGCAACAAGATGCACCCCATCCCCATCCCCATCAAATCAAATAATATTATTCAAATACAAATATAACACAACGAAAGAAAGAAATAACAAAAACAATGAAATCTATGGCCTTCAAACTAGGGTTCTGCTAAAATTTCCAAAAATTATGGAGAAAGAAATAACACAAAGGGCAAAAGCAGAGAGGGAAAAATACGGAATCTTTAGGATCGATGGGAATTGGAAACGCACCTGCAAGGGAGGACGGAGAAGGAGGCAATGGAGAAAGAGAGCCGAGAGAGAGAGAAGGATCAAAGCATGGAGGAGGAGGAGGAGGAGGAGGGGGCTTTATAATAATTTATTTATTGCCGCCTTATTCGATTCAGATTTGCACCAATTTAGCGCAAAACGCACACAGTTTTTTAATACCAAAAATTACATTTTTTGCAATTTTCTTTTTGTGGCTCATTGGAAGAAATATTATATTATATTATAATAATATATATTTTAGACTAAAACTTTAAGAATTTAATTAGTATACACTTATTTTAAAAGAAATTGGTATGCACGATTAATATAAAGATTTTTTATATTGTAAATTAATTACTAGTTATCGTATCATTAAAAATATTTGACTCTTATATTAACTAACTTAAAAGTCACTCATATAATGATTTGTGATTGATTGATATCAATTAATCTCAAAAAGCTAATGATGGAGCATTATGTAATTGTTATAGTGTAACTTTTGAGTAATTGTTACCAAAGACATATTTTAAATACTGTAATCTAATGTTAACTTATAATTTTTTACATTATCAAACAATCATATTTTATTTTACATTTGATTCTTAAAATAATTATTATAAAAATCTCTCCATTAACAAATAATTAATAATTGATCATAACACATGAGGAGCACAAAAATCTTTTAGGGTGAGAGTGGATTAAAGAGTTTTAGAGTGAGAGGATGTATTGAATTGAAACTTTAAAAGATTATTTTAGTATAAAAAAATCTTCTGAATTTTAAAAGACTATGTAGAAATGTAATAATTATTAATGTAACGCCTGAGGCTGACGAGGGCGGGAAGTGATCACCGGTGTATGAGGCATGGATAAAGAGCAGCTCCTGGCAGGCTTCTAGGCAAATGGATATATGAATGAACCAAATTCTCATCGGAATGAGAGAGATCATGAGACTGTATAGGTATGAGACTGTACAGTTGAAGGAAGACTTATAAGAATTGATTGGTACTACCTATGCCAACAAGATGCATCTTCTTTTCGGAAGCCCAGAACATAAGAACTCCATAGTTAAGCGTGCTTGACTTGGAACACTTGTGGGATGGGTAACCTTCTAGGAAGTTTTCCAGAAAATATGTGATTGAGGACAAAGCACGCTGAAAAGACCCGTGTTGGTTTGTGAGGATAGTCGGCAATGCTGAAAGCAGTCCAGGTCGTTACAAATGGTATCAGAGCAGACCTCTCCCAATACGATGTGGTTCTGGGACGAACCAGGCGGAAGCTAGTGGGCATGTAACGCCTGAGGCTGACGACGGCGGGGAGTGATTGCCGGTGCATGAGATACGGACAAGGAGCGGCTCCTGACAGACTTCTAGGCAAAGGAATACATGAATAAACCGAATTCACATCGGAATGAGAGGGATCTTGAGGCTGTGCAGGTATGAGACTGTACAGTTGAAGGAAGGCTTATAAGAATTGATTGGTATTACCTATACCAACAAGATGCATCTTCTTTTCGGGAGCCCAGAATATAAGAACTCCATAATTAAGCATGCTTGACTAGAAGCACTTGTGGGATAGGTGACCTTCTAGGAAATTTTTCAGAAAGCGTGTAAGTGAGGACAAAGCATGCTAAAAAAATCCGTGTTGATTTGTGGGGACAGTCGACAATCCTGAGAGCAGTCCAAGTCGTTACAATTAACACCCAATTTTGTCCGGGTTCTTTTTTAAAAATACCAAAAACAAAAAAAAAATCAAGTAGATTTTAACCCAATTTTTAGAAGTTGACCCATTTTTGCTTTTAAAACAAAAGAAAGTAAATAAATAAAAGGGTGATTTTAATAAAAATAAAAATAAATAAAATAAAATGTGATGAAGTTTCAACTATTTTAATAGATAGGAAAAGATAATGATAGGAAAAGATAATGATGAGGTGAGTAGGTTATCACTTTTCTGTTAACCACTCGCAATCTGTTCTGCTAATCATATTGGGATAATGATTTTTTATTCATTTGATATGGGGAGTCTGTTACTACTTTTTTTTATAAATTGGAGTCTTACTCCCCTGTGTGAGGGGGCAAAAAATTCTAATTCATCACTCTCTCTTCCTTTTTGATATTTTCCAGCCACCACGTCCTCCTATCCAATGTCTTGCTCCCGGCTCCCCCATCCCTAAACCAATCATATCTTAAGATTTTGGATAGGAATAATAACAAAGACTTTAGTCTGAGTCTGGTAATGTTTGTGCAAAAATTATCAGTGTTGCATAATATAGAGTAAGATTACATTTAAACATCCACCTAACAGTTTTGTTAAAATGTTGGCTAATACCGTAGTTGGATTTTCTTATTTAATTATAGCAATAAAGATGAATTTTGGTGATATATTCTTTTGAACAATTCTTAGGTTTATGTTGACTCATTTTTTGTGATAATTCTTATTAATATAATTTGCAGGACAATCGAATTGTGTCCACTACCTAACAGCTTTGTTGAAACTTTAGTTAATACCATGGTTGGATTATTTCTTATGAGAAATTAGTTACTGTATGAGAGAGTAGAGGTGAAAAAAGGATGGATCACCCAATAAGAAAGATATTTTAAAATTTGTAAAAAATATTAGGATTTTCTTAGCTACTAGTAACTTCTTTGGAAC
Source organism: Ammopiptanthus mongolicus (assembly GCA_039655645.1). NCBI lineage: Eukaryota > Viridiplantae > Streptophyta > Magnoliopsida > Fabales > Fabaceae > Ammopiptanthus > Ammopiptanthus mongolicus. Next base: position 77,189,729 of record CM077350.1, on the reverse strand, counting down.
ATCTAAGGTAGTGCTTTTCCCCCTAAGTTGTGTCTTATTTAAAAATGTATATATAAAAAACCTTTTAGGCAACTATGTGAAACACTATGTTGTCATTTTTGCTGTCTAGAAGTTACACAACATCTTGTCAAACAACAATCTACACTATTCTACATGTAAGGGGACTAAGAATGAATACGGCAAGTCTGTAATTAGATATGTAACATACACATGTGTGTCTTCCTAGAAAAACAATTTGAGTGCCTACTATTGCAATGAAGTTCTAAAAACTACAGCCACGAGTCGTAGTCTTGTAGATATATGGATGGAAAACTATGCGGAGTTTACTTTTGCTACTTTTTTGTTAGGGATACCAATTAAAAGACTATAAATTGTGAAGGGATTGTGATAATAACAGACTCGTTATTGTTGTTTGATATAGTTAAATATTGTTCAGGCCAACTCCACGGCGAAGTCCAATGAAACTGTTGATGTACATGTGAGATTGGGTATTGATCCTCTTGTAGTAGTACGAAATTTGGTTCTTAGTCGTTTGGTCGGCTAATCTGCACAGTTGATTCACCTTTGTGTTCAGGCGATTACGCTGAGAAAGGGACTCGGTTTTTCAGTTGTGGATTCCTAGGCTACTCCAAAGAGTGTTTAGTGTAGAAAGTTAAACTACTAAACTAAGGTTGCATGAAAGGTAAAAGATAAAATGCGATAAAGGAAAATAATAAAAAGTAAAGATAAAAATAAATGTAAATGCATGAGTTTGATTGAGTGTATGTGTTTCCATATATACAACACAACAAGTATTTATAGGCCAAAAACTACCTCTATCAGTCACTATGTCACAATTGATAATGGCCAACAACAGTAACTATCCACTAACTCCATGGTTATAGTCATGAAATATAATTACCCACTAATTCAACTCTCACTAACTCCATGATTATTGTCATGAATAACTACCCACTAATTCAACTCCCATTAACTCCATGTTGCTATCACAAGAATTATTTTTTGGTGATAACATATGCCCCTGCATCTTTTAGCTGACGACAATATAAGAGGAAGCTGAAAGATGTATTATGTCACCCGAATTTTCTTCTGCCTTGTTGCCCTGAATCTCGACTATTATTGCTCTGCTGCATATGAACACTTAATCTTTTGGAACAACCAGGTTTGCAGATAATAGACTTACGATGCCATAACAACACTGCTAAATGCCTCCAACTTCATATGATCCAACTGATTTAGGAGACTCCAACATTATAACGACATTGGGTTTCTAGATAGTAGTCTTATGTAACTGATTTGGCATAGCTAAATGTCCGCCCACTTTGTCTTTATTCAATTGAGATGCCCTTCTGTTCCCATTTCTTATGCATAAGCTATTTCCATTTACCCTTTGAAATGGTAAGCCAGACACTAAAACCATATAAGAATGTAGCTAGGAATAAATCTGTATCGGTCGTCATTTCAGTTACACCTTTGTCGACTAACTTGGATCTTTCATCCTTCAAAGCCTCTTGGACAACATTTTCCTCAAGATTTTGGCTGTCATAGTATTAGTTGCCTAATCACCAAGATTAATATATTGAGTCCTGCTGGCAGCCGATTGATTAGCTGAGATAGGTGGAACTAGATTCCATTGCTGCCCCCCAACATATCATCAGGTGCCCTATAAAAAATTCCTTGACGAGGAATTGAACCCATCTGATCATAAGGTGGTTGTTCTGGAGTTAGCTGATAGATTTGTTGATTAGCCGAGGTAGGCGGAATAGTATTCCATGGCTGCACCCCTACATTAATCATCAGTTGTTCTATACATAATCCCACGAGGAGGATTTGAAGCCACTTGGCTATAGGGAGGTAATTCCGGGGCAAATTGATAGATTGGTTGATTAGTTGAGGTAGGTGGAATAGTATTTCATGGCTGCTCCCCCATATAATCACTAGGTAGCTTCATCTGTATTCCTCCAGCGCCCAGAGCTTGATAAACAGTAGGTCCTTGATTGGTGGCCTGTAGAGTCGTGCCATAAGCTGAAGCATTTGGCATAACACATAACATTGCAATCTGTCTTACCACATCCATATCATTCGCCACTGTTTGCCCCTTGGGTTAGTAGTAGCAAACATATTCGGCTGAACCTGTGGTAAAGATCTTGCCTGAATAGAGTTTGGCTAAACCTATGGTAAAGGTTATGCCGGAACGTGTGGTTATCTTGTTGTGGTGCTTCAATTGTGAACAATATGCTCACCTTCATGGTCCCACTGGGCATGCCATTGTTGTAGTCATGCGAAATTTGGTGTTTAGCCGTTTGGTCGGCTAATCCGCACAGTTGATTTCCCTTTGTGTTCATGCGATTACGCTGAGAAAGGAACTCGGTTTTTCAGCTGGGGGTTCCTAGACTACTCCAAAGAGTGTTTAGTGTGGAAGGTTGAACTACTACACTAAACACTCTTTGGAGTGTGTGTGTGAGTGTGTGTGTGTGTGTGTGTGTTTCCATCTAAACAATACAACAAGTATTTATAGGCTTAAGATTACCATTATCAGCCACTTTGTCGCAATTGATAATGGCCAACAACAATAACTAACACTAATTCCATGGTTGTAGTCATGAAATATAACTACCCACTAATTCAACTCTCACTAACTTCATGATTATTGTCATGAATAACTATCCACTAATTTCATGTTCTTATCACAAGAATTATTTTTTGGTGATAACAGATCCAAAACGAACCGAACTGGTATATGTCAATATATTTTATTTTATTTTTTTTGCTTCTTCCCTGTTTTGCACGCCTGCTTGTTATTTCAGTACTATGTAATTTCAAATTTGATATATTGACTCAAACTTGGTAGGTTTGACATGTTCAACAAGTTGTATACTATATATCAGTGGTACTCTCATACCAAAAACTTTGCTCTGTCTACTAGGAATTATCCCTCCTCAAACCACCTGTTCTATATCTTTATATATTTTTGAATTGTAAGTTAGAGAAAGGGGTACTTGTTTGACATGTTCAGCAAACATGGAACATCTCTATGTTCTTTTCAGAAACGGCTGAATAGCATTAGCTTTGCTGGATTGCTTAGGGCATGTTTTTTGATAAATATCTAATAATATCTTTGACTGACATAGCCTTTTTAAATGCTCTAAGCATTGCATGTTTTGAATTTTTATTATTGTTATGTTTAATGGATCATTTTGGAATTTTTTCTCAAAACTGCGATCAAACAGGATATACAAATTTTCATAATTTTGTATTCTGTAAACTTTTTTGTGCTCTTATAAGTCCCATGTCATTGTCCTATGTTGCTTGTTCATCTTTGATTTAATAAAGTGTATAAAGATTTCAACCCACTAATTGATCTAATGTTTGCTTTCTTACTTTATAGACAATCCCACTTTAGAGGAACTTTATAAGTTTCTCTCTACCAAACCTGTCCAAGAAGGGATCGCTGTTTCCAGGGTAACAATGGATAAACATTCAGCTTTTCTCTAGCAATTGTTCTTTTCTATAGAAAAAATGATACATATTTTGTGACAGTTGTTGCTATAATGCTATTCTCCCACTTCATCTGACTTTAGACTCTTTCCTAGCGTCCAGGTTGCTTACTTTAGAAAGAGTTAAATTCGTTTATATACTCCCTCTCGATCTATATATAAGCAAAAAGAAATTAATTTCACACATATTAAGAAAATTAGTTATGTTAGTTTAATTGTCTTGATTTGTATAAAAAATAAATTATAATTACTAAACTACCATTTCTTGGAAGTTATTTTTTGGGAGTGTTTAATGTTCTTGTAAAAGTAAAAAGACAATTAACCAAATGGTATTTTTGAAATACTGACATTAAATAGAGTTGAATTGATTGACTTTTGCTTATATTTAAATCCAAAAAATTTAGATATTTTTTTGTTTATATATGAATCTAGCGGGAGTATTGTTTTGCATTTTGTTCTTGTCCGTTTCATGCTAATTTAAATTCTTGGGATGGACAACTAATGATCTTCAATTTTGGTTGAGGCTGCTCGATAATTTCTGTCTGGAATTGAGCCAATTGCCAAATCACTTGAACCTGGAATTTGCGTTATTTTGTTTCAATCGTCATTTATTGCGCTTCCTTGTCTAAATTGCTGATTAATCTTTGCAAGAAAATATGTCTTGTGGTCCAAAAATGGTGCCGGTTCATCCCTCGTTCTTGATCAGCAACGCAAGGTCCATTGTAGGATCAGGTTTCCCCTTCAAAACTGCAGTGCGCAACACCAACTGTAGGTGCACCCAACCAAAAGGGTCACCATTTCTTCTGTTGTCATGCCTTTGATCGCAAACAATTGCGATGTTGCTGACACACACATGTCACAGTTCAAATTCCTTTATGACTAGTAATGGTTGTTTTTACAAAATCTGTGCGGTCATGAACACCAACAACTAACGAAAGAGTTAACTTGTTGGCTATTTCAGAACTTTTAAACATTAATAAATGGTGCGCACTCAGAATGTGAACAATCACTTGAATTGGGTCATGAACATCTCTACTGTGCCCAATTTGATAAGATGGAATAAGCTATGGTCCGTAAGTTCAATTTCTATAATCATTCTCCATTCGTCTTTTTTAATTTGCGATACCAATATGCCTCAACGTAACCTTAAGAATTACTGTCTTCGCTTGCTAGTTCTTTAGCCCATCCCGCTAACATCATAGATCAAAAAATGTCCATCTTGCTGACAACACAATATCAACGAGGATATATTATAATCAAATAAACTAAATGATGAGTGGCAGTAGTACATGAAGAGTCCCTTGGCATGTTATTTTCAAGTAAATTTAATATCATCTATGTTTAACAAGAATTTTATAATAATGATTGGTACTATAATTGAATATTAAATAGGTTTAATTAAGATTTTAGTCCTCGAAAAAAGTGTCAGTTTTGGTTTTGGTCCATGCATTTTTTTCGTTGGTTTTGGTCCCTTCCGTCACTATTCATCTGTTAAATGTTGATGTGACTAACGGACCGCCACGTTAATGTACACTGCTGTGAAGGTTAATTTTATAATATTTAATGTCACATAAAATTAAATATTAAATTTTTACCTTCTTTTATAATATTTAATATCACGGAGGTATTCGGGAACTCTATAAATGTTCCTGAATGTTGCTATTTCAGCATTTCATTCATTTAATAAAAGTATGAAAAACAAATAATAACATTATAATAAAAATAAAAATATTATAATTGCCTATATAGCAATGCTGACGTGGCAGTCCGCTTGCCACGTCAACAATTAACGGATGAATAGTGATGGCATGGATCAAATCCAAAGTTTTGGAATTTGTAGGGACAAAAACTAACGAAAAAAAGTGCAGCGACCAAAACTAAAACTGAGTCATTTTTAGAGGATTAAAAACTTAACTAAACCTATTAAATAATATCATTTCATAAAGAATAAAATAACCTAAATCTAAAGATATCCTCTTGATTTGTTTCTGCTATTAACTTCATGTGTCATAATTTGCACAGAAGCTAACTAAAATTTGTTATTGCTTTTGTTTTTATTTATTTAAGGGAAACTCATAAGAGACCTTACATGAGGAGGAGAGGAAAGAAGAGAAAAGGAAAGAAGCAGAACCTATGACAAGGGTTTGAACCCGCACACTCATAAATTATGTCTCGTGTAACTTAATCAATTCAATTGACTCATGGGGACAAAGCTAACTAAATTTTGATTCCCAAAATTTCTGATATGTTTAATACAAATCTTGAACAGTTGAACACTAAATATTACTAAATTCTAAGCAGTGTTATTAGATTTTTTTTTCCTTGTCGGCTAATGATGCTTAATTATGTATTGAAGGTATTATTTTTTAGGCTTAAGCATTTTCAGTAATTGTACGTGGACAGGTGGTTTCCCAAAAAATAGGTTTAATCATGTTTACCAAAAGTAATTGTATAGATTACGTACTATATATCTCTCATTTCACCCGTCCCACACACAAGGAATAATTAATTAAGAAAACAATCATAATTACATTCATCGCATGGCATAAAAGGCCTAGACATTAAATTAAGCGATCAAATCCTCCTCTGCACCTTAGGTTTGATACTTTAATCTGAAATCGATTTTTTTTTTTTTTTGCATTTTTATTTGTTAATAAAAAAAAGAATACGACAAGAAAACTCTTCTGAAATGGCCTTAGGGAGAATTGATCCAACATTCGTTGTGTTTAGAACTTTATTCTCAAAATCAATGTAAATTCCCTCATCCCATCATTTTTAATCAAAGTTAGGCATAAACCGAACAATCGATAAGCAAACAAACCATTCTCCTTTAGCTTTGATCTTATTCCACTATCATAAATTCCTCACCTTCTTTTCTTTCCCCCATTTAAAAAATTCTCATTTGATCTCTGAAATAAACGCATTCAAATATACTATATAACTAATTAAGCCAATCAGGTCTTCTTTCGTTTTTTTTTAATTCAACCCTGTAGAATGGAGAATAACTGAATAAGTTCATACCCCTGTGTGTGGCCATTATCTATCCTTTAATACTTGAGTAGCTCAAACTTTTATTACAGATATGATCATTTAAAAAAGAAAAAAAAAATCAATTTTGGACCATAAATCCCCTTTTAAGGCTAAGTACCAAACATTAAATAGGGATGGTAATAGATATCTTATCCAGTGGGTACCCGCAAAAATTATTCATGACGGGTAGGGTAATTACCCGCACAATGGATACGGGGGTGGGGACGGATAATTACCTGCAATATTTAATGGGTATGGATGCGGGTATGGACACGAGTTAGCCAAGTACCATCCATTTAGCTATCGGACGATGTGATCGTCCGCCCATTATTTATTCTTCACCCCGCTTCTGGTCTTCCCACATGCAACTGGTATGCGGTAAGACAAGTCTTCATTCGGTATCCGTACCCGCATCCATACCCGCATATCTACATATTAATATTTTTTATTATTATTATTATTATTAGTATATATATATATATATATATATATATATTAATATATTAAACTTGGGTTATCTCTTTGGTGATCCTGAAATTAATTCCTCAGTGTGAAGGATGTTTTTCATTCGAACCTTCCATATGAAATAGATACTAATGTCTTGTTATTAGATCAGTGAATATGTTTCTTGTGTAATTGGACCAATTGCCTAGACAATATTGGAGTGACTGATAGCCGAAAACTATGCTAATTTATAGGTTTGTTGTGCTATGAAATTATGTGGGTTTCAATTACTGAAATTTACTGCGCGGATAAAATATATATATATATATATATATATATATATTAAATTAAAACAATTGATTGAATTGAAATGAAAGTTAGCTTATTACTTTCCTAGCGTTGTCCAATTGTTCATCACTTGAGTTCCTATCATTCCTGAGTTCCTAGCGTCGTTCAGTTATTTTTCACTTGAGTTCCTATTCTTCTTAGTCCTATAGATCCTAGCGTAAGACTTTAATAATGTTCTTTTTTGTTATATATTATCAGGATATTTGTTTGAGAACATGCTAGAATACTATGTCTTGTTATATACTGTTATGATATTTTAGACTTTAATAATGTTTTTATTTATTTATTGATTTTTTAGTTAATTAAAGTGCGGGTAATGGGTGCGGGTATGAGTACTTAGGTATCCAGTGGGTAAGGATACGGATACTTCAGTTGCTACCCACACAGGTATGGGTCCGGATACGGGTATTTTTTTAAAACGCGGGTATGAGGACGGATACTATAGTACCCTACCCATACCCTATCCACTGCCATCCCTACCATTAAATGGTGGTTATACACTTAGGCTATATGCTTGTTGAAGTAGCTTAAAAAAAATCAAATAAAAACTATGATATAAGAACTTTGAGGGCTTGAGGGCATTAGCTTATTTTTGTGCAAAGAGGGCATATGCTTAAAGCTTAATGCATGGGTAATATCTAGAGTCTAGAGAAATTGAGTTGTATTAATAAAAAGAAAAAAAGAAAAGATGCAGTACAGTGAGTGTACTTAAACTCAGCCATATATAAAAAGAGATGTGCAACTACTTTTTGTATAAATAATTTGTGTATAACCCTATTGGGTATTGTTGTCTTGTTGTATATATCCATTTGCCTCCCTAAGCAGAAGAGATACATAAAGGCATCACACATCTCTAGATTCCACCACCTAATCTTTGGTATTTAATCAATGCTTATGAAGAGTATTAAATCAATCAGGTCATACTGAAGTAGTTCTGTGTATATTTCTAGTTAAGCATATTAGAATAATATATATATAGATATATCTTTTACCAAAACAAAAACGAAGCGTATATATGTCTTTTTCTTATACAAGTAAAAGTTGTTAGTTGCTTCGTATACGCAGTTAGGCAGCTATATATAATATATATATATATCGATCTCGTTGTTATGCTTTCTCGCATGGGCGTGCGTATCTACAATTACATTTAATTCCCGGGAAGATTTGTGTCCAAGGTCCAAGGTGTTCCATTTGGGTTTGAAAGGAATTCGAGAGAAACTGACATAGAGAGAGGACCTCCGGCAAAATCTTTGTCATGAGAAGGAAATGTAGAGTTTTGTTTTGCATAGGTCTGCATCACTGGACCGTTTGTCAGGATGAGGAGGTAGCATATTGAAGCAGAGTCACGACCGTAGTGTTGGGTTAAAGAGCATGTGTGCCATAAAGGTTTACAACTTTGATTTGGTTGGGTTACGTGTACGTGATGGGGTGTTGGAATCTATAGCTTGATCTACTTTTATTATTCGTATGGACATTTCCCCATTTTCAAGAAAAATTTATTGGTACCATCTTTGCTAGAACTCCCAAGCAATCGGTCAACATATATACATATAGACACGGTCACACAGAGTATAATTTGTAAAATCACATAAAATCTGTCTACTCTATAGATTTTAATTAATCCCAAATTAACAAGGTTTTTTTACAGGCCAAACACACGAACTATTTTGGCTCAAAAACTTAAATGACACTCTTCAAAAGCCTAGGGGTAATCAAGTTTTATATAGGAGAAGACAATTTCAACCGGCACAAAACAGTAATTGGGTAATAATTTATGCTGTGTACATGTCTCCATCCTCTCTTGGAATAGCCTCCATGCACTACACAGTATTGCATGAGTTCGTGCATGTCAAATTAGAACCTTGTACACTTTAGAGTCTTTTGACAATATTATTAAATAGTAATTGATTTCTTTGGAGTACGGGATAAGAAATCAAATATAAAAACTTTGCATTAAAAAATGTTGTATTCCACATATTAAAAGTTTATTAAAAGTTATGATTCTCAATATTTTTTTTTTTTATTTTTTGATTTTTTAATCAATATCTTAAGAGTATTAGTTAGCCACACTCATATTTATATTTATAACTTATAAATGTGAGTGCTCTCTACCTAGCCTATTTCCTGTATAGTGGGGAAGAAGCTTCCAAGGGTACTCAGTCATTTTTCAAACAAATTCAACACAGGGATTTGGTTTTGAAGGTCCTCCAATGCCCCCACGCAAATTATTACAGTAATATAAAATTGAAGGCTGGCATGGGGATGAGAATTGTCAAAACTAGTTAGGCAAAAAAAAAACCTTTTACCGAAAGTATAAATTAGCATAGATAGTTAGGCAAGAAAAACAAAAAATAAATGGTTAGAAGCCTCTCCCATACACACGTGTGTCGTATTGCAAATCAATGTACAATGCTATTTCCACCCCTCAACGACCAGAATTAATTAAAAGCAATTCCTTTCATCGTTGGTCCCCACCCCCACTGTATGCACTTCTTGATCCTTCCCCACAAACCATAGGAAAACTTTTGGAAAAGGGCATATTATTCATTTAAGCCTACAGTGCAATGGGCATCATCCTTTCTACTTGAAGAAATTTATTCCACAAATCATTCAAGTCCAAATCCCCCCCCCCCTTTCCTTCCTCTGCCGTTTATATTTCTTCACCACTTCACGAAACAATTTTATCAATATTATAATAGATTCATTAGTCTCAGGCCAATCAAGAAGCTTGATTTGATAAATATATACATTTTCCTTTGCTATTTGTATACGCATGTAATATATATGTTAGTGAGCAGCGTACGTTTGTCATAAACTGATAAACGCTGTGTAGATAACTACACACTAATAACTTTTTCAACTTTGTTCTATAACAATTCTTCGCCAAACAAAACAAAGATTCTCCAGGTGTGGGGTTACAATAATGGATGAGGATCTGCTGTCCCATTTTAGTGTGTCACACCATGTCCCAATCAATAATATCTTATCATGCATGTATTTTATTTTTTTAATATTAAATAAAATTTAACTTACGTGATAAGATATTATTGATTGAAACATGATGTGATATACTAAAATGGGACAGGTGATCCTTATCCTACAATAATTGGATTACGCAAATGGAAAAGGGAATCGTGATTCCCCTAAATGCATCGTTAGTTTAGAATAATATTTAGGGTACATCTACGGTAAGCATATTACCTTAATATAAATATATGAAATAATGTTATATATAAATATCAGTAATATTATTAATTATTAGCTTAAAATTGTTCCTGGCTAGGTCCCATCTTAGCTGTATTCACATCCGAACATCCCTCTATATATAGTATATAGTGTATATCTTCCATTCTTCCCCAAGTAGTATTCATACGTGTATATATATGATAAATTAAATAATTCAAATGTGATATACTACGTACAACCATCATTTGGCCTATATATACATTACATATACCCTATTCTCCCCTCCAAATTAACCTTGCATCGCACATATTCAAGCAAGCTAACAAGCCCTCCAAATTAAAATACACACTCAAGCTTTCTTCTTCTTCTTCTTCTTCTTGTTGTCAATTTATTTATATATATATATCAATTAGAATGTCGGGGGTTTGGGTTTTCAAGAACGGGGTGGTGCGGCTTGTGGAGAATCCAGGGGCGGAGGCAGTGGAGGGAACCCGGCAGGGGTCGAGTAGTAGTAGCAGTAGTTCAAGGCGGAAGGTGCTGGTTCACACACCAACCAATGAGGTGATTACCTCTTATGCGGTCCTTGAGCGCAAGCTATGCTCACTTGGGTGGGAACGCTACTATGATGACCCTGATCTGCTTCAATTCCACAAGCGCTCCACCGTGCACCTCATCTCCCTCCCAAGGGATTTCAACAAGTTCAAATCCATGCACATGTATGACATAGTGGTCAAGAACAAACACTCCTTTCAAGTTAGAGACATGTAAGGATATATATATAACCAACAACACAACCACCCCTACATGGGACACCCCGGCCTGGTGACGTCACTTTTTGTTAATTTACAACTCTTGCACACTACTTTCTTTCTTTTGTGTCTTTTTATTATTTCAGGCCTCTTTTCAATTCGCTGCATGTGATGGTTTGATTTTAGATTAGTGATCATGGGTGTCCAACTGTGATTGTGACATCAACTTATGTATTATGTAGGTGACTTTGTGTTTTGATTCATGTGTTTATATATACAGGTAGGGTCTGATTGGTGAGGCCGGATTGGGTGCTATTATGTGTGCTGTAAATCTTTATAGTCATTCTGAACAAAAATTTGAGTTCTTCTATATTTGTCTGCTATATATATAAATATATATATATATTCACAATTGAACTCCTAATTTTCATTAGAATTTGACCGATCACCGATATATAACTCATTTCCCTAATTCCCTTATATGAAGTTCGTTCCATTCATTTGGATTGCTTCTTAAATATTTGATTCCATCGTCTTTTTTTCAACCATGTGATGAATCTGGTTTTTGAGTGACATTGATTTTTTTTTTTTTCTTTTTATCAAGTTCATCCATGAATATCAATGGCAAACAATGATGGTAAAATTGATGTAGTTGAATTTTTCCTATCCACTCGTGGGACGATCGATCTACAGATGTAGTTACATTTGACACTTGTTAACAAGGACTCAATTATATATTAATTAATAACTAATAAAGTGTATAAATTGATAACAAATTATTAATAAGATGACAACAAATTGTTAGAATTTGTTAATTAATCTATGTACTACTATTAATTAATAATTAAATCATTTAAAATTTATATAAAAATATAAAAATGTGCAAATAAGTTATCTTTTTTTTATTTTTTTATGGAAGGCCAAATTACGGCAGCTACGAAGAAGAGCAATTGTTTTGCATGGATGACAAGACTTTAGAGATGGGGGTGGAAATTAGGAGATCACGTGAGGGGAGATTCGATTGTGGATAATTTTACTTTTTTTTTTTTTTTTTTGCTTAAAGACCAACTTTATGCTGCAGTGCCAGGGGCCGTTTCAGATGGGCTTATAACAAATAGTTATGGACCACCTACCTCAACTTTGTCCGAATTCAAATATCTCCCAAAAAAACATCATAAAATAGCTCAACGTTTTTTATTTTTACAAAAATAGCTCGGATGTAGATCTTCCGTCTCAATTTTCTCACTACTAGAAATTCATAAATTATTTGCAGATTTTCCTGCATATTTTTTGTACAAGATTTTTTTGTGAATTTTTCTGTAATTTTTTTAAAAATAAGGTTTTTTTTTTTTGTTTGTAGATTTCAAATTTGTAGGAAATTTTGACATTTCCTACGAATTTAAATTTTTCCCAAGAAAATTTATAGGAAATTTCCCATGGATTTTAAAATTCGTAGGAAAAAATTACCCACGAAGGTGTTACCTATGGACAAAAATTCATAGGAAAAATTGTAGGAAACCTGTTTCCTGCGAATTTTTGTGTAAAATCCGCAGGAAAATCCACAGTTAATCAGAAAATTTCTAGTAGTGTCTGTCACATTCTCTGTCCCCCATCACTAATAGTTTGACACTTAAGAAAATAAAATCACAACTCATTAACATTTATACTTATTCCCAACATTTGATTAATTGGTGGGATATACCGAGACACCATTTTTAGGGACAACAGAGTTTTGTTCCTCTCGCTGACAACGATATTCTATGCTAGTGATTTCTTAAACTAAAATATCTATTTAAATTCACTTTAATTTCTAGGTTAAAGTAATAATTTGGTCCCTATAGGTGATGTTGATTCTTCATTTAGTCCATATATGTAAAAAATTATTAAAAAGGTCCTCATTTATGCAATCATTACCCATTTGGTCGCTTTCATTACCTTGTCATCTCTAATAATCGGTTAACTTCTACATATAGGGACTAAATGAAGAATTCGTGTCACATGTAAGAACCAGATTATTACATTAACCTAAATTATTGGGTCTCTATACCTGACACAAATTCTTCATTTAATCCTTATACGTAGTAGTTAACGGATCATTAGAGATGACAAAGTAACGAGAGAGATCAAATAGGTAACGATTGCACGTATGACTGTATGAGGACCATTTTAATAATTTTTTACGTATAAGGATTAAATGAAGAATTTGTATCATCTATAGGGACTAAATTATTATTTTAACCTAATTTCTATTACCGTGAATATTTCATGTACTTTTTGTAAAAATTGCAGAGGATTTGTTTTTTCCGGAGCTTCTATTCTTTAACACAACCTCTCTTTTTTAACTTTACGTTTTTCTATATTTCGGAGCTCTCCTTTCCATTATATTATTTTTGTTCTTTCCAACGTGACCTATATCATATTGCACCATGCACATGCATATATATGGTCACATATATAGTATATATTTAACATAAAAAAAACAAACAATTACAAAATTAAGATAACATTTTTACTGGAATAGGTACTAATTGTGTCAATTTTAGTCATGCTGTACAGAAGTATTTACAAATAACATAGCTAGCTAGGCATGTCAAAGCATGGAAGAATTTTCTCATCGATCAAGTATTTACAAATAACATTACAAAAATAAGGTATTTAATACCTCCATCGAAATGATTTGAAATGACAGAACCCCTCTATATATATATATATATATATATATATATATATATATATATATCCTTTTCGCAATAAAAGAATCTTGTACTGCTTTCTACTTTGGAAATTTTCCATACCCTAAGATATAGGAGTACTACACAAGCTGGTCCAAGCGACCATGCATGCATTGAACCCAAAAACTTGTTAGCCAGAGGCATGAATGATTCCGAGTAACATGTGTCCTCTTGGGTTGGAATTGGATATTGCAAAGATCTCATATGCCTGCCTGCATGTGCTTCCATCCCACCCCACACTGCCCTTCTCGATAACTCTCCAGGATAGATATATAAGACCCTTATCACCACGTGTCTGAATAAATAGTAAAATTATTATTATTAATTAAAAAGACGGAGCAAGCTAAAGAAATTCCAGAGCTATATATAGCTTGCTTGCAACTCTTATTAATCAAGCCGGGCGTGCTAGCTGTACCAGAAGCCCATCCTGGTCGATCTTGATAATGAATGGGCTATGCATGATTTGATGCTCTTTTTCATTGAGTGGTCAGTTTCATGGTTTTGGATGGATGATGCTCAACAGGAATTGGCTCTTTGAGAATAAGATTAATTTGTGTCACTTTTACTTCTGTCCTATTCTTATCCCCAACGAATGAATGGGGCAGATTAATTAGCTCTTTCTTTGTCTTCTATATATTGAGTATGGCGCGCTCTTGTGACTACACTTACCATAGATTAGCTCATGTCTTGTCATGCTGACCAAGATTCTCTGCAGTCTGCAGAAACCTGGAGTCATGATCCGATGATTACGAAGAGAGATATAATATTTTTGTATGCACAATTTTTTTTTGTAAGATTAGGATCTCTTTCGGTCACTTTATTGACAGCAAAAAAAAATCCAAATCCCTTGTCATGCACCTATATAGACATTGAATTCTAACTTCATATGTTTTCTTCTCCTCCATCCAGTTTCTTACTGTACTATGAACAAGACCAGGATAGTAAGTTTGATAATTATTATAAAGATAATAATAAAGAAGAAGAAAAGCACACCGAAGATTTAAAGTGGCTCAGTCCTTAACTGACTATGTCCACAGTAAAGCATAATACCAAATTCGCTAAAGAAGGATTATAAAACTGAAAATCTCACATTCAAAGTCCCTTTTTACATCTAGCACTCAGATTCATGGTGTTTGCATAACTCTAAAAGAATGGCTTAATCTATATTATGTTCTCTTAGGCAATGCCTAACCGCTAATTTATAGCGAATAAATTTGTTTCACCAAAGTAGGGATGTTAGATAAATGACTTTATGTCACTAGCTTATAACGTTTTTTTCACTAATTTAATTATAGTGTTTTTCAGTCGCTACTTGAGTTTAAGTTTATAATTTATTATTTTTTTTTCATTTTTATCCTTACTATATTTTAATTAATTTTCTCTTGTATTCTCTCATAAATAAAATAAAAAAACATAATCCCACGTTTAATAAATTTTCATTTCACATAGAAAATTTGAAAATTTACTTAATTAACAAAATATATATTTATAGATTGATTTCACTAACTCGATATATAATTAGGATAAAAAATAATGGAGAATGTATTTTTGTCAATAAAAAAATTATATAAAAAAACCATATGAGCATGTCATTTTATATATATTATCTCATTTTATTGAATACAAATAATTAAAATAAAAAATTTTAAAAATTAATATTTTAATTTTTGATATGATAAATAATTTTAAATAAATTAAAGTAATAAAAGTGATAATTATTTAAAATAAATAACTATATAAATAGAATTTATATACAAAAACATATAAACATGTCCTTTATGTCATTTTATATTTATTAGCTAGTTCAACCGTTAATTTTGTCAAACACTTCAAATCCAATCAATTAGTTTATCCGCTATCAGCTCTAAGCTTATCCGCTATGAGCTAGTTTTTACCAAACGGAGGCTATAAAATAGAAGAATCGAAACTCCCTTTTATAATGATTAAAAAAATATGACTAAATCTCATCTAATCAATAGCAACCTCGACTTTGTTTGACAAAAATAGCTGATAAGTTAGCTTATACCTGATAAACTAATTTTTAGCTGAAAGCATATAGCTGATATATAGCTGAAAAGCTAATCGATTGAATTTGAAAAGTTTGGTAAAATTAGAGTTGAACTAGCTTGTAAATGTAAAATGACATAAAAGTACATATTTATTAGATTTTTTATATAAATACTTTTTAAATTCTAATTAAAGCTTTATAATTAGAATATTATATTTTTAATGTTATTTTTAAATATTTTTATTAAATAATGTAAATGAAATGACGTGTTTATATAAATTTTTTATATAAATTTTATTTTACGAGGGACGGGTAAAGTAGGAATTTAATTAAATTAATAAGGATAAAAATGAGAGAAAAGTTAATAAGCTATAAGCTATATATATGCTAAATAAAATAGCTTATGAAGAAAAGTTATAAGTTAATGAGATAAGTTTGTTTACCAAACACCTCTAATTTGGTCAAAGAAGCTTACAAGCTAGTCAAATAAGTTATAAACTAACTTATTGGACTTGCCAAACAGAGCTTTCATGATAATTGGAAACTAAATCTCGTCAATATCCAAATCCAAATTAATTATCTGAATTCCTTGACTTCTTTGAACTGCTCAAAAAATTTGAAAAACGAAGATGAGCGAGAGAGCAGGAATAGAGATTTCATCGGAGGAGGCTGGTATCCTTCACGGAATAAAAAGAAAGTGTGAAAGCAAGATGATGACTTCTCAAGCACCAATTCTTTGGTTTCTAGGGAGGAATGGATGATGGATCAAGTGGATGAGGGTAATAGTCGGATCTCTCCCAATTCGTATGCGGATCGGATGCTTTGACAAAGAACATTGATGTGGAGGGATTATGTGTGGACTCAAAGGATGATGTATCAGATTCTAAAGAGGCGATGAGAGATGGCAAGAAGTCGAGGGATAAGGAGAGTATTGTTGTGGAGGTAGATGAGAAAAGAAGGTTCAACTTTAAAGCTAGTAAGAGGGAGAGACAGAGATTGCAAAAATCTTGGAAGCTTTCTCTTATAGTCAAACTCTTGGGCAACTGAATTGGATGCATGGTGCTGAAGAAGAAGATTAAGGGTTTATGGCACGAAGTGGGGTAATAAATCTTATTGATATTGGAAATGACTTCTTCATTGTTCATTTCCATTCTCCACATAGGGGTACCCGTTCATGAGTCCGGGTCAACCCGATGACCCAACCGAACCCAATGCATTTGGGTCGGATTTCTTTCCTCTCTGGGCCCGACCCGAACCAACCCGATGTGGTTTGATTTGGGTAGCGGGTTTATATATTTCCAACCCGTGACCCGATGACCCAACCTGTAGATCCGTAGGCATATATTTTTTAAATTTTAATAATAATAAAAAGGCTTTTGTGTTTAAATTTTATTACTTTTAGCTTTTTTAATTGGAAAATATAGGATTTATGACCCGATTAACCCGACCTGAACCAACCCGTATTTGATCAGGTTGGGTCGGGTTTGATTCATAAAAAAAATATTACGAAAACCGACCCAACCCAACCTGTAGAAGCTTACTCATTTCGGGTAATGGGTTCGATCAAATCCAACCCAACCCGACCCGTGTACACCCTTACTCCTACAGATTATGCTTTTGTCCTTTCTAGGGAACCCTGGTTGACCTTTGATCATTATTTAGCGATGCGCCAATGGAACCTAACTTTGAAATGACTTCAATTTCAAATTCAAGGAATTAAATTGTGATTTTCAAACAGGGCCTTCTTTGAGCAGTTAAAAACATTAGCTTTCCAATTGCCAGTGTAAAATTTTTTACATTCTTAACCAATCAAAAATCATTATATGAACTTTTACGGATAATTACCCTATTCATAATGGATAAATTTTATGGGTACCCATCAGGAGTGTTACCCATTGCCATCCTTAATGTTAACCTTTCATTCCCTTAGTCCAAATCTTTGCTAGAATTTCGTTCTAGTCATTCTTTTTAAAAGACATTTCTCTTTATGGCACAGAACAACAAAATGAAGTCAGTCATAATTGTTTAGAACAAGAGCAACTAAGTTAATAACATTCTTTTTCTATATTTTATAAAAAAAACACGGACAGAGAGAGAGAGAGACAAAGAAGGAAACTACAACTGTATTGTTTGACAAGATCAAACAGTCCAGCACATGAGACACCCTCCGCACCTCTCTTGAAGAATTTCCAAGAATACTGTATATCATTATAACCAACAAAGAAGGAAGGAAACTTCTTTCTCCAGTTGCCAAACTCCCCCTTCTAAGCAGATTCTTACTAAATTGCTATTAAACATCATTTGAAAACCTATCAGTAAACTTTCGTTGCTAGTTCGTGCAGTTGAACCCATGGCAAACAGAAAGCCAGATAACCAGGACCAAAAATAGCAAAATTCCAAGAACAACCAATTTAATTTTCATGTTCTGATACCACATCTTCCGACGGATTTGTGTTCCTTTCTTTCTGAACTCTTGGGCCTGAAAATTAGGAGATCCTTCCGGTCAAGAAAGCATAGTATTCCAAATGACAGTCGTCAAACCTTAGTCAACTTACCTGTGAGTGCAATGTCTCTGTCTTGTCCGCAAGAATAGTTAGATTTTCTCCTCTATCAATAGCCTGAAAGCACAAAATAAAGATGACAAAGTATTACACTGTCTTCTCTAACATTGCAATCAATGCATCCAGCTAAGGCAACTCAGCACAGTCATACAAACAGGATAATGCAAGGGCAAATGTTAACAGTGAAACAGAACTTAACAGGATAAAGTTTATTTTAGCCAGCGAAAATTTTGAAGGTGAAATGTAAATTTAAAGTACTGTCAAACTTGATTGCAAATCATCACCAACAATAGCAGTAGGGAGGAAGGAGCAAGTTTAGAACCATATTGCTTGTCCAAGTATTTACTTTTTATTGAAAAATTCAACTCCACAAATTTTCTGATATAAGTATAAGGAGATAGAGAGAACGATAGTGCTTTTTTCTTAACCACTCCCCAAATTTCAATGAAGCAGTCGGCTGATTAACATAGCAACCTTCCCAAAACCATATTTTCCATCTCCACCTATCCTTTATTTCAACAAAAGGGCACATAATTAACAATGCATTATAGGTTAGACCAGGATGCATAGAGACAACGGCACAAGGAAATGGCTGAAAATCAGGAAAAGATAAAATTTAAAAAAAAAAAAAAAATCATGTCTTCCTCCAAGACTACCTTGTCAATGTTCTCTAACATGATGCTTTTAACTTCTGAAACTTGAGCCTTCACTTTTATTAGCTTTTCAATCTCTTCGGCATGGTCGATGATATACTTCATGTGCTCTTTCATAACTGGTCTGCAAATGTGCACCCATATTGTTAACCTTTTTGTAAAAAGTTATTCTATCCAAGCATTGAGTTATCAATAAACACCATCAAAGGCTAGGAAAGAAATGAGTATACCCAAACTCCTTGTTGAGACTTTTGGCAACAGCCGTATCCGCTTTTCCTCCACCATATCTTTTCTTAAAGTCTGCTTTGACACGTTCTAAGAAAGCGATAGAGATCTGCTTGCTAACAGATTCCTTGGCAACAACACAGTAAGCTGCAATTTACAGAAAGCCCAGATGGAAAGCATTAAATTCCTCATCAGACCGCAACTCATGATGTTTCAGTACATCTTAGAAGTAGATAGTTTGGTTCAGAAAGCAATTGAAGTCAAACTTATATCAAGAGGTTGCATTGTCAGCTAAATTAACAAGAAGTTAGGCACCAGCATTTGGAAGTGATAGTTGTGGTTTCAACTTTCAACCGTCATGGTCATGCGGAGACCTATTGGCCATGAACTTCCAACTTTCTATGAAAGCCTAAAGCCCAACCCAAGAATTATTCACTACTTCACAGCCACAAGATGAGGCCTTGTTTCAAGACTGTTTGTTGCATGACTATCTCTAAGTGATATAGACAAAACGATTGAGTGTCCTGCGAAGATCGGATTTGGATTCACTGCAATCACTTGTACTACGTTTCACATGGAAGCTGTGTACCGTTTTCAGGATATTATGCAGTGACTGGAGGAGGGTATAACGATTTTCAGGAAATTGACTGCAGGGTATAACGACGGCAGGAATCCGGGTCCGCAAAGATCCCTGATTAATTACTGATGGTAGAGGGCACAGGCAGAAACAAAAGTGGAATTGAATGTCACCAAAAGCAAAGACTTGTCTATCAGTTGAGTGGTACAGAATCTATAGACATGTACCAGAATAAAGGCTAGCATTTTTTCATCAATAGACCTTATTTGAGCCTCAAAAACACAAAATCGGGTTCCCTCAGTAATTAAATGAAAAATTAATAAAATTTGGGAAAGAACCCATAAAAATAAACAAAACCCACTATGGAAAATAATTTCAAATAGGAAATAAGACCCAAAAATTGAAATATTAAAGCGAATTTGATATGACATCCATTTGAAGAGTAGATCCAGCACTTAAACTAGGAATTGAAGTTGCATCTAGTTGTGGTTGAAGGGAAGGGTCAAGTTGTGATAAGAATGCAGAAAAGGAAAAACTTTAGGGAGGAAGAAGAGATGGAGTACCGTAACCATCTTCGACTAGGAAATTGAAGGTGTGGTGGTCACAACTGTAGGTGAACTTGTTGTTGGAAGAAGGTAGTTTCTGGAGACACTGAGCTGCAATTGCAGGGAAGTTGCCGGTGAACTCTGTGTACTCAGCTAACACCACCGTCCCCCGAGCTACGAAGCTGTAGATGAACGATTCCTGACTCATTTCCTCTGCAACACGGAGGCAAAGAGAGAGAGAGAGAGAGAGAGAGATTTGTCTGATTCTTCTACCACACTTCTGCTCCTACTACGTTATCAATTTCTAAGCCCCGTTTGGTTTTTTTCTTTTTCCTTGTTACCAAGAAAGTAATAATTTCCCTTTTTTCTTATTGGAGAACACAATGGCGTTTTTTAATCTGAAAATATAATTAATTATTTAGTGGAGTAATAAATTGAGTTATGTTCCACTTTACTATTTTAGTATTTTTGAGCTGTAATGATTGACTGGGTTTGACAGAATTTGAAAAGAGATCTGTGACGATCTATCAACACTACTTGCGATTTTGATTTTCTTTCGGCGGTGTTCCAATTAATTATTAACTAATTACATTCCATGACAATATTTTTATTTATTAAATAAACGATTTAAGTGTCCAACTCTAATAAGAATAGAGTAACCGAAATAGCAGTCATTTGTGATTATTAAAACTTAATAAAAATGTACGATTAAAGAGAAAGTAGCCAGCCGGATCCTGTGGGAGGGTTTGGTGTCTCCTTTACCTTTTCCCTGCTTTCGTTGATTGGTTTTGTTCCTTTCTTAAGCACACGAACTTATGTACTATTACCGGTATGCATGCTTTAAGATATATGAATTCACCAAAAAAAAAAAAAAAAATGCTTTAAGATATATGCCCAGGACCGTCGATAAGGGCGTGCAAGGAGTGCAACACACAGGACCTCAAATTTGGCCCAAAATTTGGGGCCCCCAAAATTTATTTTGACCAAAAAAATGTGTTAGAAAGAAGGCTCTTTTTAAGTAGTTAGAAGATTGATATTAGCTTGAAGTTGTATTGGTAGAATTTTAATAATCTTCTTTGTATTTATTGTCCTGAAGTGGGTGTTTAAGATTAGAACAATTGTCCTTTTTGAAATAATATTTAAGATTGCCTTTTTTTTTGAAATAATATTTAATTATTAAAATTGTCCTTTTTTTATTAAGGGCCCAATTTTTAAGATTAGAACAGGACCCTCAAAATGTTTAAGACGGCCCTGTATATGCCTCCTTTATTTATTCACTGATATCTTCTTCAAACATTAAGAAATTTACAATAAAATGGAATGGTAAATCCAGATAAAAAAAGAATGGTAAATGATATGATGAAATGTGAGTAAAAAAATTTAAAATGTGTGTATACTATAAAGTAATCTCACCCATGATGCTATTTAATTAATTTCTGTTACATAAAACTAGAAATTAGTCTTCCACTTTTGTATTGAGAGATGATGATTATTAACATTTAAGATTGAACCCAATTAACAGAGTGGATTGATTCGTATAATAAGTTTGAGAGTTACTTTGTTGTTCAAAAGGTCTAAACAATTTGGACTCAAGCTTTTCAACTTATATACATTATAATTGTCTTTAGTTTATCTTATGCAGAGATTTTATTATCCAACAATTATCGAAGATTAATAATGAATCTCCTATGAGCACAAATTTGTAATCCCCATTCGAGTAGAATTTTGTGAAGAAAAAAATTATTTTCAACGCCTATAGTTGAGTGGAGCCTTTGACCCCAACCTAACTTTATTTTACGCATTAATACTGCAAATCCAAATCAACTGGCTCCACTATAGTGTATATAGATCTTTCTGAGACATGCCGATACAACTCCACTTGTATGAGGCGAGATTTAAAAAGGTGAAGGATAAAACGCTTGACAACTTGAGGGTTGACTTTGCTATGAGCAGAGAGCAAACAAATGAGAAAGGGGATGAAGTGTACATTCAAACACGAATGACACGGTATTTAGAAGAGTAGTGAGAATTACTGAAGATAATACTGATGTGTATATGTGCGGACTAAAAGGGATGGAAAATGAAATTGATGACATGTCATTGGCTCCTCCATCCTCAAGAAACATTTTCATGAGTATTTTGCTCTTTAACACGTGTATTTTCATGAGTCACGACACGAGAGAAAGCTCGTAGAGGATCAAGTTTAAAGCTTACAAAAAAATTAAACTCTCAGAGTTGTAATTAAATCTTGTAAGTTCATCAGTCAGATTCTACTTAAGTCATATTTTTACTATTCTGTCTTGCATCCCCCCCCCCCCCCCCTCACACACACACCCACACATATAGACTCAATTTGAACTCCTACTGGAATTTGTGACACTCTTAAAAGTTTCCAACCTTTGTAATAATCAGGAATTTAAATTTAAAAAAAGGAACATATGCGAAGAAGTTCTACACTTTTGTTACCTTGTTTTCCTTTTTCTAGTTATTTAATTAGTTCCGTATGCATATACACTATCACATCATGGCATGGGTAAAATGTCACTATTGGACCTTCATTTGTGGGAATTATATTCAATAATAGGGAGCTAATTTGCCTTGAGAATTTATCTAAGAGGTTTCTGTATCCAGTGATAGGTAACATTGTGTCTTCTTCATTTGATTGACTAATGTACTCCACTTCTGGCACAGCTCTCTTTAAGAAAGCAACATGAAGTGGAACTAAATGCTTTTAGAATGAGATATACAGACATTTCTGCAATAACCTAATTTTCTTCATACACTCAAACAAACCAACATAACATTTTCAATATATTGACCCTTTACATGAATAACACAAATTCAGTATTGTCATGAAATTTGTAAGTAATGCGAAGTATTAAGAAATTGCCCACAATAATTTTAGCATTACAGGGGTAAATTCCAACTAATCACCACAGAGAGACTGAGAATTAATGATAACAGGTTATAACAGGTATTAGTCCATTCCAACATGATTAATGGGGGCCAATACACAAGTTCACATACTCTTCATAGTAGTTGAAATTTCTTGAAGATCTTCTAACTTTGCATTTGAGAGGCCTGCAAACAGTAATGATCAACTCGTAAATATGGAGTCCAACCTGCTTAAGTTAATGCAAGTTGCAGGAGAATGAACGATATTTTGGTTACCATTGGCGGGATTTATAGCAGATAGATCCATTTCTTTGCTGTAAATCCTTTTTGTTTTCACTTGTTCGGTCTCTTCAATTATGCTGGTCTTTAGCTTTCCCATCTTCATTCGAAGTTCTGAGGCAGTTGGCACAATCTCTGCTTAATTAAAATGGAAAGCATACATTTTGTATCAGAATTAGTCTTCAGTGGTACACAACTGTGCTTGCTAAAGGTCAAAACATGAACACAAAGGTGATGACAAGCTCTTTAATTACCTTCAAACAGCGAAGAGTTTTGCTCATGTAATTGTACTGCCTCATTGATATACCCAGCATTGAGAGTTGACTGCCTTTCTAATGCTTGAATTTCTTGATTCAGAATTTCAGACTCCTTGCCCACCTGACAGCACAATTAGTATAAAGATAAATTAAGAAACAAAACCTCTGCAAAAGAAAGAATTTAGCAATTAGCATTGTTATTACCTCAGTTAATTTTTTTCTCAAGGAATCTAACTGAGCATCAATATCTGGATCAAAAAGTGCATCTGGATGTAAGCCATTCTCACTTGATCCATCCTGGAAGTAAATTTTTCACCAATTTAGATAATTAAAGCCAAAAAGAAAATCCATGTTCAGGAAGCAACGTTTCTCAACTAGTACATATACTTGTCGAATTAAAGTGCATATACTTAGCAGGAGAAACAATTTAATAAATTTATGACAAACACAGGACAAAAAAATACAGAACAATTTTCTTATGCATTATGATATTTTCCTATTTATCATTTTTTTATGCAGCTGTCTGGTTTTCTATTATTCGTTTTTGTCATCTGCAACATTAAAACAGGTCATACACTCATACGTGACATCCACCATAGTCAATGCAGTTTATATACACTTCTCACTATCCTCTACAGCGCAGATGTTATTAAATTCATGCGGCTATCTTGGAGAAAGGCATGTATGATATTTGATAATATTGTTTGAGTTAATAGCCAAATACTACATAACAAAGTCACAGGGGTCTTGTGTCCCAGCATTGCATAATGCAGCGAGTAGCGTGCCACTCCAAGTGTAAACCCAGAGTAATGGTGTTGCATCCAAGTCTGACAGGAATTTCATTAAAATGTTTTGCAATATCTTAATAACCAAATCAGCTTTATATGTTATTCCAGTCAAATCAGCTTTATGCCACAACAATTTTGTATCATGATATCCAAAGACCTTGGATACCAACCTTATATGACACTGACTTGATACCTAATCACTCCTCTATTGATACAGTCCCTCATACTACTAATAAATGAAACCAACAGGCAGTTGTAAATGATGTGTTTGTAGCGTATTACATTCCATAGTAATGATTTATTTATATTTAACAATAAATCAGCATAGTGAAAGAGAACATACAGTGTTTGGCATAACAAAACCTTGGGGAACACCAAAACAGTGACGAAGAGAGTAATTTTCCCAAATAGAGAGCTGTTTGTCCAAAACAGATTGAACCCTCCCGCGAATGCATTCAACACCCTTTCACAATTGTATGTGTAGAGCAGTTAGCATCAGGCATCACAATTCAAATCTCCATTAATCTAATTATTGGATTGACAAAATTTCTGTTCATTACAAATAAAAAAACAGAGAAACAAACCGTTCTGAGATCGTGGGACCTTTGAGTATCTTGGGTGTTCAACTTGGTCGATGCATCCCTGCATCACACAGAGCAGAAAGTGAACGAATTTCCAAAACCAAATTTGGCCTTTAAAAATAAAGGAAAATTGTTATAGAAATAGTAAAGTAAAGTAAAGGGGAGGGGGGTGTTACTCATAGAAGAAATTGAAGGCTTCGTCGACGACGTCGTCAATGGTATTGAGAACTTGGTTGAGAAAGAGTTGCGGATTCAGATTCAGCGAATCGAAAACCGCTTCACTCTCACTTCCTTCCATTCTCTCTCTCTCTCTCTCTCTCTCTCTCGCCAACACCAAACGATTTCCCGCCAAATTGACTCTCTTCCAAAAGGAAAAGGTGGTTGTCAGTCAACTTCAAATATTCATAGTCATACCACAGGTGTTTGGGAGACAAGGCTGTTTTTTGTTGGGCCAGTTCGGATTGCGCTTAAAACATGGGCTTCTTGGCGGGATGGAAAAACCTGGCCCATATAGAAAAACCTATGTTTCGGATTCGGATGATTTGTTTTGTCTTGGACGGTGGAGTCAGTTACCCACTCTGTAGAGAGTAGTGACGAGGCAGAAGTAGTGGAAGAAGCATCAGCGCATGCCTATCGTCAGTGTGAACTTAGAAGAAGGTAGTTTCTAGAGACATTGAGTTGCCGGTGAACTCTGTGCACTCAGCTAACACCATCGTCCCCCGAGCCACGAAGCTATAGATGAACGATTCCTCACTCATTTCCTCTCACAACTCCGACGCAGAGACAGATTTGTCTGATTCTTCTACCACGCTTCTGCTCCTACCAATTTCTAGGCCCCGTATGGTTTTTTCCCTTACCTTGCTACCCAGGAAGTAATAATTCCAGCACAATGCCGTTTTTTCATCTCAAAATATAATATAATTATTATTTATATCCTTCTTTTAAATTTATTTGTTTTTTTGATCTGATCCATTAAATTTATTTTGCGTTAAATAGGTTCAATAAATTATGTTTTGGTAACAATTTTTTTCTTTCCATTCCATTCCTTCAATTACTTTCTACATAACATTTTCAAACCTAACTAGCTTGCTGAGGGGACATCCAAACAAGAAAAAAATTAATTTTAAAATAGATATAATTAATAAATTAAAAATAAATTAATAAATTAAAAAAAATTCATCTTCTTTACCCAGATTAGGGATTTCATGTTCTTCTTTCAGCAAAAAAAAAAAAATTAAACAGAGAAAGGTGGTTTCTCGGCAAGGCAGTGCAGTGGTGGAAGGGATAAGGTGGTGGTCGAAAGATGCGGTTGGGACAATGAGGTTTTCGGACTGGGAGGGATCAATAGCCAATAGAATGGGGGCAATCGTCCCCACTAGCCAATTTTTTTTTTTAAATTATAATATTTAATAATTTTGATTTTATTCCCATATGTTGGACAAAATTTACATACAATACTTGTGATACTGTTCTTTTATTATAAGTGGACAAATGAAATTTTTTCCACGTCAGCCCTCACAATAACTTTAATACTGGAAGTCTCATTTTTTTCCATCCCACCTTCTTTCCCACGCTTCAAGTCCTCCACCTTCACCTTCCCATGGAATCTTCTCTCTTACCTTCCCCAACATACTTCATCACCATTACTGCTACTGCATGGAATCTTCCTCTATTTCTGCTACTATTTGGAGTTCCTCTTAAATTTTATTTCTACTTGTTTGAAAAGGGGGCACTCATTCAAATGGCCGTCACACACACGGTGGGTATTTCTTATTTTTCATTGTTGCTCAGAATCAGAACACAAGCATCCATGTCTCAGTAAGGATTAGCATCTAAAGAAAATCTCTTGGAATAACAAGAGAGTGGGTCAACAGAAATTGGCTGTAAATGACAATCCATTGAAAAAATTGCAGCCGCTGATGTGGAAGAAGGGAAAAATAACATTCAAGATGAATATATTTGTGAACACTAGATGATGAAAAAAACCTTACCATTTAATTACATAACTAGCATGATATATCCTGATTGAGATCTCTATCATCCTCAAGGATGTGATTGATCTGATGGATGCTCTGACTTGAAGAAATGTTCATGTGTAGTCAAAAATGGAGGAGAGATCCCATTCAATCATAATGGCGCTATTGTAGAAGTAAAGCCTCTAGTCTATGAGTGTGACCTTCTTGCAAAGTGCCCTTCGACATGCCATAATAGAGTCAGCCAACTTGGCATAAAGTTTCAACTTGAAATTTTTTAAAACCATTACAAGGGGATAGGGTGTAAGATCCCTAAATTCCATCCTTAAACCATTTCAACTTGAAGCTTTATCTGTGAATATATAGGAGAGCTTCTTTAATTAACACCGTTAACGTTGGTAGTCCAGAAAGATTAAGAGGATATTTTGGTTTTGGGAGAAGGAAGAAGGGTTGGTGGTGGGTAGCGAAGAGGAAGAAAGGTTCATAGAAATTTTTCAATTTCGGGAATTGGAGATTGAACCGAACAGAGAGGGAGAATGGTTCAGAGGAAATCTTTCTTTTGGAAATAGAGAGTGGGTAACGCTGCTAAGGGGTGTTACTAATGTGTCAAATTTTTTTTCCACGTGTAGCATTATGATAGGGGAACAGGACAACCAGTACCATAGATACTGTATATAAGTTTTGTCCTAAATTATTACCTAACTTTTGATAAAAGCAAAAATTACTTTTATAATCTATCATCTTTTATTTAATAAAATATTTCTCATTTATTACATATTGATGTGTGTTTCGCATTAAAATCGATCACATCATATCTTGTCTATTCAAATGTGAGTGAATAAATTTAAAATGTGTTTGAAAGTACATTTAACCAATCCCCATTATATAAAACTTGAAATCAATCTTCCACTTTTCTATTGAGAGATAATTATCAAACATTACTAATAAGTCTCCTATGAACACAAATTCGTAATCCCCTAATTTTGTGAAGAATAAATTATTTTCAACTCCTTTAGTTCAGTGGGGCCTTTGATCCCAACCAAACTCTTTTTTATGCTTCAATACTACAAATCCAAATTAAGTGGCTCCACTATGGTGTATAAAGTTCTTTATGAGACATGCTAATACAACTCCAATTGTATCAAGCGAAATCTGAAAGCATGAAGGATAAAACGCTTGACAACTTGACGATTGACTTTTCTGACAGAGCAAACAAATGAAAAAGGAGATGAGCTGTACATTCAAACCTAAATGGCTCAATATGTAGAAGAGTTATGGGAATTACTGAAGAAAGATAATACTTACGTGTATACGTGTGGACTAAAAAAAGATGAAAGAAAAGTGTTATATTTGATTTGTCGTTGTAAATATATTTTTGGATCCAAACATAGATTTATAATTTTTTAATGATAAATCAAACATGCATGAGCTTAATTCATTAATCATTATATGTCGTAGGTTTTGATTGGCTTGATTACAATAAGCAATTCAAAAAAACATAACAATAGAATGTTGAGTTTATTAATTTATGTTCCCTTGCATAGATATCAAGTGCTCTTTAATGCAGCAACAAATATATCACCCCTTCTACATTTTGCAGATGCATGACGACCTTGGAATTTTTCTTTGATGATTTTACCTTTAGTATTATATTGTATTCCCTTCTAATTTAATTACATATGCAATACAAAATTATTTTATTGGAAAATTAAAAAACTCACTTCTTCATACATTATCTTTATCATTTTTCATGAGAACTTATCTTTTTAATTTCTTAACCTTTGCATCCTGATTAGCTTTTTGCTATTTTATTTAGTAACTATAACGTACTATATCATATGTACACATAATTTTATATTTATGGCTCGTGACCAAGATATGAATTGGCTCCCTCCGACTTGGTCTAATTATGGTTAGAATAATGATAGTTTTACAAATTTTCATTTTAGAGGCGGTGAGATTTTTTCCTTGACGGTATCGTTTTCTTTTCCTTGCGGTTATTGGTCCATCGAATCGATCGTATAGTCATCATGTTTACCTGTTCTCTTTGTTGACTTGAAAGCTCGTGAGTCGTGACAAAATCGCGGGAGATGATGATCCGGTGCCCCTCACCTACACGTGAACCCTTCTCAGTCCTCAAAATATTCTCCTCTTTTGCAAAAAGGAAAGGAAAGAAGCGTAGCAATGTGACCAAGGGAGCGCGTTATATAAATGTTTGTAACCGCTGAAAACAACCGCACAATTCATGGCGCCAAGTAAAAACCAACGGTGGTGGCTGTGGGAATTCACGTTCTGAAACGACTCCGTATTAGGAGGCGATACACTATAATATACTGGCCAACCACTGCAACCGTTGTTCCCTCCACCGACAATTCTGGGTCAAACATTAAAAAGTAAAAAATATCCATCGCTTTAATCGCCATTGCTTACCCCACTCTTCTTTTTTCTTTTTCTTGTTTTATTTTTTCTCTTTCTTTTCAGCAAACAATTACTGTTTTCACTTCCTCTCCCTAGTCACGACCAAAAACAACAATGTAACAAGAAGCATCATAACATTAGCACCCATTTTATTATATGATAAGAAATAAACCAACCCAGTTACAAAAAAAAAAAAACCTACCTTTTTTGTGTTTTCTTTGTGCAAAAAAGGCAGCAAAGTGAATCAATTCAACACCGAGTTTCCAAGTTCGGAACTCCATTTTTAACGTCCTCATCAACGCTCCTTGTCTTGTCTGTAAAAAAATGGTAGAGAAGAAATCTTCCATGGCACCCTACTCATCCTATATTATTTCCATTGTTATGTTGTTGTTGTTGTTGTTGAATTTGGGAGTGTCTGAAATAGAATCAGAGGCAAGAAACGATTGCAAGAAGCGATGGATCTACATAAGGAAGCTTCCTCCAAGATTCAACCTGGATCTGTTAGGAAAGTGCTCTGAATACCCACTATTGGAGGACTTGTGCCCTTGCGTGGGGAACCATGGGCTGGGGCAGAAAACCCACAACCGGTCCCATAGTTGGTACCGAACCGACCCGTTAATGCTGGAACTGATATTCCACCGTCGGATGCTGGAGTATGAATGCCTCACACAGGATCCTTATTCTGCAGACGCGGTGTACCTCCCTTACTACGCTTCCCTCGACGCCCTCCGCTACCTCTACGGCGCCGAAGCAAACTCCAGCGCCGAGCACGGCCTCGAACTGTTCGACTTCCTCCAAGACGACGACCCCGCCATCTGGAACCGTCACATGGGTCACGATCACTTCCTTGTCATGGCCCGACCCGCTTGGGATTTCTCTCAGCCTTTGGATAACGACCCACCCGTTTGGGGAACTTCGTTTCTCGAACTCCCCGAGTTCTTCAACGTCACCGCTTTAACCTTGGAGGCACGTGCCTGGCCTTGGCAGGAACACGCCGTCCCTTATCCCACGTCGTTTCATCCACCCAATCTCGGTCTCTTGGAGTCGTGGGTTCAGCGCGTGCGGCGTTCGAAGCGCTCTGCTTTGGCCTTGTTTGCCGGAGGAGGCGGTGTCTCCGCCGCGCCTAATATCCGGAGAAGCATAAGGATTGAGTGTGACAACAGCAGCAGCAGCAGCACTGGAAGGAATTCCACTCCTGACGTTGGGGGTGGGTATGAGAAGTTGTGTGAGGTTGTCGATTGCTCTAATGGGGTTTGTGAGCATGATCCATTAAGGTTCATGAGGCCTATGTTGCAGGCTAGTTTCTGTTTGCAACCTCCAGGGGATACCCCAACTCGAAGGTCAACGTTTGATAGCATTCTTGCTGGATGCATACCCGTTTTCTTTGAGGACCTTTCTGCAAAGTCACAGTATGGGTGGCATTTGCCTCAGAATCAGTTCGACGCTTTCTCTGTGTTTATACCTAAGGAGGAGGTGGTGTTCAAAGGGTTGAGGATTTTGGATGTGTTACGACGAATGCCTAGATCTAGAGTTAGGAGAATGAGGGAGAAAATATTGGAGTTGATACCCAGAGTGGTGTATAGGAAGCATAGTAGTTCCCCGGGTCTCAGAGCAAAGAAGGATGCATTTGATATTGCTGTTGATGGTACCTTGGATAAGATTCGATCCAGGCTTCACCAACCTCCTTTGCATTTCTGACTTCATCTCTCTACTCTTTCTGTAATTACAGTTTTTGTTGCTTTTCTTCATTTTTTCCTCTCCCACTTTACTTACTTTCTTCTTCATTATGTAAGGTTCAAAATTAAGCTTAGATGATTTGTATTTCTTTTTTTTTTTTAAGTTTTGCCAATAATCAATAGAACTTGGCATGAAAGAAAGACAAGGTGCCATCCCCATTGATGGAGGCAGGCAGAGCTGAGAGCAACTATATAAGACCCCTTTCATTTCCATTCTGCCTGTGTTCTTATTGTAGAATATACTACTATCTTGAATTTCTTTCTCATCTTACTGCCTTTGTATGTCTATGTTGTTTCCCACTGTATGCTGCCGATCATATTCATGGCAAGATGACTTCCTCGATCTGTGGTTTAGCTTATATCTGCAGCACCCACCAACGTATCTACAAAGCATGAGATATTTTATGTCCTTGTCACCAGCACTTGGTTCTCTTTTGAAATTTTGTGTGTACCAAGTTTAGAAACGGGCCGGGCAACGTTAGACTAGTGCTATACCTTACTTAACTAATCCTTATCTTGATCTATTAGGTTGCATAGATTTAGGCGTGTCTGCACTCTTGCCAAGTAGCTTACCTGCATGAACTTGAACCGATGATCCACGAAACCATCATTCTGATCCTATATTTCTACATGATATGTTGTTGTGTGATGGTTCTTAGAAATTGAACCATTAATCCAGTTTATTCCGGTTCTTGAAATTCTCAACAGAAATTTAGCCTATAAGAAAGGAAGGTTAGGCATATTCTTGGTGTTTCATTACAATTTACATGTTATCTATCTATCTATATTCTCTCGTGTTTTAGAAGATGATCATTAACCTTGCGAATTAGCCAACACAAGTTCAGCTTTGGGACTAGGACAATCCATGCTGATGGTGCTGGGGACATATAATATAAGCAAAACACTTGTTTACCCAGGGGTTGTATTGTTTTCCCTCCAGTAGAACTAGTGCAACTGAAATATTTGCTCTCCTCGTCTGGTCTATCCTATTGAACTTTTGCATTGTTTCTTCGGTAACGAATTCTAATTTCAAGGTTCTCTAACTATTTGGAGCCTATTTGTTTTAGATTTTGCAAATGCAAAATCACGTTTGAAAAAAGCTCTTCTCACATAGCTTCCAAAATAATTGTCTCTTGAAGCGTTATTTTCACATTTGCGTTGAAAATAATCTAAACCAAACGGGCACTTGATTAAGAGCGTTAGAACCTTTTCTTTTTCATGAGTTCACCTTCTCACCCCTGGAAATCTGAGGATGCATACATTTTGTGCTCTATTTCATGATATTTCTCCTGCTT
The DNA here is from genome assembly GCA_039655645.1 of Ammopiptanthus mongolicus. Classification (NCBI taxonomy): domain Eukaryota; kingdom Viridiplantae; phylum Streptophyta; class Magnoliopsida; order Fabales; family Fabaceae; genus Ammopiptanthus; species Ammopiptanthus mongolicus. Next base: position 77,156,952 of record CM077350.1, on the reverse strand, counting down.
ATAATTTGATATCAATTTGTCAGGATTGGCAATTAACATCCTGCTTATCCTGGAGTTGTTATTGCCTAGTAGTAACACTTCGAATAAGCTGATCCTGAACTATCTTCTTCAAAGAGCAGGACAAAAACAAATATCAACATGACTTCCGCGAATGAGGAAAGTTAGAAATTTTATTCGGAGAATGGATTAGAAAGAAGGATATAAAATTAGAGTTTCAATAAACACAATTAATAAACTCAAAAGTAATTAACAAACAACTAAATAACGAAACCAAAGAACAAATTCAATCTTCTATTCATCTTCATTATATTATGGTTCAATTATTATTATTATTCTTAAATTTGGTTAAGTGTGAGGTCAATATTTTATTAGGCCGAAGCTGGCCCGCAAGCAGATGGAAGTTGGGTAGCCCGCGCCACATATTAGCCCATCATTTCCCATATCACAAATTCAACCCAACATTTCGAAACCCTACCCGAGCGAGATCCTGAGGCACTGATGACAGACAAAGCCGAAGGTGCCATTTCCATTCTGTATTAGTATTAGTGGAATAGCGACTGTTGTGTTAGTGTTTAGTTCATTGCCTAGTCAGTACTCAGTAGTGAAGTTTAACTAACAAAAAGCATTCCAATACCGTATTACTTGCCTTTCTCTAGCAAACTTTTAGGGTTTGGTTAACAAATACTCCTATCAAAATATGTTTTAAAGAGAATAAAAAAAAAAATATGTATTTTAAAGGAAGTTGTTAAGGTATACAAAATAAGTAGCTTTAAATAAAAATAAAGCATTTAATACGCTAAAAAAATTACATTTTTTAAAAAAAACTTTTTTAAGTTTTGGTAGACGTTGATTAAAGAATTTAATTTTTCAGTGTATTAAATATAATATTTTCCAATGCAAAAGTTTGCATCTGCCAAACTTTTTAGGACAAAAAAAACTTTTATGTGATATTTCATAGGTATTTTTGGTGTTGTTTTCTAATAAAAAAATACATATGTAAAAGCATTGTTAAACATGTATTCTTTTTATTAGATAACACCAAAATTATATATAAAATTGCATCTAAGTTTTGTTCAACTTTTTATTATGACTTCCTAGGATGGTGGAAGAGTGAGTCAAGTTGATGTTTTAAGTTTTATTGTGACCCTTAGCTAGGACAAAATAAATCAGGCAATATTCGCCGTAGAAGCGCCCAGTTTTGTGTGTAAGTTGCTAACATATTTCTTCTAAAGAAAATGCTAATCAATGTATTTATGGCATTGATTAATGAATTAAATAGGTAAGCTCTTACATGAAAATGATGCATTTAATATATTGAGAAGTGAATATTCTTGTTTTTCAATAAAACTTTACCTATGCTTGATTTCTTAATCAGTATTCTAAGAGTATTGATTAACAAGTCTCTTCTTCTAAATTAAAAATCAATTGAAAGTATATTAGCGATCCATAAAATTAATAAAAATAAATTACGAAGATTTATGTAAAAAAGAAAGAAATTGTCCTCTCAATAATGAGGTGGATGAATTTTACACACATATCTTGTAGCAAAAATATAAAAAGTTACATCAGGAATCGATATAAAAAAAGATTATATTGAGAAAATAAGTGTAACACACTTTTCAATATAATAAATATATCAATTTTTTATAAAAATTATCTTTTTTTAATCCTTATCTAATGGAATGACACTCGTTAACATTCTTCTTTATTAATTGATAGTAATAAATGGAAGCAATTTTTCTTTGGACTTCAAAAATGAATAGGATGTTAAATGTTATTGACAAATGCTAATCAATGTCATAAGGATATTGGTTAAGAAATCAAAAGTGATAAGTTTTTATTGAAAAAAAATATATTTTAACATATCAAGAAGTGCTGTATTTATATTCTCAACTAGAGTTTATCAATTTTTTTGATTTCTTATAGGACACTGTTAGGAAGACTCGATGTTATTTGGCAATGTAGACAAGTTATGCGATGCTGAAATTCCCAAATATATGTTCCCATTCAAAATGTTTACCAACATATTTCAATTAACATTTAATTTGAAATTAATGTTCAACCAGTCATGGTTCGTTGGCTAGTGAGTTGTGAGTGACGTTTGTGTAGGGGTTGTTCCACTGGTCATTAATATACCTTCGAGATACTGCTAATTCATTTTGAAAGATTATGATGATTGATAAGTTAGTTTATGGCTGATAAGTTAAATTTTAACTGAAAGTTTATAGCTTATAGCTGAAAAGCTAGCTAATTGAATTTGAAGTGTTTGATAAAATTAGTTGTTGAATTAGCTTATAAATGTAAAATAACATAAAATGACATATTTATGACAAACATAGTAAAATGAGAATTTCATTAAATGAATGAGGGTAAAAATAAGAGAAAAGTCAATAAGCTATAAACTATAAGTCATAAGTTAAATAAATTAGCTTATGAAGAAAAACTATAAGTTTATGAGATAAACTTGTTTACCAAACACTTTTACTTTAATGAAACTAATTTATAAACTAATCAAATAAGCTATAAGTTAACTTATTGAACATCCGAAACAGAACCTATCAAGTAGTCATGGTTCATGACCTCAGTTCTTTCATCATTTAATGGTTTTCATAATGAAGTTTGCCTTGTCGGTGGGCTGAGCAAACTTATTTTAATATTTTTTTTCAAGAACTTAAATGAGATGGGTTTGCTTTGTCACTTTTACGAATGCATTTTAGTTTTGTGCAGGAAAGGTCTTAATTAATGGCGAGTTTATTAAGTTTACCTACCATATTATCATATAAGATCTTAGAATTAGAATTTAACTTCTTTAAACTGAGAAAGATTTAATGAGTTTGTTATCACGAAAGAAGTTCATCTGAGCCAAATCCTTATAAGTAGACGCTCCCCTAATATCTAGCTTTGGAAAAGTGCAGTTTTTCTGTTTTGGATGGGAAAAAAATATGGTGTTAAACTGTTAATGTCTAGTGCTGCTTGTTATAATGAGTAATTCATAGTTTCTGTTATTTCTGTTAATGTTGTTATGTCTGTTATTAGAATAAGTCTCAGTTAAAGTTGTTATAACTAATTGATAAAAGGCTAGTCAATATGTGCTCTGATCTAAGTGTATAAATAAGTGAAGTATACACATAAGTCATATAAAATTTTTACATACAGAATATTCGTTCTCTTTGCTGTGTTCTCTTCTTTCTCTATGACTAAATAGTGTGAGTGCATCCTTGTGAGTGAGTGTGGTAACTGTGATAGTTCCAACAAATTGGTATCTAGAGCTAGCAAAGTCAGGGACTTGTGTGTGTGTATGCGATCATGGCTTCATCAAATGGCAATGGAAGTTTTCTTTCTAACTTGCCAATTCTTGATGGCAAGAACTATGACCAGTGGGTTGCAAGGATGGAAGCCATTCTTGGTTTTCAAGAGATCCTGGAGATCGTAAAGGATGGAGTCTCTGTGAGGGAAAAGGATGATGCGGCAGTCAAGAAGAAAGATTACAAGGCAAAGTATCTTCTTCACTCTTGTGTGGATTCTAACAATTTTGAAAAGATTTCAAAGGCCTTGTCTGCGAAAGAGGCCTGGGATATCTTGCAGAAATCGTATGGTGGTGCTGAAAAGACCAAGAAGGTAAGGCTGCAATCGCTAAGGAGACAGCATGAGTTGCTGTCAATGACAGAACAGGAGACCATAGCAGATTACTTCAACAAACTCCTGCAATTGGTGAATTCAATGAAAAACTGTGGAGAAACAATGGCTGATCAGCAGGTTGTTGAAAAGATCTTGAGAACCTTGACCCCTCGATTTGACCATATAGTTGTGGCAATTGAGGAGTCCAAAGATCTTGAAAAACTAAAGATGGAGGAGCTGCAGAATTCCCTTGAAGCTCATGAGCAGAGGCTCAATGAGAGATCGAGTGTTAGAGACACTGATCAGGCACTGCAAGCACAAGTCTCAAGAAGGAGTGGTGCTGAAAGGTGGAAGGATAAAAGGGGTAAGAGTAAAGATGCAAGCTCCAAGCATCATGGAACTGTGAAAAGCCATGATCAAGAACAGCCAAAGAATGATAAAGATGCAGCTGAGAATTCATCAAGAAGGAGTGGATCAGCTGGAGGAAGAAAGAAGTGGAACAAAAAGAAGGTAAAATGTTTCAATTGCCAGAAATATGGTCATTTTGCTAGTGAATGTTATAGCAAGAAACAGTCACAGAGATCAGATAATGAAGCAAATATGGCACATGATGAGGACTCAGATTCTGATACTGTCTTGTTGATGGTTACAACAAGCTCTGAGCTAGGTAACTCTGACATATGCTATCTAGAATCGGGCTGTTCTAATCACATGAACAGTCACAAAGAATGGTTAGTCGATTTTGATGACAGCAGAAAAAGTAAAGTCAGGTTTGCTGACAATCGCACAGTACCTGCTGAGGGAGTTGGCAATGTGATGATCATAAAGAAAGATGGGAAGAATGCTGTGATTTCTGATGTACTATATGTCCCTCATATGAAAAGTAATCTGCTCAGCATTGGCCAGTTGCTGGAGAAAGGATTCACCATGCATATGCAGCATGAAGAGATGGAGATCTTTGATGCAAGCAATAGAAAGATTCTGAGAGCACCACTGACTCATAACAGAACCTTTCAGGTTCAAATTCATGCTGCAGAAGCACAATGCTTAGCTGCAGGGGAGATAAAGGATGAATCTTGGTTGTGGCATCTCAGGTTTGGCCATTTGAATTTCAATAGTCTCAGCCAACTGAGAGCAAGAGGCATGGTGTCTGGACTTCCTCAAATCAGAACCTCAGATAAGGTATGTGAGAACTGCTTGGTCAGTAAAATGCCTAGAAAGTCATTCAGTTCTTATATTCTTATGAGATCATCTAATGTACTAGAGGTAGTTCATTCCGATGTATGTGGCCCCTTTGAGGTTCCATCACTTGGTGGAAATAGATATTTTGTGTCCTTTGTGGATGAGTTTAGTAGGAAGCTGTGGATTTATTTGATCAAATTCAAAGGAGAGGTGTTCCTAGTCTTTAAAAGGTGGAGGCTGATTGCTGAAAAACAGGCATAAAGGGAAGTTAAAATTCTCAGAACTGATGGTGGAGGTGAATTTACTTCACACGAATTTGAGAAGTTTTGTGTAGATACTGGCATTAAACATGAGGTAACTGCACCCTATACTCCTCAGCACAATGGCTTGGCTGAAAGGAGAAATAGGACAGTTCTGAATATGGCAAGGAGCATGCTAAAGAGCAAGTGCCTACCTCATTGTTTTTGGGGTGAAGCTGTTACAACAGCTACCTATGTACTGAATCGATGTCCAACCAAAAGGCTGCCTTCTCGGGTTCTTGAAGAAGTTTAGACAGGGAAGAAGCCTTCAGTAAGTCATTTTAAAGTGTTTGGCTCTTTATGCTTCAAGCACATTCCTGATCAGAAAAGGAAGAAGCTTGAAGATAAGAGTGAACCAATGATCTTTGTAGGATACCACTCAGCAGGGTCTTATAGACTGTATAATCCAGGAACACAAAAGATTGTGAACAGCAGGGATGTTTTCTTTGATGAAAACAGCAGTTGGAAGTGGAACACTCAGTCTGACAGAGAAGCATCTCATGTATCTATGATGATAGAGGAGAAGGCAAGTGATGATACTCAAGACATAGTAACTGATCTACCTTCATCAGAAAATCTAAGACCACAAAGAGTTAGAAATGTGCCTCCAAGATTTGAAGACTATCAGATGATTCCAGATAGCATGATTACAGCTGAGGGAGAGCTAGTTCATTTAGCTCTAATTGCTGATGCAGAACCAATCAGTATTGAAAATGCCTTAAAGAAAGATGTGTGGTTAGAGGCAATGAAAGAAGAGCTGCGAACTATTGAAAGGAACCAAACATGGGATCTGGTGGATTTACCTGCTGATAAACATCCTATTGATGTCAAATGGGTGTTTAAGGTGAAGCATAAGCCAGATGGTACTGTGGCTAAACACAAAGCTCGATTGGTAGTAAGGGGATTTTTGCAAGGGGCTGGTTTGGATTACTCTGAGGTATTTGCTCCTGTGGCCAGAATTGAGACAATTCGATTAGTTGTGGTACTTGCAAATGTTAAAGGCTGGAACATGTTTCAACTTGATGTTAAGTCAGCATTCTTGAATGGTCCACTTGAGGAGAAAGTTTATGTGATCTGGATTTGAAGTGACAGGAGAATTCTGAGGTACTTAAAGGGGACAGCTAGCTATGGAGTGTTATTTCCTAAGAATGAGGAGCAAAAAGAGGTTATGTTCACTGGGTATTCAGACTCGGATTGGTGTGGAGACAAGGTTGATAGGAGAAGTACAATGGGCTATGTATTTAAATTCTTTGGTGCACCAATCTCATGGTGTTCAAAGAAACAATCAGTGGTGGCCTTATCTACTTGTGAAGCTGAATACATAGCTGCAAGTTATGCAGCTTGTCAAGCCTTATGGCTTCAATCTCTGCTGGAAGAAATTTAGGGTGAAACACAGGTTGTTGTGCAGTTGCTTGTAGACAACAAATCTGCAATTTGCTTGGCTAAAAATCCTATAGCTCATGGGAGAAGCAAGCACATTGATACTAAGTATCATTTTCTTAGAGATCAAATCAACAAAGGGAAACTTGAAGTGTGTTTTTGCACATCAGAGTTTCAAGTTGCTGATATTATGACTAAGTCCTTGAAGATTGAGAGATTCAAGGAGCTAAGAAGAATGTTGAATGTTGTAGCTTTAGAAACTTTGAATTAAGGGGGCATGTTGTAATGAGTAATTCATAGTTTCTATTATTTCTGTTAGTGTTGTTATGTCTGTTATTAGAATAAGTCTCGGTTAAAGTTGTTATAACTAATTGATAAGAGGCTAGTCAATATGTGCTCTGATCTAGGTGTATAAATAAGTGAAATATACACATAAGTCATATACAATTTTTACATACAAAATATTCATTCTCTTTGCTGTGTTCTCTTCTTTCTCTATGACTAAATAGTGTGAGTGCATCCTTGTGAGTGAGTGCATTCTCAAATTTTCAACGTGATACAAACTATTTAGCCATAGTCCTACCTGTACCTGACCTAGTTTGGAATAATTAATGGTTGATTGCTGAATATTTGTGGGATTTTGTGGACCCATAAAATCCTGCAATATAACCTCAATGATTGAAAAAAATTCGAGAAAAAATACATTTACGTATTTGATCACTTAAATTTTTCATGATGATTTAATTAATCAAAAAAGTGTCATGTTTCTTTTTTATAAACAAAGTGCCATGTTTCTGTTTTGTTAAATATTGTAATAATGTAATATTTAGAGTTTCTGTTTGAAATTGCCCCTCAATATTATATATCAGTTTGACAGAGTAGTATTAGCAGAATAGTGCTTAAAGAACTACTTAGAGACTTTGAGCCACTAATAAGGGTGGGCTAGAGAGGTTGAGCTTCAATGTAATGCACAGCCACTGGCGATGGAGATGTATGTAAGAAAGAACACTTCAACCAAAGTTCAAGGGGCTATAATGTTGATCTTGTAGTGGGCAGAAACCAAGTTCAGATTGGATAGATTTAGCTGCAGTCACTTCTCTCCGTAAATTACTCCATAGACCATAGCAGACTAGTTTTTTCTTTTCTGGACTGAGGTGGGTAAAAAATGAAGAGATTTTTGTCCAAACTGGAACCCTTTTTGTTCTGCTGCATGCTGATGTAGCGTAGGGCATATATTCTTTCACTTCGCCATTCCCCACGGCTTTGGCGCTTTTACCTTGTCCTGCATATATTATTTCTTGGTTCTCTTTAGTGTTGTGCCCAGTGCCCCTCCAAGGCTCCTAGAGAAAAAGAAAAAGAAAATATTTTCACAATTTCTTAACAAATAAAAAACACGCCTACTAATTTGAATATGTCAAAACATACTACACAAAGTACTATCGTGGTCACAGTTAGGTGGGCTGACCTGATCCAAATTAAACATCCTATATATTATTCTAGGATTGGAATGTCTTTATAGATAGCCACCTCATTATCCATCACAACTAGAGGAGAATCAGGAGGAGAGTCACTCAAAACTCGAAGAGAACAATTGTTATATTTGATATTTCCTTAAAAAAGAAGGGAGAATTAATGGTTAAACTCAATCTGTCCAAGCCCATAAATTTTGTTTCAATGCGCATGTTCATGCAAGGAGCTCTGTACGTCCTTTCTCAAGGCAAATTTGGAAAAATTGATCCTAATCAAAATTACCTGGGGCCAGCTAAGATGAGACTATAATATGTACAGGACCTATAAAATTTAAAATGAAGAACAAAAGTTACTGTTAGCCATGACAAATATAAGTTTCAATTGATTTAGTTAACAAAGTTACGATAAAGAATCTTAGCTAGAAGCTCGATAATTTGCATCCTATAAACCTGTCACATGAAACAAAAGCTTAGTACATCTACAAGGGACAAAGAAATAAGATATTTTTTTTGACTGAAATGCAGAATATAATTATATGAGTTGCATTGGAAATAAAGCAAGGCCAGGGTTCTATTGTCTCTAGTATCCTGCCTTTATTTATTATTTTTTTTTTAAGGTTAAATTAATCATTTGATCCCTATAAATGATATTAATTTTGAATTTGGTCTTTATATGTAAAAAAAAAATTATATTGATCTTTCTGTCTACAATTATTTTAAATTGGTACTTCTTGTTTATTAATGTTATAACATCGTTTGTTTAAATTAAAATATAAGGATCAAATTCAAAATGATTATAACATATATGGATCAAATTCAAAATGATTATCACATATAAGGACAAAAAAAAATTGATATCTACATGTGATAATCATTTTGAATTTGATCTCTGTATTAATTTTAGCAAAAGACGTTATAATACTAACAAACAGTGAATATCATATTAAAAATAATTGTAGGTATAAGGATTGATTTAAATTTTTTTTATAGAGACAAAAAAATTAGTTTAACCTTTTTTTCTATAAACTACAGTCATTACTTGTTTTTACTCCGTTAATAACTAAGTAAATAAAAAGCCTCACTTTCTATTTCTTTTCTCCTCTCCTCTGTTTTTATGTTTCCAATTCCTTACAATTTCACAACCACTACCACTTCCTTCTCTCTTAACTCCAATGGAAGCAAAGTCTGAAGAACTTGCCGCAGAACCATTCAAGTGTCAGGTAACTATCTACCTTAATTGCTTCTCTCAAGTCTCAAGTTCAACCCAAGTTTCAGACCCTATTATGATCTTTTATTTTTTCCCTTTCAAATTTGTCTTCTTTCATCTACTGAAGTTCATTTCTGCTGTTTCTCAGACATGGTTCTTGAAAGTTTCCATCCACTGTGAAGGTTGCAGGAGGAAAGTAAAGAAAGTTCTACGAAGCATTGATGGTACTAAGCTTCAACATCAAAATTTTCTTTCTCTGTCTGCTCTGCTCTGCTCTGCATATACTAGAAAACAGGAAAATGACTTCAAATTTCAACTATTTCTACCGTACCCTGTTTCTTCCTTCTTCTTATTTTTTCATGCATGGCTAGATTACATAGCTCAAACTTCACTGTGTAAATCCAAAATCACCAACAGCAGTAGCACTGTGTCGGTGCTCTGCTCTGCACTGCATTATTTTTGGGTTCTTAACAGCGGTGACACAGAATTTTGGGTATTTCATAAAATTTGCACTTTGCAGGTGTTTTCACTACAACAATTGACCCACAACAGCAGAAAGTAACAGTCACTGGAAGTGTTGGTGTTGAGACCCTCATAAGGAAACTGGCCAAAGCTGGAAAACACGCTGAGATTTTGCCGGAAAATCTCGCCGGGAAGGGAAAAGCGAAGAAGAAGAAGAACGAACAAAGAGAGCCAGAAAGCATGGAAAGCCATTCTGCTTCAAATGCTGAATCCAACCTCGGTTCCCGAAAAAAACAGGGGAATGAAAGTGCAGACAAATGCAATGGTGAAAGCAAGAGCAGCGACTCAAAAACCGGCGGCAAGTCGCCGGAAAAGTCTCCGTCGTGTAATCAGGCGCCGGAAACGGACCACAAGGGTGGTCAAAGTGAAGGAGGAACCGGAAAAGGGGTCGAAGTAGGTTGTGGTAAGAAGAAGAAAAGGAAGGGTCAGAGTGGTGGCAATGGAAGCAACAATGGGTTGGGTTCAGCATCCGGCAGTGCAACTGCATACACTGGATCTCAATTCCATAATCCTTGGCAGATGAATCTCAGCCCTACACGTCAGCAATCATACCCGTATGATGCAGAAACTTACTATCCTCCTTTGGTCTATCTTGCAACTTACAACGACAGATTATATCCCATGGGAACAATGGATGGTCCTTCTTACTATGTTCCTCCATTACCCTACAATTACATGTGTGCTGGCCTGGACCATGACCCTTATCAGTTGCAATCAACAACAACACCCTTTGAGATCTTCAGTGATGAAAATGCTAATTGGTGTTCTATCATGTGAATGTGAGGATATGAAAGGGAGCAGAATGTATGTTGCACTTTTAACTGCCTGGTTTTGTTTCTTTGATGGTCCTAGATAGAGATAGTTCATAGTTTTGTTAGGGTATTTTTGTAGTAGAGGGAAATTGAGCTCATGGCATAAGTTGTTCCGTCCTTGGTTTTTGTGGTGTGGGGTCTAATTTTGAATTATTAGAACGCCTCAAACCTGAAATGCCCAGCTTTAGCTTATTTTGATTTTGGACCAAACTGTAAATGATGTGCTACTATGGAACCTTTAATATTCATCAGTTATGTATTTACTTTTAAGAGAATTAAATTCTCTGCGGAATGGTAACGAGAAAGGGAGGGCATATAATCACGGCCTTATCCAATCAAACTTTGACTGCCCCGTGGGGGATGACGTCTCTCTTATAACAAATCTGCGTCATTATTATTATTATTGTGGCATGACTTACTTGTTGATCTATAAAAATGGTTTATTTTAATTTTGTAAGGATGTTCACCTTAATGTGCCCTTTGGATTTCTTCCCACAGTATTTCTGTTGTTGTTCATGAAACCCCTTCCAAAAGCGACAACAGATGCAGGTTGACTATTTTATTTATTCAATTTGAATTGATAAGATAGCTGTCATATAGTTGTACCCTGATATATAGAGCAGACTCTTACATGTTGTATCTCTTTATAGGTAATCTTGTCTATGTTTACAGATTATTAGTGTGGTTTATAAGACCTCCACTAGTTTATCCAGAAACCTGAAGATGGATCAATCAGTCATAAGAGTCCAGGGATTGGCAAAGCATCGGTTTCTAAAAGTATCATTTTCTAGTTTACATATTTGTTGGTTATATCTGCTTAAACACTTCATAATCTTTTTCCCATGCCACCCATGTGATTCATCATTCAATCCGCTTGTGGACCTAAACTATTGATGAACGTCAATGAAATAAAGTGCAAAAAGCTTTAAAGGAAGAGACACGTGTCAAGTGTAGTCCATTTTCAGAAGCTTGAAGCCCGAGAAGATAAAAAAGGTGAAGCTAGGTGAAACCAGCAGTCTTGCATTGAAGTGAAGTGAAACGGAAAAAAACAGAGCGACATAGGACAGTACTGTTTTTTTTTTTTATTTGACCTGGTTTGTGAGACTAACCTTTGGGAAAGTTCTCCAACTATTCAAAAATTCGAACCCTCGTATATGAGATAAGTTCGTTTAACTTCCACTAACAGTATTGTAATATGTAAATCTTTGAGATGATAATGAAGACAAGTTTTTCTTTTCCAAAAAAAAAGGAGAAAACAATAAGGTTGCTTAAAATTTTAATTAATCGTTTCAATTTTAACTTGATTTTATAGCCTTCTATATAAATTTTAATGAACGTTCAAAATCAATAAGGTCATTAAAATGTTTTTGGTAAAAATTTAAGATATACATATCTTTACTCTCTTTATCAATAATTATATTAATTCATAATCATCACTATGCATTATTAGTCTAAAGTTTGTTATACTATCAACCAATTAGAAATCATGTTATGTGTGACTTTTTTAAAGTAGTTAGGATAAGAGTCAACCATTTTAATTGATGTGACAACTGATAATTGGTTGACATTATAAAAAATCTTTACATTATTTTTTTTGGCGAACAATCTTTACACTATTAGTGCATACTAATATGTGATTTTTAAAGTAGTTAGAATAAGAGTCAACCATTTTAATTGATATGGCATGTTATAATTGATTGACAGTATAAAAAATCTTTACACTATTTTTCTTCGGTGACCAATCTTTATACTATTAGTGCATACTCCTCCTGATCCTATATATAAGAAACAAAATAAGTTGTTTTCTTGGTCCTAAATATAAGAAATAAAGCCTTATTTTCAACCACATTAATTGCTCATTTTCATATTTATCCTTATTTATTATGAATTGTTTTCTTGAGCCACTCAATACAATGAGTTGTAATTAATTGTTTCTCTCTTTGAGCCACTTAATTCAAAGGATATTTGTGGAAGACAAATTGAAATTAACCCATTTCAATACACATATTGGTCTTGATGATTTTGGACCTGTTTGAATTGACTTAAAAACAGCTTATTTGTGCTCATCCACTGGCATAAGCGTTTTTCAGAATGTTTGGGAGAGCTTATGAAAACAGCTTATGACATGTCCATAAGCTGTTTTCAGCTTATTTTGATAAGCTCTTCAGGATAGCTTACGAAAACAGCTTACAACTTATATGAAAACAGTTTGACTATGTTTTTCTTTGATTATAGAAATAGCTTATACATAAGCGCTTATATGATAAGTACTTATTCTATAAATGCTTAATTAAACCGTTTATCCAAATGGACATTTGTCAAATATTTCTTATATATAAGAACAAAGGGAATACTAATTAAATCCATAGAAAAACGCGAGTGTTTATCATCATCATTGTCATCATTATTCCAATGGCCATTTCTTTTTATCTGTATTTTCACACACATGTATAGTTGATGTTAGCAAATTATGATACACTCCGGTCTTATATATAATAAATAAAAAAGTATTTTTTTCGTGATCCTATTTATAAGAAATATTGATCCATTTTTAAATATATTTAATATTAAATTTCAATTATACCTTTATTTATTATGAGAAAGAATATTAGAAATAATTAAGTTAATGAATTAGGAGTAATTAATATTAATATAAGGAAATTTATGAAATAAAATTTAAATTTATAGGAGTATTAAATGAAATCAACAGATTCCAATACATTTCCTTGACCTGGATAATTTTGTCAAATGTTTCTTATACTAGTATATAGGATCGGAGGGTGTATTTAATATAATGACATTACTTTTTGTTTATGTTTTTCCTCTATCATTTTTATAATTAAAGTTTAATTGTTATACATTATTAGTATAAAGTTTTTTAAGTGTAAATATTCTTTAAACTGACAATCTATGCCATTAAATCCTATAAGTTATCACAGGAATTTATAATTCTTATTTTATATGTAGACATTAATTGAATTTGAAATTAGATAGTGAAAAAAGTGGTCCTTGAGCAAGAAAAATTCTCACATAGTATCATTACCTAAATTATAGCATTAAAAATTTAATTAAATTGAGACATAAATGACCACATAGCTGAAATTTCTCTTTCCTGGAAGCACCTAAAAATCTCTCAAGTACCAAAATAAATGCACTTCAATACCAGAGTTCAAACCAAGCAGTGATACTCATAATTCTTTTTTACATATCTAACGACCTACCCTCTAAGTGTTCAAACAAAGCAGTGATAAAAAATTTTCTACATATCTAAGGACCTAATGATTCTAAAGTTGTAAAATGGCATATATACACTTTGAATATGACAACTTCAACCTAGGAATTAATACTACTTAACCAAGAGCGCCCATTGAAAAGCTACACAGATGCAAGATTTCTTTGGCCAGTCTTAAATGCAAGTTGATGCCTTTGAAGTCCGTTGATTCATCCCAAGCATGATCACAATTACAGTCACGTCATCATGGTACTTCCTTCTCCTTCCAGCCGGAATATTCATCAATTCTTCCATGCTGAAACCTGTATGCTAACCGATACTCAAACCACATATAATAATCTATGTTCATGCAGAAAAATTAAATTTAGCATTAAGATCTTGAAAATTGACCTGCAGAATCAGCTGCTCTAGCTATAAGCTGCTCTACGAGAAACTTTGCTGGATCACCCAAAGGATTGCTCAAGATATAAGACTCTACAAGCTTTACTGCCTCATCATTGCTGAAGAAGTCAAATAAACCATCACTTCCTACTATAACAAATTGATCAGAATTTGAGATTTTATGAACATTCAGTGATGGTTGAGTGGAAACATAAGGTGGGCTTATAAGATCACGAACTCGAAGGATTCCCATCAAAGCATCATTCAGAATTTTCTGCATGGGAATAAAATAAGAAAATCAAATGTATTTGTTTGGTAGGACAAAGATTTATTCTTTGCACCTATCCACTCACAATCAGATGCTTGAATGTATAGGTTTATAATTATCACCTTTACTTCCTAAAAAGTTACAAACCAAAATCTTTTGGAAATGTAAAAGAGAATACCAACCTTTTTCAAGTAGCCAACTCCAAAAGCACGAGTAACCTTCAGTTTCCCTTTCACTTTTCCAGCTACAATGGCCTTGGGATCATCAGGATGATCGGTCAGAAGTCTAGCTCTTTCAGCTTCATTTTCAACACTATGACTATCTGTAAGCTGGATAGCCTTGAGTTTCTCACTCTCATTCATTCTGTCACCTGTACTGCATGTTGCCAATACTGCTCTGCTGTCACCAAGATTAAGTGTATACAAATCATTACCATGAAGAAACACAAGTAAAACACAAGATCCAATAGAAACTAAATCTGGACGTTCCTCCATTTCTTGCTCAACCATGTACAAGAAATCATTCTCCGCCTGACTAAGAGCACATCGGAGGCTATCAAGTACCCCGTGTGAAAATGATTTACATGATGCTTCTGCCATAGCAGAACCACTCTTTGCAAAACAGCCAAGATTAGAATCATTGTTCCCCTTAAATCTTGGCAGAGATTGATCATCATGACAAACAAGACCATCATCCAACTTATATTGTTGAAGGGATCCACCCAAACCCGCATCGTTGGAAGCTTTGATGGAACCAGGCTCCAATTCCCAATGTAACTTATTTAAGTAAGATATGATGGTGTCATACAGGGTGCCGGCCAGAAAGTCAGCTGCATCTCTCCCGTTAAAGCCATCATATATTGCACAAAAGAGCCACCCATTTTCTTCAGAACAAACTGCTTGAACTCTATCTTCACCAGCAGCTCCTCCCGCTACTTGTACTTCCGTAGCCTTAAGAAAACCTTCACTTCTGGAAGGATCACACATGGATTTCAATGTGCAAGAGTCATCTTCCAGTATATCACTTGAAGTGGAAGGGCTGCAGCTTAGGTAAGACAAACTATTCGGGAGAGAAGATGATAGTCTGTCCAACTTTGAAAGACTAGGCGAAGAGGGTACCTTGCGAAATGAATTAGGAGAGTCCCAACTTGGAAGGATTTCTCCTCCTATCTTACCGTTGCAGATGTTTGTGTTGGCTAGTGTAGCATTTGCACTTAAGGCTGCACCTGACAAGCAAGAGAAGCTGCTTGTTCTACGTACTTCAGGAAGGATTTTGTAGCCATGAGCGACTTCACAAGGGATACCTCTACCACTATTGCATTGATAGCCAAAACTTATTTTAAGTTCTCCTTCAGGACCAAGCATGTTTATCTCCTGTTTTAAGAAATCCATTCTCACACAGTCACACTATCAATATGACTGGTATACATACTACAAGAAAAAAACATAAAGCGATATATGAAATGTTCCACATTAACATAATTTCAATATATATTACAAAAAATAATCCACCAGAAAATAAGCCATTTTATTATATAGAAAATTTGAATGCAAGGTTTCCCAGATTGTAGAAGGGCTACATACACTTCTAAAAAATTAAGAGGCAGAAGCTATCAGCAAAACAACCAAAAAAATATGACAATTACTATAATAAATAGCTAAGCACATGATACTATAACCAATTTCTCAGCTAATGTAATGACAGTATATAAAATATGTGCATCCAAATGTTGTATATGTTAGTAAGTCAATGAAACAGACAACTGAAAGGGGGGGGATAGCTTAATATCTTAAACTAGCAGCAATTTCCTTGCCAACTCACTTAGGTTACCATGCAAACATGATAAAAACAACTTGAAGTGAAATCACCAAGCACTAGAATAGATGGCTGGAATCAAAAATGATAGACCTAAATTTCGGGGACTTTTGACTGAAAGCTTTGGACAGAATCAGTGTTGGCTTCTATGTATGGGCAGTTAATAATTCTGTAACATTTTGATTGATCTTATAGACTCTTGGGGAAATTAAAAAAATTGTATAAATGATAGTACAGCATTCGAATAAGAGACTGACTGTCAACAGATTTGTTTTCGTTATTTACACTGTATCTACAATATAAGATCTTCAATTATGATGCTCACCTTAAAGGATTTCATGCATTTGGAATATAAGAAAGGTTCATAACAAGACAATGAAAAACAACAGTCCGAAACATGGTAATTGCACAAATGATTTGTAATATCTGAAAAAAGAAAAGAAAGGCATTACAATGAAATTGAAGTTGCACAATTATGTTAGCTCAAACCACAATACTGCAGGGGGATAATATAAATTCAACCACATAGCTTTATACTGGCATATAATTCTCTGGTTTGAAAATCTACATAAGTTCAGTTGAGCTGAACAACTAACAGCTTAAGAATATGATGCTACTCCAAAAAAAATGTATGGATTGGATTAAAAGTGCAATTCCATTCACAAAAGAGAAAGAATATAATACAAGCACAGACGACAGGACTTCTATGTAATCAATTTGTTTCTGAAAAAGGAGAATTCCATTGAATGAGAGTCTCCAATGGCCCTGAATATATCCAATAAAGACACTCCTTATAAACACCTTAAAGATGCCAAGCAGACAATCTAATCGCACAGTATGTTAATGCAAAACATCTCTGTTGAAAATTATGGCATTTCTCCATGACAAAAGTGACCAAAATTATTACCAGAATATAGACTCCAGGAGTTTATTTATTTAGCCAAAAAGTTAACTTCGTTTGCTTGCTACCAATCTCTCTCTGAGTGAAGCGAGTCACACTGACAGTAGTGTAAGCACCTAATGTAAGAGAGAGTCCAATTACTATAACTAAAACTTAGCAAACTTGAGATGAAATCATACGGAATGCGTCTTTTGTATCAGTTCTCGGTCAGTAATGTTCTCACCTAATAAAATAATCCAAAACTTATTTTCAACCCCCTCCCCAAAAAAAAAACAATTTTTTTCGTAAAATAACAGAAAACCACAAGAGAAAAAGACAGAGAGATTGCAGAAGACAAAATAGGCGCATGTATATGTAACTAAATAAATAAAAGATATATAAAAAAAAAAAAAGGGGGGGCAGTTAGCAATAGATGATCCTCACCTGAAGAGTGAAAACGCAGAGAAGGAACTCTCGAATGCGGGTATACAGAGAAATGGAAGGAGATATGGGTATATATATAGAGAAAGACAGAGAGGCAGAGAAGGAAGAAGAAAGATGGGAGAGGGTGAGAGTGTGACTCTGCAAATCACATTGACGAAGATGGATGGAGCAGAGGAGAGGAAAATATTTTGGATGTGTGCCCCAAAGAGAGTTAGTTAGTTAGTGGAGAATCTCTGTCAATTTTGAAATTGGAAATTGGATGAAATGAATGGTACACATTACAACACACAACACAATTGGATCTCCCCCGCTATGCTATGCTATTTTTTCATGCCTCTCATTTTTTGTCTTGGTTCATTATTTACCGCTAACTAAACTAAACACCCAATTTTCTTTTCTTTTGAGTTCCATTCCCACACGGACACGCTTCTCCTATCCTATGAATGAGACTCGAGTAAAGGTTCATATAAACCCTCAATAATTTTTTAGATATCACTTTTTATCCTTGAGAGAAAAAAAAAATTCACCGAATAGTCTCTAAGAATGACAAAAAAGGGACATTTTAGTCCCTCTATTTGTTTCTATCCTAAACACACCATTAGAGTGTTGATGTGTATTGTTAGTATGTCAGATACACATGCAATAGTCCTTAGATGCATAATAGACCATGGGAATAATTAAGCATTAACCCAATAAAGTCCCTAACTATTATTTAAGTAACCCAATTTAATCCCTGACAATTTCAATTGTGGGACACATTAGTCCCTACATGTTATAAGCAACACACCACATGCACCACATCAGATGCATCAACACATGTCATATGGACAAATTTAATAGACATCTGGACACATTAACGATATATATCAGCACTTTAACGTTATGTTTAGAATAGAGACGAACAGAAGAACTGACGTGTCTCTCTTTTGTCACTGTCAGGGAATATTCAATGAATTTTTTTTCTCAGGGATAAAAAGTGATACCTCAAACATTATTAGGAACTAAAATGAGTCTTTACTCATGAAACTACCTTCGTCAACCAAATCTTGTCCCCTTTTTTTCAATGGGTTTGAATTCCATTATTCTTTCTGTTTTGGACTTCCCTTTCCTCGTTCGGTTAGTTACGTTGCAAATGTATGGGCTCTTCTTTTTTAACATTCCCATTTAATTAGGAAATTTTGTTAACAATATAGCTTCACTTGTTTGATACTTTAGTAGTGATTTCATGGAAAATCAAGTTACGTTATATGTATGGAGACTATGGAATACGATGCTGTATTAGATTAAATGAGATGCTGCTTCCTTGTCAATGAGTTCTCATTATTTTTTGCCCAAATATCCTCTCAGCAAATAACTGAGAGGCACTAATCTCTCGTGTACTACTAGATGGTTAAGCATAAACCACTTTCAATAGTATTTTTTCATACACATAAATCTAGAAATCAAACCTACGATCACATGTTTAAAAGATTTAAGCTTGTTCCACTTGGACCAAGATACATTAGCAAATTGGTGGGTTCATTTCTTTATTGGGTTTACTTTGGTACCCTTTGCCTCTTAAAGAGTTTTTTCTCCAAAATAAAGTTCAACAACCAAAAATTGAATTAAATTAAATTGGGATTGTTTCCTATCGTACTTTTGACCAAGTAATGGTACCTAAACTGTTACGGCTTATTTATGGTCCATATTCGTAAGCTGCTACTTGCACAATAGAGAATGACGGCTGATAGCAAAAGAAAGTAGCTCCAAATTATTATACCCTCCATGCAGATTTCCATGGACCACGTTGTAAGCCCAAGTTGAGCCCCATATTTTTGGTCGCCAAAACTAATAAAGGCTTTGGACGAAGGTGCCAAACTCATCACTACCACCCATTCAGTTTGAGGAGACACTATTCAACATTCTCATCCTCATCAAAATGAGAAGAAAAGTGACAGACCAAAAGACCTTGATTTGAACCGTTTTTATGTGGATGGATTAGGATTTAGGATGCTAACCCAACACAGCTACTCAACTGACCAATACGCGTAAGTTTGAAGCAAATCAAAGGGTGGTTTTGTTGAGTTTGATTCCATATATGACAAAGCAAACCAAACTCATGCTTTGTTGTATGTATAAAGAACATCCATGTTGTATATCTCAAAGCTAACAGAATCACAACCCTCATGCTACTTACTACTGACATGCTGTATTTATGCGTGTCACCATGACCACACCCTAAAAGCTATTAGATAATTGTTCTCTTCAAACGCACTATTCATACAAAGTTTCCCTATGACTAGATATAACAGACACTGGTGGTATGCAAACCATAATTGATAAATAGAATTATCCAATTAGTGACTAAATGCGATATAAATTCAGCTAGTCACCAGGCAAATAGCTTATCTAAAGGCGTCATTATGGAGTTCGAATAGCAGTTACTTGGCATCAAACTCAGCCTCATATATCTAGGTCTCAACATTGTAAAAGACTTTTGTCAGTCCCTTCTTCGAGCGAATTTGAGAAACCTGTTCAAACACACAGGTCAAAGAAGCATATATATATATATATATATAACACAATCATTACCAAGCAACCAAATATAGGTAAACAAAAAAGCTTCAATAAAATGACTTCATACCACACGTAACAAGTGAAGGATGAAATGAAGATTGACTAATTACAAAGAGCAAACTTATACAGAAAATATCAAGTCGCGCTTAGTTGACTAGTGTAAGCAAATGGAATAATGGATTTCACACCTTAATTTGAATGATGTCTGAAATATCAGCAACGTGGGTACCGCCACAGGGGCAGCCTGGCTTATCTCCTATCCTCACAATGCGAGGTGTGCTTTCCTGTGAGAGTTGATACATTAATATCAAAGCATACTACTGTGGTGCAGAGAAGAGTAAACTAAAAGAACAAAATAAAATTTAAATTGTTTTGTGTCCTTTCATATATGTATAAGCATGTGATGTACATAATTATAAGATATTGAGTGCTCTCTGTCAGTTAATTCCAGATAATTCCTCCGGGACAGTAGCTTAGGCACTGCTTGACATCCCACACCCTAAAATGGCTTACCACTACCCGTTTCATACTTTACAACGAACCACTGAAAATAAATAAATTGATTGACACGTGCGATATATGCTGTATGGTAGAAGCACCGTATTCTTTGAGAAATCAAGAACAAAGATGTAGAAAAGAAAACAAAAATATGGTTATTTCAAAACAGCAAATCTGATGTATGAGACTCAATGGGTTGGTTCTACCCAGTAGTGCACTGCACATAAGGCAGACAAACAGACAGAAAGACATATTGACTGACATAAATACACATACATACACCCAACACGCAGCCAAGAGTAAACAATTGTATCCCTTCATTAATACTAACATTAGGCTTGAATTGCTTTGATTACAATGGCTGGAATGATAGTTTTTTTCCATCCTCATCAAAACAAAATTCCTAGTTATAAGGACTTGTACAAAGTGGTTAGGATACCACAGGTATGATATGAGCCTTCTTTCCCACAGAGAAATTCAGCATCAGAGGCAAATGGAAGAATCGGTATGTGCTGGAATATTCCTGACACTATATACTAAGGGATGCTATATTTAGTACTGTAATGTTGGCACCTGACCTTTAACAGCAAATCTAATAGAATGTTACTGATTTATCCATAAAGATAAAAAGAAGAATTTCGTACAAAGAAACTGAAAGGCACCTCGTAAGATATCAAAGTGAAGGCGTTAGGATTATAGCAAAGCCAGCAACTAGTTCAAGATAAAGAACAGGGGAAATTTTTTGCAGTAAGCATATATCTTTTATAGACTGACCTTGGGAACATAATCAAGAAGACAACCACCACAGAGCTTAGCAGCTTCATCATACGGTAATATATGAGCAGAAACCTAATGACAAGGTGAAGGGTTTCAGAACCAGAAGCCACATATAAAATGCAATTTATGAACACTAAAACTCACTTTTCCTCCCACCGAAATTAAAGCATTAGCCTCTAGCTCTAAATCCTTTTGCTTATTCCGCATTTCATTTTGTGGAATTGTGCCTTTATATTCAACCCAAGGCCTGGAAACAACATAATGGAAAGTGCGAAGCAAACTTTGTAACTTATGAACACATTTCAATATAGTACTCATGAGAGTACAACAGCAAGAGATTAGTAAAGATTAGTTTTTTTCTAATAACTAAGCTCAATAATGATTAGTATTATCCAATATCAGCAATGATTTGACAGTTACAACATTGCTTCTGAGCTTGAACAATAAACTAGGAAATCACTTTCAACCCATTTCAGGTTATGTGTTCATAGCTAGCCATACCCATACATACAATACACATAGGAGGAATTAAAAGCAAGCAAATGAAATACCCATCAGGAAAATGGTAAGCTTTGCCAGGCTCTAAATGACCCAATCCTATTCTTGGTAGACAAATATCAAGCAAATGCCCTGCGGAGTGCAACCTACACAAATAAAGAACAAGAAAGAAATGAAATTAAGAAGCAGAATTACAAATTTTCTTATAAGCAGTGAGTT
Source organism: Ammopiptanthus mongolicus (assembly GCA_039655645.1). Taxonomy (NCBI): domain Eukaryota; kingdom Viridiplantae; phylum Streptophyta; class Magnoliopsida; order Fabales; family Fabaceae; genus Ammopiptanthus; species Ammopiptanthus mongolicus. The sequence continues at coordinate 77,134,895 of CM077350.1, read as the reverse complement.
TAGTAATCATACATTTACAGAGAGTTTTGAAAATGTATTGTTGAAAATAAAATCAAGGCTAACGTACCACTCTCAAAAAAGTATTACTAAAGTTGGAAAATATCACTGAAGGTAAAGCTTTTCAGTTGGTGAATAAGCAAAACAAAAATGTGGCTATGCATAAATAAGTTATATAAAACAAGTCAGATTTGTTGGTTATTGATAAATGTTGATAAGCAATTACTTTTGAGAACTTTTACCACACACTTAGTGATTTTCTTGCAGGGATAGAAAGTTGAAACTGCAGCAGAATATAGTTTTGTCAACCAGAAACAGTAAAGCAAGCCATGACGTATGACAGGGTGGGCTGCAGCATGAGTGGGTTAATGAAACTATGTGTTTCAGTATCTGATAAGAACAAGAAACGAAAGAAGCAAAACTGACGGAAGCTGAACGAACAGAAACGTGGAAAAATCATAATGACCTCACAATTGATTCCCATAACTCCTAATCAAGGAGGTTTCAATTTGCAACTGCCAACAAGGAGAAACTAAACGCTCAGAGAAGGAGAAGGGACTTTGGAAAGCTCTATAAATTGAGCATTATACAGTCGAATGAGAGGAGATGAACGGTGGAGAGAATCCAGAAAACGAATAATCTTTTTCTGAAATATTTGGTTATTTTCTTCCAAATAGCCATGAGCTAATTTTCTCCTTGCTAAGGTCATGGTGTAGCCACTCTCTTTTGTAGAATTTTTCTGATTAATACAATGTTCTGTTCTTGAATTTTTCATTTTCATATGGGGATATACTATTGCGCTTATTGCGATTAAAAGTTTAGCTATCTTTTAATTGTTCTGTTGTGCATGGATGAGGTCGAGAGATAATTTTGTGTGCTTGAACTTATAGCATGTTCCGTGAATTGAATGAAATATGAGAGGTATAAACGTGATTCATACAACATTATAGGGATAATATTTAGAACTCAATGCATCTCTAGTTGTTTAAATCTGCCTAGAGTTAGAGTAGATTAATAATTGGAGATAGGTTTGACATAACTTGAGAAAGCATGTTAGGAATTTAATCCCCGCTGTCACATTTTCAGTCTGAATGTGTTAATTAGTTTTCTATGAAAAATTGAGTTGATGAACGAGAAACCTTAGTTTAATGTTTTTTTCCTGAGTAAAACTCTTTTACACCTTTTCTTCATTTATTTAACTTATTTTGTGTTTAAATTATTTTCCAAACCACCAAATGTCCAAATTCGATTTTAGTGGTTATATATCCAATACTTTCCTCATGGGAACCATACTCTACTCAATCATTATATTACTTCGACTGGTATACTTGCCTTAGTTTTACATAGCATCAGTTATACACTAACAGAGAAGCTTATAACAGAAAAACATCTAAATCATGCTGAGATGATGTCTGTTGAACCATTTCATTTGACTAACACAACCACTAATTGTGAGTGTAGTGTTTAATAGCAATGAGATTTTCCAGGAGAAAATTTGAATAATTACTAATACTAACAAGGCTACTTCCAATAAACATTAAGAAGTTCGAAGTACTAGTAAGATATTCAACTCATTCTAAAAAGAAGGGGAAAAAGAAAGAAAATTTCTACCTGGAATTTAGTTTTCGCCTGGGCTCATCAACAAATAACGAAACCTCCTTCCCTTTCTCGAGTGTGGGCTCAAATTCCCCTCCCAGATTCTCAAAGAAACCATAGTGAAAAACCTACACAAAAAATAGGGGGGAAATCCAAGGATGAGCAGAATAATTTTGATTCTCCTCTCCACAAAAACTCTAGTGATATTCCAAAACTTACAATTCCATGTCTGGATCGAACATCATGAACATCAAACTTGTTGTCTAAACCTTGAATGTGTAGGAAGCCAGTGTCCGCCGGCTGACCCCCTCCTTGGGGATAGAAGATTGTACGATCCAATATTAAAGCATGTCTTCCATCATCTCCCTATTACTTCATATAAATTCTCAACTATAGTTAACTCCATATAAAAATTCCTTACTCTTCAGACCTGTCCCACATTATCTCAGCAACCAAACATAATTGAATGGGAAAACAAGTAAATCAAACCTTGAAGTGACAAAGGAGCGTGGCAGTGGATTGGAGCTTCCACATGTGATCATAGTATTCCAGTTTCGTAGGACTCTTATCATCCATGGCGCCGCCTCCACCGAGTTCCACAATGTTTTGTTTACTTGGTGCGGCGGCGGCGGCGTCGGCACACATATATATATATATATATATATATATATATATATATATATATATATTAAATGGAAAAGTAAAAGTAACTAGCCCATTTATTAACACGTGGACGGAACACACATAACACAACGACACTTACGTAAGTAATTTTTCGACTTGGTCCAACCGACTTTAGTTAGTTTAGTTCCCTCCTCCTATAAAACCGTAGCACTCAGATATACTCCTATTCTTATTCCTATTCTTAATCCTAATCTTAACGTCTCTCTCTCTCTCTCTCTCTCTCTCTGAGTCTAAACCTTCTCCCAAGGGAAGAACCGAAGAAGAAAAACTTCAAACTTGTTATTGTTAAGTTTTCAAGCTTTTGTCAATGGCGCCTGATTTAGGAATGAAGAAGGCAAGAAATAAGAAGAGGAGGCAGGAGTCCCTTTCTACCATAAAAGCACTTCCAAACGAATTGTTAGTGGAGATTCTGGCAAAGGTGGCATCTGCTTCTATCTTAGACCTCTGCAAGGTTAAACTAAGTTGCAAAGAATTTCTTCATGCTGCGGAGGATGATTATGTGTATCAGCATGCATCCATGGACAAGTTTGCGTTGGTGCCACTGCCATGGTTTACTCATGAGAAGGAATCATCTTTCTTGAAACGCTGCAGGGAGAGTGGTAACTCTGAGATTTCATACCGTGAAGGAATGGTAGAATACTTCAGTTCTTTGAGGGTAGATTCAGGTCTTGAAAACTTGAAGAAGGCGGCGCTGGAGGGTCACGATGATTCCAAGTATGTTTATTGCATGCTTTTGATGTCTTCTGAAGATGAACAAGAAAGGAAACTTGGATTTGATCTTTTTCGTTTCTTGAAAACCTCCACGTGTATTAGGAGATGTAGAAAGAGGGTGAAATCTTTTATTCGAAGCATGTGGGTCAATAATCCTGTGGTTCCAAGAAATCGGGAATCTTTATGCCATTCCAGCACATGTGATGCTGCCAGTGGAAGGCTGCATAAACTTTCAAGAAGATGGTCATCGTTGATTGATCAGGATGAAGATGATGGTACTATAATTGATTCATGCGAATATTGCCATGGGCATTATGAACTAAGTTTATTTTTTAATATATTTGAAGTCTAGTTATAATATTAATTTCCCTTGTGGAGAGAACACAGAAGCCAATCAAGAATTGGAAAACTAAAATCCAAGTACACTTTTTCTTGGTTTCAAGTTTTTTTTCTTCCTACATTTAATATTCAATCTTCTTGTCTGATCTTCAAACGTGTGATTATAGAATTAGAAACTCAAACGCTATAAGTAAAAGCGACATAGTTGTGGTCATGTTAATTTTTGATTATTCTGACATACATGTAGTTCGATCCGGAATCTGACAAATAAGTCGTGATTTTGTCTTCCGGTATAATATATCTTCTTTTCAGAAAATCAAACAGTTAAAAAGAGTTTTTGTTTCCAAATTATCACATCTAGCTAGTTGTTCCTGATGATAAGGTAACATAACGAACATATCTAAATTTTCTATGTACGCACGATAAAACTTTCCTTCATTAGTTAACTCTCCTGTTCTTGATATTGCGTACATTAGTAATCTTCTGGGATCCTCTCTTCCTTTCTTTCCTTTCAGGAACAGGTATATTTAGAGATAAAAATAAAAATATAATCTTCTTGTCTGTTACAATATACTGATAGAAACTAGGCTTTGATTCTATATAATAATAGAAAATATATATCTGTTTTGATTGTATATATATTTGCATTTATCTCCGATCTGCGACGTAATCGTCCTTCGTCACCACCACCTTCATCGCTACCTCTGTCATCGTCTGGTCAGTTTACTCACGAAGTCCTTCCCGCCATATCACACGCCACCAACTCCCAATTTCTGTGCGTAAAGCATCTGACATCTCCGATCTGCCATCCGCTGTTCATATTGTCGGCAGTCTACCTCCACTAGCCGCCACTCTATCATGCCCTGAAGTTTTCGTCGTCGTCTAATCTGCATGCATGTGCCTCCACGCACCACCATATTTCCCTGTGCGTAAATCCTACACACCAGAAGACCTAACGCGAATCTTGCTCTTTTGTTCACCTTCTTCTTGCTGCAACTAAGAAATGGAATCTTAATCATATGGATGTTAAAAATATTTTTCTGAATGGTGATTTGGAAGAAGAAGTCTATATGCAACCTCCTCTTAGTTATACTTAGGCTTAAAGCAAAGTGTGCTACCTCTACAAGGCTTTGTATAATCTCAAAAAGGCTCTTCATGCTTGGTTTGACAAGTTTCACAATACTACCGTACAATTTGTCTTATGTTCTAGTGACCATGATTATGATTCGCAAAACTGATCACGGTACTTTTTTACTACTTCTCTATGTTGACGACATGATTATTACTAGCGATTATTCTCATGGCATCTCTGAGTTTAACTAGTTCTTGAGTCAAAATTTTAAGATGACGTCCTATCTGTTATTTCTTAGATCTCGAGGTACTCTCGTCTAGTGAAGGATTATTTCTTTCTCGAGCGAAATATGCCTCTGATTTGATATATAGGGTCGGACTGAAAGACATGCAAACCAATCTCACACCTCTTGAGACTAATGTTCAATTTACTCCACTGGATGACACTATTCTTGACGACTCAACACTTTATTGGTAGTTAGTCGAGAGCTTGTTTTATCTTATAGTAAGTTAACCTGACATATCATATGTTGTTCATCTAGTCAGTTTGTTCATGTATGCACGTCCATCCTTGCACCAAACAGTATGTCGAAGTTCTTCACAATCATGCCAGTATATTAAGGGTATACTTTTTCGTGTCCTTTATTACTCGGTTGACTCGTTTTTGGTCCTTCAGGCTTACTCCAATGTTGATTAGCTAGGGTGGAGATCATATTACAAGTTGCTCCACCACTGACTTTTGTATCTTTCTTAGAAAGTTACTTGTTTCATAGCGGAGTGAGAAGCAAACTCTCACTGCATGTTCTAGTATTGCGATACAATATCGAGCCCTGACTTATACGACATCTGAGATTCTCTAGATTTGCCGAATTCTTGAAGATCTTGTTTTTTCTTCACAGTATTTTACTTATCTTCGTTGTGATAACCACAATGCTATTCAAATAGCTCACGATGTTGTTTTCCATCAGCGCACTAAACATATCGAGAATGACTACCACTTTACTCACCAACATATTCTTTGTAGTGCTCTTCATCTCATCCTCATTTGCACTTCAAACCAACTAATTGATTTGCTCACCAAAGCTCAGCATCATGTCCGTTTTCGTACCTTTGTTTCCAAACTCAAGTTGGTTTCTTCAAACACCTACTTGAGTTTGAGGGGATGTCACAATATGATGTTTAATAGAGAATATTTGCTTTCATTGTATATTTATTTGCACTGATGTTTATGATTATTCTTACTTTTAAGGGTATTCATTATAAGATTTCGTTTGTAAATATCATAGTCCAATAAATAAGACCTACCTATGTACTGTGAGTTCATTCATAAACATATTCAATTATATTTTCTTTATGGTGTCTCTATTTTTTCGCATTGTCTAAGAATTGTTTTCTTGTAAAGGAATGATCATAAGTATTTTACAAGAATTATACATGTTACGGTTGAATCAAATAAGCCCTTTATGGAATAAACATTCAGACGCTTGTGAACCTTCGAGTATTGTCTTATTCAACATTTGTTCAATTATTCATTTACTTGCAAATGCATCCCCCCTTTAACTTTTTTCTTTTGCTTTGACTTGGTATCTCACCAGCATTGCTCTTGTAAGACTAACTCTTGAACACTATCGCAACTAAAAAAAACCTTCCTAACAACTTTTCCTCCAATGTAAGATCTCTCTCTGACTCTGCATTGAACTTTATAATTGGATTTGATACATGTTATTTTATTTTTTTTTTAGTCTTTTACTGGGATTATTTTTAAATAATTTGATAGTGATGCTATTTCTCAAATAGCATTTTTGTTCCCTAACATACTTTCTTTCTAAAATTTTGGTCAGATCAAACTGTCCACAATAGGTATATACATGGAAGGATTAATTTTTTTTGTTTTCATATATACATGTAAGAGAGTGTTTGGGTAAGATTTAAACAACTATTTTTTTATGGTAAAAGTTGTTTTTTAGTTGAAGATAATATATTTGAGTAAACTGATTAAATTGTAAAACAATTATTTTTATGAGAGAAAATGTTATTTTTAGATAAGCTATAAGTTTAAAGCTTATTTAAATAAGTTGTTAGATTATTTTGAAACCAATAACATTTTTCACATTTCATCCTTGCAAAACTAACTAAAAATAAATATTATTAAATTATATAAATAACTTCATATTTTTTTTGTAATTTATTATATAAAAGTGATTTTTTTTACACAACACAAACGAAATAAATTATGTTTAAAACAAAAAAAGGAACAGCTTATTAATTTATATCCCTCTGCTCGATCCTCTTTTTTTTATTTTATTTTGAGATTTCCATGTCAATGAGATTCGACAAAGTTTTATGTTATGTTGATTAGCTAACACAATCTTCATCTTTTATCCGAGCTTAAGGCCGACTATGTATAGATTTGCAACAAAGTACAACACACATAATTGGATGAGCGGACAATTAAATAAAATAAGATTGGAAATGATTGCATTAAAGAGAAAGGTTAGATAACACTTAATGAAAATAAAAATGATAAAATCTCGCCTTAGATGATTTGGACATGTGTAAAAAAAAAAACACGAAAAAGCCTCACTAAAGAGAATAGATCAGATAAAGAGTAGCTCAATCACTAGAAGTAAAAAGAGACTAAGAAAAATTAAAGACGAAACCATTAAAAAAAAATTAGAGATGAATAATTTGTCGATTGATATGATTTATGATAGTATGTTATAGTGTGGTTTGGTCCAGGTAATCAACTCACCTAGTGGGAAAGACATTTTATTTTGACATTTCAAATCTCTTGTTTGAATGTATAATTACGTCCATGTGTTCCGATAGAGAGGAACATAACATGTGAATCTGATTTTTGTTCCATTCAAGGGAATGATGCATCTTGGAAAGTATGACTCAGGCTAGCAACCAAATCCCGTGTAAATTATTATACATCCATGAATTGTCATATGGATACTTGTAAATTTTATAGGTTCACCTAATCAGTGCACTTAATGAAAATTAAATATATTATTCTTTCAAATATTAAATACACAAGTTCTTAATGAAAAAACATCTTTTTTTTATTTATTAATCAAGAATTTAATTTCCATACACCGACAGTATAAAACCTTTTTACACATACATCCAATCATAAATTACCATTTCAGTACATTTTTTTTTACTCTTATCCTATCTTAAAAGTCATTCATATCATGATTGATGATTGATTGACAGTATAAAAAACTTTACACTGTCAGTGCATAACAATTAAACTCTCTAATCAATGCCCGAAAGGTATTAATTAGCATTCTCCAATTTGAAATCTATAAACATCAGTTTTCCATCAACAATGTCTCTACCATGCACTACATTTTTAAACTAAATTATATTGACATGTTATTCCACACATTCAGAGATAATTTTATTTACGTATGATGAATACAAAGCATAGCCCCTAAAAACTTTATAAATGAAGTAATGAACACGAACTTGTTTCAAAGATGAAAGAAACAAACTTGTGAGGAGATGACAATCGACATCTTTGCTCGCTTATCCATTCTGATCTAAAGAAAAATACTAACAACACACTCTCTAACACTTTCTTTTTAATATCCTCTCTTTTATTGATTAAAATTCATGCGGGTCCTACAAAATTCAAGTGGGACCTATATGAATTAGTACGACCCATATAAATTTCAACCAATAGGAAAGTGTATGTTGAAAATAAAGTGTTAGAGAGTATATTTCTAACATTCCTCCTGGTCTAAATTTAAGATGGAAGCAATTGACTTGGTAAGCATCATTAAAAATAAATTCAACATCGTAGAGTGTATACATGTTTTTCAAGATTTAGGATAGTAGACGGTTTTCATCAACACCTACGGTAAGGGGAAACAACCAAATATCTTTGAATGCAATCAATCAAAAATCAACTTTAAGCCGGAAAGAATACTAAATTAGGGAAGTTACACAATCATGGTACTCAAATATGTCCCGCAAAAGTAGAACTCCGGACGAAAACTATCACCCATTCTACTGTTGCCAAACTTCAGCTTTTTTCCTCTGCCACAAGCGATCTAGTGCACTGTCAGCATCTCCCTGAAAGGGAAAATAAAAAAGCAAGAGATAAAAAAAAAAACCAATTTTTGAATAAATTATACAGATGCATCAATCAAACATCTAGGAATGTGCCATAGGCCCAACTGGTCAGAATATAATAATTATTAAGCCAAATTTTCCGACATGCATATAAATGCAAAAAAACTACCAGAAACCCCATAATCTACTCAGTTATTGATTATATTACTCCATAAATAATAGAGTCATCCAAAAAAAGTAACACAAGGCATCTAGATTGACAAAAGACTAGGAAACTAGAGAAGAAAACCACATGTTCATCCAATTCCCCAACCCCTCCACCAAAAATAAAGGTTAAAAAACAATAAAGGAGCAAGAAGACAGAACACACTCAAAACCAAGCAATTGAATTGGATGCTAATTCAAATTTTTATTGAGAGGATTTGCAACATAAGCATGCTGCTGCTACAGCAGCCATTTCAACCTAAAAGATTACTGCATACAAATTGACAACAAGTTTTACTAAATTGGCGTTGGTGTGCTACACTAAAGAAATTACCAGTTGCTAATATTAAAATATAATTCATTAACCACAACCACATAATCAGATAAGGCAATAAGAGGCAAAAGCACAATTAACTGGCCAAAATAAACCAATACACACAAAAAACCATGCAATACGGATTTGCCAATGGAATTTGGAAGTCAATCCATATTGCGAAGTTGCCAACACTCTAAATAACTACATAAAATATGACATGATTACTTGAAGGGAACAGATCCAGTAAAATCAACTGAGCAATGGTATTGGGAAAATGGTGAAATAAAGTATAGAGACCTGTGCACGGATGAAACCACAGAGGGCGAATGTGGAGAAATGACCATTATAGACGCCATTATCGTCCAAGTGACCCATGTTAATTTGAACGGAAGCATGGTCCTTTGAAGTTATAAGTCTGTTTGTGGCAGAGCTGTTACATTCTTACACATCAGTTCAAACTCCACAAAAGAACAAACCATCCACAATTTAATGACTTAAAATGGAGTATATATAATATATATACCATTTTCTTGGGACGTATAGCTCAGTGAGCTTCCCCTCCTCGTTCTGCATCTCTTGGTCACTGTATAAACAAACCTCTTTGTCAAAATTCTAGAAACCTGAATCATAATACAAGTGAACAAAATCGAGATTATCACACTGATAATGAGAGAGGCGATGGGGGGAGTAAAACGTCAGAATTTGAGAGAAAATTAAGAACAAAGGAACAGAGAGAGAGAGAGAGAGAAAGAGTACCGCAAGAGCCGAAAGAGTTAGGGTTCTGGTGAAGAGGCGGTTAGGGAAGAAGCCTTGGTATGAAGCTAAAAAACCTACCTTCAATGGGCTTTCGACTTTACATTTTAGGCTTGGCCCAATACACAGGCCTTCCAACCCCCCATGATAGTTTAGTTGATGCCTCCCCTTTTGTCCCCTTGCCCACCCAAAAAGTAAAAACATTTGTATCAAATTTGCAATAATCTTGCAAATCAGTATCCTAAAGATTTTAGTTAAAAAAATAATAAAAGGTATTTTATTAGAAAATTAACTATATCATTTTCTAATCTATTCAATTAAATATTAAATATATTAATAATATTACTTTTCAATAGATATTTACAATTATAAATTTTTTAACATGTGTCCTAAAGAGTACTAGTTAATATTTATCAATTTTACCAATCAAGGGTTGTCGAGTGGAAAGCATCTCGATCCTATAAGAAGGAGAACGAAAGTTCAGATCCTGATGATAGACACTGTAGTTCGGAGGTTAAGAAAACCAAGGTTTGATTTCCCGATTTAAGCAGTCGATCGAGGATTAGTCTCATAGCCAGTCCAAAGGACCGAAACTTGTGGGAATACCCCAAAATGTCACCAAGGAACCAAAGGTCCTAATTACGATAGTTGATAAAAGAAATTTTATTAATTTCTAACAACTAAAACAAATAAAGAAGCTTTGAACTAAGAAAGACAAAGATATTTGTTGATGCAAACGGGTGAGGGTAAAGAGCACAATATTTAATTAAAAAGATACATATATTTATCTTTTAAATTTACTATTCAAATAAGATCTAATAACGAGCTCGTGCCCCTTAAGCAAGTGATCAGTGGTTCGATCATTGGCTTTTACGTACGGAGAAAACCTGATTGGGAGAAGTCAGCTCTTAAATGTCGTCTAGTATCTCGAGAGGTTAGTCTTTGCAGTTGCGCACGGAGGATACCCTAGGAAACCAAAAAAATATGCATTGTTCTCATTTATCACAATAATAAAGTATTTTTACCTAACTAATATATGTATATAGACACATGTTGGCAACCTATTTATAATTTTTGTTTTTGGCCAGGTTTTTCGTATGTTGTTGTTGATAAATTGGTAATTTCACTGGTAAATTGCTTTCAGTATCCAGTATGTCTGTAGTTAAAAAAAAAAAACCATTATTCCAACATATTATGGCCTCGTCTCGTTTGAAAAGCTTTTAAATAAGATCTATTTTACGTGTGATTTTTTTAAAAGTAAAAATTAATTTTTGTTTGAATATAATATTCAAAAAAAGAAATTTAGATGTAATATCGTTTCTATGTAAAATATAAAATGTAAACTAACTTTTTTTAATGATAAAATTTATCAGAATAATTTTTAAAAATGTCTTTTTCATAAGCTTCAAAATTCATCTTAAAACAGCACAATTTGTTTGCTAATATAATTTTCAAAAGATCTTCCAAATATGATAAAATGAACAAAAATATTTATTTAAAAAATTATCTGACAATAAAACACATTCAAACTCTGCAAGGCTGGGACCATAATGTGTATATTGCATAAAATCTATTTTTTTTTTTTTGCACAAGGATGTTTCTTGTTCGTGTCAATAGTCGGAGACTAATCCCCTTTAAGTCGTAGATATTTCCGAAATGAATTTCGTCTCTTCCAACAAATTTTTTTTCATATAAACATCAAAAATCAAACCCCTAACAAACATAATTAAGAAACTCTCCTATTCATAAACATCTATTTTATTGAGTTGCGAAAGGGCATATATTAAGGACCTTAAAGGGGGCAAATGTTACTTGAAGTTCAGAAGTCATAGCAAATGACAGCTCCATCACTCACGCGGTTGCATCCATTACAACGAAAGATGGCACGAGCTAGAGACGAATGCTTTTATATGACTTCAAAAAGTTTTTTTTTAAAGGTATTTACCATGCGCAAGTAGATGTGGGTATATGGACTGAGGCCCACGAACGATTCGTTTAACCTGCGATTCATACGGGTTAAGATCAAGCAAAACATAGGATCGCTTAAATGCAGGTCTTTTCAGTCTAATCCGTTTAACTCGCAGGTTAGATGGGTTGGGTCCGTGGGTTAACGGACCAGCCCGCAGACCACTATTTCTTTTTACACAAAAAAAGGTAATTTTGACACATAAGTTTGGATCATGTCTAATTTCTCCATCAACAACCATATGCTTAATGATACTTGTTTGAATGCATTTTTATGAAGAATACAGTAATCCAACTTTACGATGTTTTTGAATAACATATCTCGTTTTGTACATGTTCTTTCCCTGTTCTATTTGGACTTCTTTATGTTTATTATGACACTAAATTTTTGTTTTGGGTTTTACTCATGTGGTAATGTATGATAGTGTGATAATCTTTCTGTTATACTTTTCTGTCTAACTGTTATTGCAAAAAGGATATCGTAAAGAGAATAAAATCAACATTTATTATTTGAATAAAGTGGTTGAATATAGCATTTTCAAAATAATTTGAATTTTTTATTTATTTTATTAATGAGTTCGCAGGCTAGCCCATTTATGCTGGTTGGATACAGACTAGCTAAATGCAAGTCCATTATCTTCGCCGGCCAATCCGGCCCGATTCGATTAAGTGCGGGTCAATGCGGTCTGGGCCTAAACGGACCGGACTGGCCCGTATACCCAGCTCTACACGCAAGTGCGAAAACTAATCTCACGAGATAGTGAATGACATTTAAGGACATACCTCTTCCAATCAGATTTTCTATATATACAAGAGGCAAGGATCGAATCCCTGACCATTTGCTTAAGGGGGCCAAGCTCATTATCACTCATATAAACCACATTTTGGTGTATGACTTTAAAAAGTATAGACACCAGTCTTTTATTTTTACCAGAAATTTATACAAGTGTTAGTAGCACTATTTTTTTTTTTTCTGGACTTGCTTATAAACACTTTCTATGATTTAATAACATAAAGATATCACGATACGTAATTATTTAAGATCTCTGAAGTATTTACTTATATAAAACTTATGGATATTAAAATATTTATATTCAGTATCACATTTTAATTGTTTGGGTACGTATTTCTCTTGCTTGGTTTTATTCATCTAACATTGAACTTTTAATAATAATTTTTCTTAGATTTATAGATAATAATAAATATTACGTGAATTTCATATTTTATCATAAAAACTTAGATTTATTAAAATTGAAAAAAAAAAAAATAACAGCAACATTGTATGATTTTTGAAAATAATAACAATAGTAGCATGTTAATGAATACAAACTTTGCTAATAAAAATTGTTTATTTCATAGACAATTATTTTTGAAAAATTGTGAATTTAAAAAATTGATAAAGGTAATAAATGTATAATTATATGGGGGATTAAGATTGAGTTTAATTTTGATATATTGTCGGTGTAAAGTGTTTACAATTTCGAACAAACACAAATTATCATATGAGTGACTTTTAAGATAATTATGATAAGAATCAAACTTTTTTAATAATGTGTCAATTTATGAGTGATTGATACTATAAATTTTATTTGCGTTGACAATACATATCAATTAAATATATTAAGATTTCATATTGACTAGTATAAATTCAGATAAATTTAAAAGTGTACTACACCTAAATATACATACAAATCATGCATATTAGTTGAATAGAATACTTTGTGGGTATTTGCTCAATCTAACTTTGCCTTGCAGCGAACTTACACTTGTATGTGTATGTTTGTTTCACTGATTAGAAAAAGGGTTCCTTGGAATATAAGGATGGGAATAGGTATTCTTATGTTTGATACAATAAAATAAAATAATATTCCCAAAATTAAATAATACCTAGGAAATTTTCTACCTATGTTCATCCAATTTTCATTCCCATGAGAAAGTAGTGAGAACCTTTCATTCCCAAGTGGTGGGAATCTATTTTGGTAGATGAAAACCCATTGGTATCCCTAGCATTACCTGCGTATTAGTCCCTCCCTTCCCCATTTGCAGCTATTCTCTCACTACATCGCCTCCATATTGTATCTCAGATTGCAGAATGCTTGGACACTCATTTTTTGCGGAAATAACTCAACTTGGTGGCATCTGCGAAAATAACTCAGGTTTGGGTACATACTCATATTTTTTTCCTTTTTTTTCTTCTCCACAAGACTTAGGATCCATTTGATTTGCAAAAAATACAGCACAAATATACTTGTTCCATGTTTGATATAAAAAAAAATAGTCGTGGGACGGAACAAAAAGAGATATAAGAGACAACACAAAAATATGAAAACTTGTCCCCTACTTAATCATGGGATAACTTTTTGTCCCTGGTAGAATGAAATTGAAATGTCAAAAACTATCTTCTCCATTTTCCCTCTCATGACTAACGTCATACATTCCTTCACTATTGTTCCAAGCAAACGATGTTTCTTGCCATTCCCCTCTCTCTTACACTTTGTTTGGATAAGAAAGGAAGTAAAGAAGAAAAAAGTAAGGAAGAAAGAAGTAGGAGAGAAGAGAGAATGAGTAGAAAATAAATAGATTTTTAAGTTGTTTGGATTGAAAGAAGTAGGAGAGAAGTAAAAGAGAAAGAAATATGAAATTTTCTTGTAAAGACATATTTATCCCCAATAAAATATTTGTACAGTATAAAAAGACAAGGTTAAAAATCTCACTTTAATTCTTTTCTCTCTTTCTCTTCATTTTCTCGCCAACTTAGAGGAGAAAACTTTTTGGTGTGGGTCCCACACCTAGTTTTCTCTCTCCCCTCTTTTCTCTTCATACCAAACGCTGAAAGTTATGCATCTCTTTCTTACTTCTCTCTTCACCACTTCCCTCCTCCCAAAATCATGCTAAGCAAACAATGCGTTAGTGCAAGTAACCACCGCAAAAACATACTCATTCTACAAACGTGCTTATCTCTCTTGGATATTATTAATCTTAGATTCAATTTGCTATATAGGGAGATAATTTGGACTTTGTGTTGTTAAGAGATAAGTTTACTTTCTTTTTTCTTATATATGCACAGTATATTAGAGAGCTTGAATTAAGAAAGCTTGCTCTAAATATTTTAATAATGAAGAAAGCTTGAATTTACATAATACCAGAAATCATTTTAAATTTTTTTACTGAAAAAAAAATGATTTTTGTTAATATGTAAAAATCATTTTAATAAGATTTATATTTTTTTAGTAGCAATTTATAATTGATTTAATTGGTATACACCGTCAGTGGAAAGATTTTTTACACTGTCAATCAATCAAAACTTGCCCAATAAATTAAAATGTTTGACTCTTATCTTAACGGCCTCAAAGTCGCTCATACCATTATTTTTGATTGGTTGACAGTGTAAAAAAATTTACATTGATAGTGCATCATAATTAAACACATTTATAATTGTGAAATGTTTTTAGTTAAAACATATGATAAATTATTATTAGTTTATTTATGTATTTCGTTAATTTATGTTGAATTATTTTTATTTATAATATGATAATTATAAGATATTGTTAAAAAAATATATCAACGTAATTAATAAATTGTAATATTTTTTATGATGATAAGTATAAAATAATGCTTGAAAATATATCACATTATTAATAAATAATAAATAATGGATTTAATTTGTATGCACTGTCACTGTAAGGATTTTTTACACTGACAATCAATCATAACTCGTCACATCAAATTAAATGTTTTGACTCTTATATTAACTACCTTAAAAGTCACTCATATCATGATTTTTGTTTGGTTGACAGTGTAAAAAACTTTACACTAACAGTGTATAGCAATTAAACTAACAGTAAATGATGATAATAAATTTTATGTTAAATAACAAAATCATTGCAAAAGTTTCAAAACCTTGTTTTGTGTGTTTTTTTAGTGCAAACCAAACATTGCACATCACAAAGGGTATTATAGTAAAGTTTATATTATTTTGTCCAGTACATAAGCATATCACACAAGGGACAACACAAAATTACTTGTGTTGTGCATCAACCACCGAACTACGTATAATACAAAAGGTTGTCATATATGTGACTCATCTACTTGTTCAGTACTGTTCTTATGTCCGGTCATTTGTAACGAATCAAACGCACACTTAACATTTTTTGTCTCTTTCTAATAATTGAGTTTCTTGGTTGTGCTTGTCATTGTTGCTAAGTTCCTCATTAAAAATATTTATTTTATATTATAAGTATGATAATCACCTTAATTTTATATTTTTATTTATTTTCTTATCTTTAGTCCTAGGAATATACATAATAAATCATACAAAGTTTCAAATTATTACTGAGAATTTCAAGAAGATTCTCAGAAATTTTAATTGTTAAACAAACATATTTTATAATATGTCCAGCAATAACATTCCTGTTAATAGTATTTCCGAAAATATAATTTTAATCCTTAAAACAAAAGCTCCGTTATCAAAACTTTTTGTACTTGCTGCCTGCTCCACCCCACATTTATAAATGTTTTAAATTAAATTTACATAATAGTAAGTTAATATCTAAAAAATAATTCATCCTTTAATTTAAACTATAAAATATGTTCTTTTACCAAAAAAAAAAACTATAAAATATGTTCATAATAAATACTAACCAAATAAAAGTATTAGTAAGTATACTAAATATTATAATTAAATATATGTGAGGTGCGAAGCACATTAACCCAAACTCATACCTACTAGACAATTTTTTTTTGGTACATAAGAAGTAAGTAATGGGTATTTTATCTGGTGCATATCCATAAAAATTACTCATGATGAATAGGTAATTAACAGCATAATGGATACGGATATGAGAGCGGGTAATTATCCATAAGATTTAATGAGTATTGATGAGGGTACAAATACTTTACTACCCATCTATCCCATATCGGTATATCTAAATATTAATATTTATTTAATTATTATTATTATTGTTATATATATAACTATTAATATACTAAATTAAAAAATTGAAATGGAAGTTAGGTTTAGTTTCCTATTGAGTAAATCATCATTTTGGTCCCTGAAAGTATGAGCCGCTGTCAATTCAGTCCCTGAAAGCAGTTAAATTATGAAAAAGTCCCTCAATTTTAATTTTGTCCGTCAAATTAGTCCCTCAATGTTAATTTCGCTAGTCAATTTAGTTCATGTCAGGGACTAACTTTACTAAGGAAATTAAAATTCATGGATTTTTTCGTCATTTAATTGCTTTCAGGGACTGAATTGACAACGCCTCACACTTTCAGGGACCAAAATGATGGTTTATTCTTTCCTATTCTTCCCCTAGGAACTCTCCGAGTGCCATTCTGCCATCGTCACCGTACCATTTGGCCATAACTTTCTTCTTTCTAGGGTTGTTTGAGAGACACATGTTTTGTTTATGAATTTGTTGTTTGAGAGATTAAATTAATTGTAATATTTATTGTTTGTTTGAGAACATACTAGAATATCATGTCTTGTTATATACTATCATGATATAGATTTCAGAATTTAATAATGTTATTTTTTTATTAATTTTTTATAGTTAATTAAAGTGCGAGTAATAAGTACGGATACAGATACTTAGGTATCCTACGAGTAAAGATATGGATACTTAAATTACTGCCTACGTGAATATAAGTCCAGGTACGATTATTTTTTTAAAACATGGATATATGGACGAATAATATAGTATCATACCCATTATTATCCTAATAAGGTCATATGTCCATAGCGAAAGTGGAATAGAGGGGGAGTGTATAATCAGTGACCCTTAATTTAAGGGATGAAAATATTCTGTCTCAATTTTTTGTCACATTCTCTATTTCCTATCGATAATAATTTGACATTTAAGAAAATAAAATCACAACTCATTAATATTTAGGCTCATTTCCAACATATGATTGGTGAGGACACCGAAACATCATTTTTTGGACAGCAGATTTCAATCCTAATTTAAGATTACCAAGCATACATTTTTTATACATAAAGTCATTCTTTGTAAACACGGACTTCTTATGTTTTGCACAAAAGCCTACCAACTATAGTTTACACAAAAGCCTACTTACTAGAAAAAGGTTTATAAATCAAAATTTTTTGTTACATAATTTGAAAAAAATAATTTAATTAGCTTGTCAAAACTGTGATATCAACCACCATATATTAAATTAGAATCATCATTCTTGAACGTGAATCATCGTCTATAATCTATATTCTCTTTAATGTCTCACATGTAGTTTTTTAAATGCTTTTCCAACTCTACTTGTTTATCTTTTTTGTTTTTTTTTTTCATTATTAGTAAAAATATTTTCAATTACAACAATTACTATAATTAATTCATCGATTAATTGTATAATTACCAAAGTTAGTTTTTTATTTTTTCTATCAATTTTTTTCCTATTTAGGATAAATATTCCAGCCAACAGGATTGACACATCTGGTCAAGCCTTCCGCCCACACTCTTTGTGGCTTAGGTTTGATTCCTATATTTTTCCTATTGATAGGCAATATGTAAATTTCACTATAAATCATCGCTGAGGTTGGTGGTCTTCACTAGCATTGCAAGAAAATGTATCTTCCCCTAATCTAACCTTTAATTGTACCAAAAAATGATAAATATTTCAAATTACTAATACTAAATTCAAGATTGAGTACTAATTGTCTAGTATTAATTTCCAGAATTTTTGCTACTTATTAGCGATTAATTATTTACTATTAATCAACCCATGTATATAAATATAGAGTACTCCTTCTTGAATGCGAGTCGTCATTCTCCACAACTTCTCTCATTTTTGGTGACTGATGAGCCATATGACATCATTTATATTAAGCAATATTTTTATTCTCTTTTAATAATTTCAAATATACTAAATTATTATTATTATTATTATTATTATTATTATCATTATCAAAATTGTATATCATATACTTATTTCCATTTTATTTTTCTCCTTTTTTAGATATATTTCCAAATATACTAATTAATATTTATTACTATCAAATTTGTTGACCGTTGACGTATTTCTATTTAATTTTTTTCTTTTCACAACAAAGATTTCTAAAAGAAAATATACACACTTATATATATTAAATTAGAGTATATTCTCTTATGAGTAGTTAAATTCTTAGGCTACTTTCATTTATAAAAAGACATATGTAATTCTTAATTTTTTTAATATTTTAATTAAAATTTTATAATTAATTATGTGTATCACTATATCTTCTTTTTAGATTTAATACTTTGTTATTTTATTTAATACTTTTTAGATTATACTTGAATTAATTATGTACATATTATTTATAATTCTAATATTTTAAAATTTTATTTATTTTATGTCTAAAAATTTAAAATACCCATGCATATATATTAATATGTTATAAAACAGCAATAAAGTTGTCAGGAAACCCGACTCACTAGAGGGTTATGTCTGGTCATGTTTTTTCTTTTTCAGCTCGAAAAAATCTGGATTAACATCAACACAATTCATTTAAACTCGAATGAGACGAATTGGGATTTGGATCGAGAATCTTATCATTAAATCTCATTTATATATTAATGATTCCTCGATAGAGGTGTTTATGGATAGGTTTGGTTCAGGTTTGTATAAAAAAAATCCGAATCAATCAAAATCAATTGATTCGGTGTGATTCGGATTTATAGATTTTTTTAAGAAAATTCGAACCAAACTAACCCGTTCGGGAAAGGGTTGGTTCAGATTGGATCGGATTGCACCCTAAAAATATTAAATATATTAAAAATGAATATATATATATATATATATATATATATATATATATATAGTAAATATAAAAATTGTAATATTTAAAAATATATTTAATTATTAAAATAATGCAAATATTAAAATATAAAATTATATATATAAATATATAAAATATTAAAATATATTAATCAATATGTTCAGACTTAAACTCTTTAAACCCGAAAAGTGAATCAATTATTTTCGGGTTTGATTTTGTTCAAATCAAATCGAATTCGAACATAAAAAAAATCTGAACTAATTTAATTGATTCAATTTGTATCTTCGGAGTTATACCGAATCAAATTGGATTCGAACATAAAAAAATCCAAACTAATTTAATTGATTCAGTATATATCTTCGGATGTATAACATCTATTCGAACCAATTAACACCCCCAATCTGGCTACCCCTCATGTTAAATTTCAATATCAGAGCATCCAAATCGTAGAAATTGACTTACTAGTTACACAAATTAAAATAAGTTGACACATGGGAGAAGATATAATTGACAAGTCTTCCAGCCATTGAACAGTATGACATTGGATAGAAAAGCTTTAATTACGGCAGTGATTGCGGTCCTCCTAAATTGTTTTCCCTCCCGTCACCATGTCAGTCGAAATGGAATTTTATGCCAAATATTTAATTTATTCCTTAAAATTATAAAATCGTATCAATTTAATTTTTGATATTATTAATATTTTAAAATAATCTCTGATATTATAAAAAGTTAATCAAATTCGTCCCTTCATTAATATTTATATAGACTATAATAATATTAAGTTAGTAATGTCAGGGATACATTTGAAACTAAGTGAATAATATCAAGGATACATTTGCTAACGGATCCAAATGGAGGGACAAACTTAATTAACATTTTGTAATTCCAATAATCATTTTGGAATATTGATAATGTGGGAGACTAAGTTAATACGATTCTACAATTTTAGGAACCTGATTGAATATTTACTCTGGACTTTTAGTTACGTGGATTATGTAAAAGAAATAAAATGGTGCATTCTCTGGTACTCCTAATAATTTTGGGATAAAAGTTATCCTGCCCAACCAAAATGTGTCAACTCAATTAAATATGTCATGTTAGTGAGTCAAGTCATATGATTCCCACCATCTGATTGGGCTAAATAGGATGGATAAAGTTACCCTTGAGGTATCGGAGAAGTCACTAAAAAAAAATAGATATAAAAATGTTTATTAATAGATTTAAGACTTACAAAGATTTTTTTTTTATAGAGGAGTGTTGATAATATACTCTCTAACACTATCTTTTTAACACATTTTCTTTTATTGTTGAAATACATGTTGATTCCACTTGAATTTTGTATGACCCACATGAATTTTAAACTGTGGATCTTGGCTTGAACTTCCCAACCGAATTCAGTTAGTTAGTTTCTTGGCTCTTGTGCTAACCAAAAAGTCAGCTCATATATAAGTTGTCTCAAGGAGTAGTTATAGATTCAGAGAGTATTAACAAAAAACTGTATCTGAGTGCATCACATAACAGAGAGAGTGATACACGTCTGTATCTTGTTCTTGAAGATGGTGAAACTTTACTCCCCTGCCTGTGGATGTAGCCAAGTTTGGTGAACCACGTAAATTCCTTGTGTCATATGTGTGTGTGAGTGTGAGATCTTTTGGTGTTCTATTTTTCTTCCGTTTATTTTGCTTGGCTCAATCATAACAAATTGGTATCTAGAGCTTGGTTGGATCGGTTCTTTCGCACCTGTGTTGTTGGCAAGCGTTCGTGGTGGGTTTCAAGATTCATGCAAGAATGGCCAGCATTATCAAGATTGAGAAATTCAATGGGAGAAATAGCTTCAACCTCTGGCTTATTAAGATGCGCGCTTTGCAGAAGGAACAAGGGGTATGGGCTCCCCTAGCAGGACAATCAGGCAAGGCAGCCAAAGATGTCACATTGCAACAAGAAGAAAAGGCCCAGTCGTTGATTCTACTCTCCCTATCTGATGAGGTTCTCTATGAAATATATGAGGAATCTACAGCTGCGGGTTTATGGCTGAAGTTAGAAAACTTATACATGACAAAGTCTTTATGCAACAAATTATTGTTGAAGAGGCGCTTATTTGGCCTGCGAATGAAAGAAGGTACAAGTCTTAAAGACAATCTTGATGAATTCAACTCTATCTTATTAGAACTACGTGATATTGATGTCAAGATGGATGATGAAGATGTTGCAATGATTTTGTTAGCTTCTTTACCAGCTTCCTATGAGAATTTTGTCAGTTCTTTTAGTGTTGGTAAAGACAGCATTACTTTAGAAGAGGTTAAATCAAATTTGTTTTCAAGAGAGCTTAGATTGAAGGCATCTGGGAATGGTGAGGACAACTCAGTAGCCGATCTTGTAATATCCCATTCATCAAAGCCTCAAAGCAAGAAAAAGGGGAAATGGACCAAGAAGAGCAAGGTGAACCCGAAAGATATATGCAATTACTGCAAGGAAACAAGCCATTGGAAGAAAGATTGTCCAAAGAAAAAGAAGAAATAATTAGTGGCAGCCACAGTACAAAATGATTCATCATCAGATTCTGATCTAGTTCTCTCAATAGTTGATTCACATCAACAACAGTCAGAGCAATGGGTTCTAGACTCAGGATGCTCCTATCATATGTGTCCCCACAAAAATTGGTTCACAACATATGATGAGAAATCTGGAGGAAATATGCTAATGGGAAACAACATGCCTTGTAAAACAGTAGGTGTTGGGACCATACAAATCAGAATGCATGATGATACTGTTAGAACCTTAACCAATGTGAGGCATGTTCCAGACATGAAAAGGAATCTCATCTCAATAGGTGCAATGGACTCAAAAGGCTATTCATGCAGTGTTGAAGGTGGAGTGATGCAAACTAAAAAGAATGGGAAATCAGTGGTTATGCAGGGAACCAAGCAAGGGAATCTGTACATCCTACAAGGTTCTACTGTGGCAGGGTCAGTTTCTGCAGCTACTCAATTAGAAAAGGTCTCAAGTGATACTTCTGTGGCATATGCGTCTAGGCCACATGAGTGATAAGGGACTACAAATTCTTCACAAACAGGGAGTTCTTGGAAATATGAAGCTGGAACCTACTAAATTATGTGAGCATTGTGTTTTAGGGAAGCAGCACATGGTCAAATTTCCAAAAGCTATTCATTCTACTAAGGCTACTCTAGACTACATACATTCAGATTGCTGGGGACCTTCAAAAGTTCCATCATTAGGAGGGGCTAGGTATTTTCTTTCAATCATTGATGATTACTCAAGGATGACATGGGTTTTCATGATGAAACAGAAATCAGAAGCCTTCAAGAACTTCAAACATTGGAAAGTTCAGGTAGAAAATCAAACAGAAAGGAAAGTCAAAAGACTTAGAACTGACAATGGGCTGGAATTCTGCTCAGAGGAATTCAAGGAGTTTTGCAAAGATGAAGGCATTGCAAGGCAGTACACGGTCAGAAACACCCCTCAGCAGAATGGGGTAGCAGAAAGAATGAACAGAACTTTGTTAGAAAAGGCAAGATGTATGCTATCTAACTCAGGTTTGAATAGAAGTTTCTGGGCCGAGGCAATTAATACTGCTTGTTTCTTGGTAAATAGGTCTCCATACACTGTTATAGGCTGCAAAACCCTATTGAGGTATGGACTACTAAACCTGCAGATTACTCAATATTAAAGGTGTTTGGTTACTCTTCATACTATCATGTCAATGAGGGAAAACTAGACCCTAGAGCAAAAAGGGGAATTTTTGTAGGTTATGGGGATGGAGTCAAAGGTTTTAGGATATGGTCACCTTCAGAAAGAAAAGTCATTCTTAGCAGAGATGTTACTTTTGATGAAAACTCTGTTTTGCCTCCTAAAGCTAAATCTGAACATCATGTTGAAGAGAAGAAAACTCACAAACAGGTGGAGACAGTAAGTCCACCTACAGAAGATTCAACAGCAGAATTTGATTTACCAAGACAATTTGACCTACCTAGTCAAATTGAAACTGCAACTAGAAAATCTCAAAGGAACATAAAGCCTCCTGAGAGATATGGTTTTGAAGACATGGTCTCATATGCCTTACAAGTAGCTGAGGAAATTGATCCTATGGAACCAAATTCCTACAAAGATGCAATCACATGTTCTGAAGCTAGTCATTGGGTAGCTGTTATGCATGAAGAAATGGAATCTTTGCAGAAAAATGACACTTGGCAGCTAGTGAACTTGCCTGAAGGTAGAAGGGTGGTTGGCTGTAAATAGATTTTCAAGAAAAAGCCTGGTTATTCAAGCAGTGATGGCATCAGATTCAAGGCACGCCTTGTAGCAAGAGGGTTTAGTCAGAAAGAAGGAATAGACTACAATGAGATTTTCTCTCCTCTGGTTAGACATACTTCAATTCGGGTACTGCTTGCTCTTGTAGCAAACCTTGATATGGAGTTAGAACAACTTGATATAAAAACTGCCTTCTTACATGGAGAATTGGAAGAAGACATTTTTATGAAGCAACCTGAAGGATTTGAGGCCCAAGGGAAGGAAGAATCTATATGCAAGCTGAAAAGGTCCTTATATGGATTGAAACAATCTCCGAGGCAATGGTATAAGAGATTTGATCAATTCATGACCTCTCGTGGTTTTAAAAGGAGTCCTTATGGTTCCTGTGTTTATCATAACAAGGTGAAGGATGATTCCTACATTTATCTACTTCTCTATGTTGATGATATGCTTGTAGCATCTTCAGACAAAGCTGCGATTCAGAACCTTAAATTCCTACTCAGTTCTGAATTTGAAATGAAGGACATGGGAGCAGCTGGAAAGATCTTAGGCATGGAAATTTATAGAGACAAAAATCAGAAGAAGTTGTTTCTATGTCAGAAAAAATACATACGGAAGATCTTAAACAGGTTTGGCATGACAACAGCTAAACCTGTAAGCACACTTCTGACCACAGGCATTCGAATTTCTGAAACTTATGCAACTCAAACTAATTCAGAGAAAGAGTACATGACTCGAGTACCATATGCTAGTGCTGTTGGGAGTCTAATGTACTCGATGGTATGCACAAGACCAGATTTGGCACAAGCTGTAAGTGTGGTAAGCAGATATATGGAAGACCCCCACAAGTTCATTGGCAAGCTGTCAAAAGAATTTTCAGGTATCTTAAGGGGTGCAATTGATATTGGTCTCATTTATGGGAATGATGCATCAAATTCTTTAACTGGTTTCTCAGATTCTGATTATGCTGCTGACCAAGATACTCGAAGGTCCATAACTGGTTATGCTTTCGCAGTTGGAAAGTCACTTGTTAGTTGGAAGCCTACACTTCAACCCACAGTCGCACTATCCACAACAGAAGCAGAATATATGGCCCTTACAGAAGCTGCTAATGAGGGAATCTGGTTAAAAGGTCTTATAAGTGACCTTGGTTTTCCACAGAATAAGGCTATTATTTTCTGTGATAGCCTTAGTGCTATTTGTTTGGCTAAAGATCAAGTTCATCATGAAAGAACCAAACATATAGATGTCAGGTATCATTTCATCAGAAGTGAGAATAGAATCAAAATTCTGAAGATTGATACAAAAGAAAACCCGGCAGACATGTTTACTAAACCTGTCCCGCGAAGCAAATTCATGCATTGTTTGGGTTTGCTAAATGTTGATATCTGGAAATAACAACAATGAAATGGCAGTAATAGGGAGTAATTCTGAAGCTTGATATCAGGACAAATGGAAGACTTCAATCCAAGGTGGAGATTTGTGGATTTTGGCTTGAACTTCCTAACCGAATTCAGTTAGTTAGTTTCTTAGCTCTTGTGCTAACCAAAAAGTCAGCTCATATATAAGTTGTCTCAAGGAGTAGTTATAGAGTCAGAGAGTATTAACTAAAAAACTGTATCTGAGTGCATCACATAACAGAGAGAGTGATACACGTCTGTGAGTGATACACGTCTCTACCTTGTTTTTGAAGATAGTGAAACTTTACACCCCTGCCCGTGGATGTAGTCAAGTTTGGTGAACCACGTAAATTCCTTGTGTCATATGTGTGTGAGTGTGAGATCTTTTGGTGTTTTGTTTTTCTTCCATTTATTTTGCTTGGCTCAATCATAGCATAACCAATAAAAGAGAATGTATTGAAAATAGAGTGTTAGAAAATATGTTACTAACATTTCTCTTTTTTATAATATTTGTGTTTATTTCAATCCTGTACTAAAAAAATAAATTGGTTCACTTCCGTTGTCAGGCATGAGCCCATGAACGTCAATCAATTGATTCAATTCTTTCAAATAATCATAGCCGTAATAGCAACTCAACTGCAAGTTGCTTAACAAATTGTTGAAGTTAAGAATAAGTTCGGACTAAAATT
Source organism: Ammopiptanthus mongolicus (assembly GCA_039655645.1). Classification (NCBI taxonomy): domain Eukaryota; kingdom Viridiplantae; phylum Streptophyta; class Magnoliopsida; order Fabales; family Fabaceae; genus Ammopiptanthus; species Ammopiptanthus mongolicus. Next base: position 77,109,053 of record CM077350.1, on the reverse strand, counting down.
GTATGATTGAAACAAATTGATATAGATGTCGCACTTAAGATGATTATTTCTATAAGTAATCGGTACCACCAATAGAAAAAAACAAAAGAGAGAATTATAATATTCAATAATCCAATTACAAATAAATTAGTATTTTAAATTAAAATTAAATAAAGATAAATAAAGATGTGCGATAATTTATGAGACTCATTTAGTAAATTTTAAAAATGACATCATTGGAATATATAAGTTGGTTAAATTAATATAAAATAAAAGATGATAAAATAACATAATAGAACCCATAGAAAATGATGAATCATTCGAGATGATCTAAACTAGTTATGATGTATTATTACTATGCAACACCCGTGGGAAAATGTTTATCATAGGCATTAATAACATTAATATTTTATTGTGTATTTGAGTTACAATTAACAAATAATATTCTGAGACTCAAACGAACTATTTTTTTCCTTTCACTTTCATTTAAATAATGATTTGAAACAAAATTTACATTTATTTAAATTTGATTGAATTTTTCCAAATATATTATATGGACCAATGAAATGATGAGAATTTAATTTCATATAACATTGACGTAACTTAATTAATTGAGATGAACAGCAACTTCGTAAAAATAATTCCATTTTACAACTTATGGTATCTGTGTTCAGGCCGAACAAACCCAACCGGCAGTACATAGGATTTATAGGGATTTCTTCTAGACTCTCACGTATTGCTAAAATTTGAGCAGAGTACCTATAGTAAGATATGATCACGAACTACTCCGATAAACCATGCGTTTTATTCTGATAATGTTCCCAGTTACGTTACATTATATAACTTACTTCTCTCTTTACTTCTTCAACATGGAAAATTAAACCTTGTTTAGCCAAGACAAGATATGCAAATTGATTGTTAATTGTTTAGCTACATGAAGTGAAAAATCTAAACTTGAGTTAAACCCAGGTGACCAGGACCATGTCAAAGTTGAATTTAGCGGCAAATTCTATTAATTATCAAATATTTTTGATAAAATAATTTATAAATATTCTATTCTATAAGCTAAATATCTAAAAATATATATTTTAAGCATTTGTATGAACTTTTTTCTTAAGAGAAAGAACAATGGACGTAGGCTCTATTTGGCAAGTTTAATAAGGTTTTATTTTGATTAAAATGGAGGTGTTTGGTAAACAAGCTTATCTCATTAATTTATAGCTTTTTTTTATAAGTTATTTTATTTAGCTTATGACTTATAGCTTATTGACTTTTCTCTCATGTTTATCCTCATTCATTTAATAAAATTCTCACTTTATTATGCTTATTATAAATATATCTTTTTATGTTATTTTACATTTTAAACTAGTTCAACAGCTAATTTTACCAAATACTTCAAATTCAATTAGCTAGCTTTTTTAGCTATCAGCTATAAGGTTTCAGTCAATGTTTTAAAAATCGGTCCAACCGGATGACCGAAAAGGAGAGCGGATCAAGATTCAACCGGTCTTAACCGTTGGTCGAACCGGTATGTATATACACACACATTAATAAAGAAATCAAACAACAAGTCAAAGAAAAAATACAGCTTTTAAGATACATGATAGTTCAGAACATTTAAGTTAGCAGTATGTTAATTTTGCTGAGATAATTTGTCCTAATTGACTAGGATAGTTAAACAAAGATGTATATTAAGTGTATTTTAATCACTCAAGTGTTGAAGCCTGCAAACAAACCATATCAAAGTCTAAAAGTACATTCCATTTTTAAAAAAATTAAAATAATGAACCGATCGGTCTCTAAAGTTATTTTTACATTGATTAACCAGTTTTAGACTGGTTGAATTAGGTTTTGATTGACTTTGTATAGTCAAATCGCTTCCCTATTTTTTAATCCGACAGAAATCGAAGAGAATACCGATCGGCGGTTAAACCGATTGAACCGATTTTTAAAACATTATTTTAAGCTAAAAATTAGTTTATTAGATATAAACTCGTTTATTAGAAATTTTTGCGGAATAGACCCATAGATAACCATTTTTCTTTAAACAACTTAAATGCCGTTTAATAAATTCAGATTCGTTGGTTGGTTAAATACTTACTGGAATTGATTAATATTGATAAATGCTACTTTAATTCGAGCCAACAATAAAGATAGAAAGGTTAGGTATAAAAAGAATAAATTAAAATTAAATTATTATTGCGGCACTTGCACTGTTGCAGACAACATATGTTGAGGTGGAAACGGAAAGGAGTATGACATGCTACTTCTTTGATTTTATAATAATGTATTTTAAAATATATCTATATAAAAAATAAAATTTAAATAAAAACTAAAGATAAATATCAAATATAAAATATGATATTTAAAATTTAATACTTAAATTACAGAGTTCTCGAACATATATCATAGATTCCCTGTTTTTGTTCAAAGAAAAACAGAAGTTAAAAAAGGAAAAAGATTATCTTTCATTATTTTTTCTCCAATTTTTAATTTTTACCCTTAATTAATTTCATCTCATTTTTTTCATATTCCAAAACTTTCCTTCTTTATTTTTTAAAGATCAGATCTTCAACATTATCCTCTTACGTTAAGAGGATCCGGATCCGTTAAAAAATTATCTTGAATGATTTCAACTTTGAACTGTCAAGTAGTATTGTTTCTTTTAAGTGGTTTTTCAAATCATTAGACAGATTCATTCAATTACTCAAAACACGCTTGTCTTTTTGCATCATTGCAATCCACATTCAATTTGCAAAATGAAAATCTTCTTTCTCACCCGACTAACAACTGGAACAGCTCGAATTAAACTAATAAAACTAAATAAATACATAAACAAATAAAAAAAATCAATGTAACTCATTGCTGGCTTCCAACTGGCTTAATCGCGAATTCATTGTTATCTTCTTAATGGAGTAGTATTATTATTTTCCCTTTTTTATTTGGGTGGTGCAAAATTTAAATTTAAATGTTAAAATAAAGTGAAAAGATGATTAGTGTGTGTGTGTGAAGCAATTATCACTAACACAGTCACGTTAAGTCGAGTGGCAGCATACGTAAATAAACCCCAAATCTGATGGCATTTGGGTAGAAAGTGTCGGTTATAAATCAGAGAGTAAAGGCTTCTCCTTTCTGTGTTGCCAACTCAACAGAGCTGAAAGAAGCAAACAAACATGGCGGCTTCATCTACAACAACAACAAGCAGCAGCTTCTATGGTTTCTTTCTCGTGTGTGCGATCTTGGCCGTCCACGTGGCACTTTCCTCATCAGCCCCCGTCGATTTCACCGGCAACCTCGACCACCAGCTCGGGGCCTTCTTCCTCCCGCCAGTGACGTCCGGCTGCCGCGGATCCATAGCAGAGTGCAGCCTGCTCGCCGGAGACGACGATGACGCCGAGTTTCTGATGGACTCGGAGAGCAACCGGCGCATTTTAGCCGCCAGGAGGTACATAAGCTATGGTGCGCTGAGGGGGAACACGGTGCCTTGCTCGCGACGTGGCGCTTCCTATTACAATTGCCGGCCTGGCGCTCAGGCCAACCCCTACCGTCGCGGATGCAGTGCCATCACCCGATGCAGGCGTTGAAATTCTTATTCTCATTTTTACTTTTATTTTTTTATATATATTTTTGTAATTGATGGGAATTGTTATTGTTCTGCATATGCTACCATATATTATATTTATATTTATATATACAGGTAGAGAACGAGAAGTAGAGTTGAATAAAATAAAAATCTAATTACCGTCTGTATTTGTATTGTAATTTAATTTTAGGTACACACATTATTATTATCATTATTGATTACTACTTGTCTGTGTCATTATTGTTATTATTCTAGTTAATAACTGTTAATTAATTTCCTATGTACTTCCTGTTTGTGCCTGTGTTTATTTCTTCTGTTCCATTCTTTTTTGTTTGGTCCTTTTTGTTCTGTTGAAAATGAAAGAGGAGATTTGGGAGAGATTGAAGGCACTGTTGGAGGGAATGTCATCGTTTCCAGTGAAATTGTAAGTGGGTGGTGGGTGTGTGGTATATTTGATAGAGCCATGTTTGTTTGGTTGTTTCAGAAGGTAACATGAACTGTGAAATTATGGATGTTTTCTTGTGGCTTTTGGATGAGAAGGGCAATGGACAATGGGAACTAAAAATCTGCCTCTTTTTGGATATTGCCTTTTGGATATGTGGCTTCAAAGAGAAGGAGGCTGGCATCTGTTTAGTGAGTGCCTTGTCTTCTTTTCTTTCTAGTACACGTTTTGTTGAAATTGAGGAATGACCCCTACTGGATGGTGCAAGTGCAATCATGTTAATCGTTAATTACTATCCGTTTATGACTTCATTTATCACTTCTTAGTTCTTACCCTCCTAAAGTAATTTCCTAGCTTCGCCTGTAATTTCCTTTGTTCTATTCCCACATGTAAGGTCAGTTAGTTGTTAACCGTTTCTTGCATTATTTTCCAAGTGATTTTCAAGAAAGCAATATTTGTTCATATGTTTCTCATTAAAAATAGAAATTAAAGGTCATGGGTCACTTTCTCCCCTTGTGAATGAAAACGAGAAAAAAAAAAAAAAATGTGCCCATCTTTCTTTGGTTGGGCAAGATTATAGGTAATAATGACGGGATCCGGATTTTCTGCAGTAATAAAAACACACATTTATACGCATTAAATAATCTCAGCTATTAATTTAAGATCAAACGGTTCACATAATACTTTTACAAAATCCATTTTATTCATTATGTATTATTCTACTGTAACTATGTGATGCAGTTACAGCACCAAGTCCATAGTGACCACCACTCTGCTGTGGCTTTTGTTTAGGGGGAAATAACACTATTAGGTAACATCAAACGAAATTTCAAGAATCGTTATGCAATTCTACAATTTTAAAACAGCAGACGTCTTCAGTTTTTTTTATTTTTTATGAGAATAATTTTAAATTCAGTTCTCCAACTTACTAGATAAAAAAAATAATTGAATAATTTTAAACTCTTCTACTCAATCCTCTGCCTTATTAAAGAAAGAAAAGATTAAATACTTTTTATGTTTTTAAAGCGCGTTATTTTTTTATTTGGTAGTAGCAAAATTTGGTAAGATGATATCCCAAAACTCTTTATATTTTCAAGAGATTAAATATATTAATTTTTACTTAATATTTTCTTCATTTAGCAGGAGAATTTTAAGAGAAGATATAATAAAACTCTTTCGAGCATTTTATAGTACCATACACAACATGCCTTTCTATTTTCAACAATTATTTGATGCTCTTTTGACTTTCCAAAAATAAATTTAATAAAAGAACCCGGCATTTAGAATCAATTAACTTCAGTTGGGTTGCTTATCAAATTTATTTTAGTTTTTTTAATGAATAATTTATTATGGTATCTATCAACCTTAAATAAGACGTTTTCATAAACACCCGTTCAATTTTCTTCTAAATCTGCCTTTACAATCATCGCTTTCATTTGCTTTGCTTTGCTTTCCCATGAGGAATGCTATTCTTTCTTATCTTGGTTTAATTAAAGGCAGCCTCACATGCATTATTATCTGCATCAATCAAGATCAGTGAACGCGCTCCTATGATTATTATGATGGCATCTTTACCTTTTTTGTGTGACAACCAAAATACACCTCACAAACCATTGTCCCATTATCATCTGTCCAACTATAATTTTGTCCCGGACCACCAACTTGCTGGGCCCGTCTAAGTATAAAGCGGTCTAAGCCCTTACTTTAGGTCTCTCAAAAAAATAAATTTTTTTTAGAAAAAAAGCCCACTTTATAATTTTTTATATTATTTTTTTGATATGTTTCATATATCAACAAATATAAGTTAGCTCATTTGGTATAAAAGCTTACCATTAATTGAAAGATCCAGGGATCAACTCCTTATTGTGTATAAAATAATTAATACTTTAATTTTTTAAAAAGACCTCATTATAAAATTTGCTTTAGACCTTAATAGGTGTTAGACCGGCCTGCCAACTTTAATAGAGGCCCCAAACCCAAAGGGGCAAAGACTCTTCTACTCTACATTCACACATTGACAGGTCTACGTTACATTACATTACTTAATGACTGGCACTAGCTTGCGATTCTGCGCGTATGATGTCTGTCTGAATGTGATTTTTGCACACATCAACGCCAAATATCTCAATGAACTCTCTGCTACGCTGTCATCACACTTGATGCAACCATAATTTAACAACAAACTATATAATATTGAGAGAGAAAATCCAGCAATTCTAGAGGAATCTGAATCTTTGAATAATAATAATATATAATAACGCGCATTCATAATTCCGTAGAGCATACATCCAGGACCGCCCATCACAAATTTTGACTATTGGGGATAAAATCTTATATTATAAATATTTTTATAAAAAATATGTATAAATAGATAAGTGATAAAATAATAATATTATTATTCTTAAGTCAAAATTTAGATATTAGAAAATCTATATCATTTTATATCCACAAAATTAAAGATATCTACTTTTTATGTATTTTCATATTTTGAAATTATTGTATGAGAATAATAAAGGCAACATTTTTTAGTGTTATGTAGAGTAGATTATAAAGCACTGGGACAACACTTGTTTTTTATTGGGAGCAAAACAAATATTAGTTAAGATTTAATAAATAAATAAATAAAATAATATGGAGGGCAGCTGTCCCAAAGTGATATAAGTGGATCCGTCCCCTGCATACACCCAAAGAAGTTTATGTGAATAAAGGAAAGGCATTGTATACATCGAACTTTTATGATAATATGTATAATATTTATGATAAATTATCAAATATTTATTTAATGCTGATTTTATATTAAATATTTAAAATAACATTGAAATAAATGATAGCTCATCTTAAATATTCTATCTAAAAAAATAATACAAATATAGTATAATTTCCTTATTCTCGAATAAACTTTATCAACCCATAAAGGATTGATATGGAATGGTGCCTAACGCTATTATTGGCTTATGTTGAATCATATGCTGCCATGTTCAGTGGCCCTCAAGGGCCTCAACATTGGGCTTCACCTCACACAAATGGGTTCTCCTTATTATTGGGAAGTGGGAACCAAAGATGGTAATCCAATGGTGGATTTAGAGTAAAAAAATTTGGGGAGCCACTAGGCCATAAACACTAATCAATCAAAATAATTTATTCAAAATTCAAAATTATTACTCAAATGTGTAATTAACATCTAGTATGTAAAATCCTAGTTAATATGCTCACTCATCTTGGAATGGTGCATAAGTGTACAATAGGGATTAAAAAGTTGGAAGCAAATGTGCGCAAAAGAAGGAACATAATTGCAATAAGCCTTAACTGTATTGAGTTGGAAACAATATCCATTTCGATGAAATTGTTCAATTATTTGAATATTTTTATATTAATAGAATCTAATAATAATGTTTCTCAAAACAAAATATATGTTTTTTTCAAAAGAAAAAACAAAATATGTTAGTTTGTGGGTTTTACATATAATATATGTTGTCTAAATTATTTTGAGAATGTCATACATAATTTATTTTATGTAAAAACATGAGGAATTTTTTTGTTGAGGGAGTCATGGCTCTCACCTGCGACAATTGGAGTTCATTGATGCTCTGCTTCAATTCACCTATCCTGATGTCCATCTCATCAAGTGATCAAGTAACTGTCTCGTGTGCTTTTTGCACTGGATAATATGTGCAATAAGCAAATACTAAAAATTGAGCAAAGGATATTATTCTTTGTCAAAACCTGATTAATTTGCTGCAAAATATGGATGAAACTGAATAGGATACAATTTGTCAGATATGTCTTCTCAATTTTCAATCATCTAAAATTGAAAATCTAACAATTATTCCCAATTACAAAATTACCATCTGCTGAACAAAATTATGTACCTGCAAGGAGTAGCAATTCAATTAGGAAGCTTATGCGCTGCAATCAATTACTTGAGATATATTCTATTCTGAGTTATTGTGCTGCTTGGAGCATAACGAGCTCACTGCTGGAGCCTATTTGAAGCTTAGATGCGTTGGATAACATTAAGAGGGTTTGGGTACATGCAAAGATTTTAATAATCAAGCAAGTTAGGATAAAAGATAAATGGGTTGATCAGTAAAAAGATCATTACCCTCATAACTACTGTAATTATTTATAGTGGAGCGAGTCTTTCATATCAAGTTGGTATTATGTGCAATTTGATGTTGCAGGTTCATTGGAAGAAACTTCTAAACCCTTTCTTAAGACTTGGGGAGCTGGCTTATACATGTTTCCTAGAATGACACACTCTTCCGATTAGAAAAATCAACTCTTATAGGACATTAGACTTGGCCTTATTAGACCTAAACCCTAAACCATGTCGAAATATGAATTGAAAAATTTAAGAAAAAAATCGGAATCCAAAAACTATAGGTGTGTTTATTTCAATAATATACATCATAAACCAAGCAAACTTTTAAGCTATTCCCACTAATTTTTCTTTAAAAAAAAGGACCAAGAATTTTATATGTTAATCAAACATATTTTTCAAAATACTCAACAACAACCTTCCTCATAATAATATTCCAAAAAAGTATAATTTTATACCTTATAACAAATGCCATTTAATTCCTTTGCCATAACCATTGTCAATGCTATTCTTCATCCTCATTGATCCCAGGTCATGGAAGTTGGTGGAGAGGAATTTTGCCACTACACCACACCACTCGCTTGACACATACATGACAAATATGATATATTTTATATACATATTTTTAGGTCAAAATTTACAAATTTGATATATATTGGTTCATGCAGTTCAACCACTGACTCACTGATTCGACCAGTGACTCGTTGACCCAATACCCGACCGAATTGGTGACTGGTCTGAGTTTGATAACACTATTTGTACCCACCTCTTTGGTGGATCCAATTAGCAACATTTAGATCGTCTTTCTTCATGGGTATTGTGTCATTGCTAGTGTGGGTTGATGGTTGGTTTAATGGGGGAATCAAACATGTCTCCCTGTTTCTCTAAGCATTATGTGGCATCTCCTTGTGGCCGTTAGTATCGATTGTTTTTTTTGTTAAAGTATATTTTTGATCCTTTATTTTCAAAGTAGCCCCTTATCTTGTCAACGCTGAACCAGCTGACTCGACTCGGTTGAACTGCATCTCCACTCGTCTAGTCCCCACTCACCACACCTCCCTCCATAAAGCTAGCGAAAATGCCCACTTACACCAAAAATGTTTTCCTGGGTTTCGAACCAAAGACCTCCTAGCTACCCCAAGCTAACTCTTCCACTATGCCAGACATTCTATTAAGTATATTTATGAAAAATATATTATATAACATATCTTTATTATAAAATTTACAAATTTGATATATACTGGTTCATCCAGTTCAACCAGTAACTCACTGGTTCGATCAGTGACATTTTGATCCGGTGTTCTGACCGTATCGATGACTAGTTCGAGTTTTATAACACTGTTTTTGACAGCTCATCTCAAAGTTCTCAACTTGCCAAGAAAATTAATCAGTTTCCAAACTCTCGCCTATCTAAATTGTTCCCATTAGAAACACATAAAATCAAATAAAAGATAGCAACTTTGCAGAAGTGAATAGTGAAAAGTGGCAACAATCTCGAAAACCTCTATTCTTTTGGGCTACCCAGAAGTAAAAGTTGTGGAAACAAAAAAAGTAGAAACACAAAGGTTTAATTCGATCATGGTAATCGTCGAAGAGAGCTTCTTTGCGAAACTGGGTGACAGATTGAATATTATCGCCATTGAGAAATTAGAGGAAAGGGAGGAACAATGGCTAAGGTTGGCCAGGAAAGAAGAGAGGGAGAGAGAGAGGGGGGATGGAGGATGTATCCGACGACTTTTTCCAGATTTTGGTGATGGGAGAGGATTTCGGGCGACTATCGATGGAAATCTAACACCATTAGTGCAAATTTGACAGAAAATACCAACTTGATATAACGTTGACAACATAAATGACTACTTCGGAACAAAAATTAAATAGAGGACCAAACCGAAACTAAAAAATAAGACATAAAACTAATGTATAATTTGCCATTTTTTGCTTACCCCTCAATTTAATCATGGTGTTCTAAACTTCTAATATGAGAAATTCTTGCTTATTATACTCAAATTGGATATACTTAACAAACTGCATAGTTAATTATATTAATTAATTAAAGTTATTTATTAATATTTATAATTCTTTATCAGTTATGTTGAAGAAATTATATTTAGAATTAAGGAATAAAGAAAAAAAATAGAGTCCACTCTCAACCAATAATATTATTGAAAGATAGAGAAATGCTAGCAACATACTCTCTTTTTAACATAATCCCTTTTATTGGTTGAAATTCATGTGGGTTCCACTTAAATTTTGTAGGACACACATGAATTTCAACCAATACGAGAGTGTGTGTTGAAAACAAAATGTTAAAAAATATATTTCTATCACTCCTCTTAAACAATATGATAATATTAACAAATAACCTTTCTTTTTCCACGCTTTCAGATTAGTGCACAAGAGAACAAGGGTATCATAATCATAATCTTCAAACCATCAATCCACTGTGGTAAAAATAAAAAAAGCATCAAATCTACTAGTTGTTCTCTTTCTTTTGAGAAAAAAAAAAACTGTAAAATTTAGAAATGAATAAATAGCGGGAGCCACTAATGAAAAAATCCAGTAGATTAGCACATTTATGATGTGTTATTCATGTCACTATATTTCATTGGAATTGAAACTGTAGAAATTTAAAGTACATTATGCCCTTTACAAAGTTTTGATCTAAAAAATTATACGTGCTACAAGAGAAAAAAAATAAAAAAGTGGAAAAATTATTCTATGATTATTTTAATTCTCAAGTTTCTTTTTGATCTGGGGTCTGTATACGGTACTCATGGTGGTCAAACAAGTGTCAATGCTCATTCTATTTATATCTTTTTATCACCTATCAGCATCAGATTAAGGACCAGTAGCCGGTAGTACCTCTTGTACATGTTTGATTTACAGTTGGAAAATCGTAAATGTACGTTTACGATAAAATATTTATAAAGTTCATTTGATACAAACGTATATTTGGATCCAAACATATACTTACAATGATAAACCAAATATAGTCTTAGTTGTTTGGAGTTTGCACATTGATCTTTATCTCAGTAATAAACACAGTTGCTGTGAGTATTAATACTTAATTTTCTCAACTAATTGAATTTTGTAAAATGACCTTCTAATTCATGCTTGAACTTTTTAAGCATAACTCTGAGTTTTTGTGTAGCTCTAAAAGCTAACATCTTTTTTTTTTAATTATACAAAACATAAAATTTAAAAGTTACAAGCCATTTACATATACTTTAGGAGATATATAACATATTATTCTTCATAATATATATATATATATATATATATATATATATATATATATATATATATATATATATATATATATAGTGGCGGGGACAGATCTTAAAACCATAGGAGGGAGGGACCGAACATATAAAAATATACACTTATAGTTACAAAATAAATTTAGAAAGATATTTTTTTCATAAAAGAATACTATATAAAAATGTCGTCAGGGGTTCGATTTCTGTCGTATGTATAAGGGTGGCTAGGGGTCCAGGTTGACCTGCGAACCCGACCAACCCGAGCCAAACCAAATCAGAAAATCTGGATCGGTTCGGTTGGTCGGGTCTGTTCGATTTTCTTGCTGCAGAACCTGATCAGTTCGGTTTGGATACCAGGTTAGAGAAAATGGAACCCGAGTAGCCCGAACCCAGTGCCAGGACAGTGATTTGCAAAGCAATGAACGGTTGTATCCAGGATAGAACCCTAACAGTGAAAACACACAATGACAAAAGAGAAGAGATGAGTATAATAACCGTTGAGAGTGGAAAGAAGAGAAGGAGGTGGCAAATCAAAACCAGCAATGGACAGATCTGCGACATCGTCGAACATACCCTCTGCTTTGCAGATCTGCCTTCACCACGACCTAAATCGCTCGCATATCTGTTGTCATTGCCGCCAAACTGTTGCGCAGATCTGCCTTGCCTAGCACCACCACTGCGTAGACTCGTTCTCGTCGCGCTTGAACCACTCTGCGCCCTCTACTGCCGCTCCTGCATCAGCGACCTCCATGCTTTTGAGTGTGTGTGTGTTTACATTTTCCCGTCCTTGACTAGCATCGCTTGAGAGCTTGAGTGAATGAGTGGGTAGGTGTTTAAGGTTTTCACTTATTAATTTTTGGGTGTTTTTAATTTTTTAATTTATTTTAATTTTTTTGATTTATTTTATTATGCAACCAAATGACCCAACCCGAATGTGATCGGGTTAGGTCGGTTCGGGTTTGTAAAAAAATTCATGAAACGGACCCAACCCAACCTGTAGTAGATTGACTGGTTCGGGTAACAAGTGGGGTCAAACTCGACCCGACCGAACTCTTGCATACCCCTAATTATATATATAAAAGGTTTTGTTAGGAGAAGTAAAACTCACTTCGGTGATCTCTGTGTCTCGAAATGGATTAGTCCCTGACTATCGATTGATGATACCCTTGTGCACACAAAAAAATTTGTACAAAATATGTTCAAAACGAAGAGACCATAGCCATGTTGGGCTCCGAAATGTATAGTGACATTTTGTTAGACAATTATTGATTTGCCCTCATTTTTTAACTTGAGATACTCTCCCAGCTACTTTTTTCTCTTGGCGAACCACGTGACTTATATACATCAAGTATAACCTTTTTATATTTTAATTTTTTTAATTGCATTATTTATATTTAATATGCTTTGATTAATTGCCTTATTTGTATTGTTATATTTGTTTGAGTTAATATATTCCACAACTTCACCAATTAATTATATCATTATTTTCACAATATATGAATTTGACATATTTCACAACCACATAAATGAATCATATATTCCACAATCACATTCTCCTTTTTCCCATAAATAAAATTTAAACTTCTTAAGTTTTTATATATTAAATATATTTTTTTTCGGAGTGTTCTTCAACCCGATAGGTGAGAGACTAATCTTTCGAGTATGATGGAACGCCTAAGCGGGGACCCTCCTAATAATGTTTTTTTTTTCATACACATGAATCGAGTGATTGAACTCGAGACCACATGTTTAAGGGACCCAAGCCCTTCCACTTGGACCAACACTCATTGGTTAATTTTTGAATACATTAATTATTTTACTTTTTGTTTTAAATTTTATTTTTATGCCTAATGAAAAATTCATACTTTTATCTCATTCCTAAAACCTTTTAATCTAACCTAACTCATTAAACCATTATTTCATAATTTATATTTTTTTGGATCCAATAAATTAATAAACCATTATCATGCACAAAGAGTGGAAAGTTTTTTGGAAAAAGCCCCTCTAAAATGAGAAAGTGAGGATATATCCACCCTTAATTAGTTAAAGTGCATTGGGATTTCATCTTATTTTAGCTAATTAATAGTGGATACACTCTAAATTTTTCACTTTACACTTTTGCTCACTTTAGAGGAGTCTACTTCGAATTTTTTAAGGTGTCAAGCAATAATAAATTATGGTATGAGTAAAAGGATAAAAGTCAATTTTTTTTACTAATGTGATAATTTATGGTCGATTGACAATGTAAAAAACTTTTATACTGGTAGTACATATAAATCCATGAATTAATTATGTATTTTTGTTATAATTGTAAATAATTTTATTGTTTATTTTATATTTTATTTAGATTATTAAAAATTTTAAAATATTTGTATAATGCACAATTTTTAACTATGTTAAAAAAATTAAACAAGAAAGGAATAACAAAAAAAACAGAGAAAAGGAAAAATCGGCAAGAGGAAGATTCTGAGTTCATTCCCCTTACTTCTCTTCAGTTTTGTGATCTGAGTTTGTGGATCTTCATCTCCACCGACTCCCCTCTTCCTCTTCCTCTTCCTCTTCCTCTTGGAAACAAAGCACACACAAACACAAACACAAACACAAACACAAACACAAACCCTCCCCCCCACTCATTTACTATCTTAACCACCCACTTGCACTTTGCACCCACCACCTTCCCCTCTTCTATATATATAGAGAGAGAGGGTTCGTGTCGTGTCGTGTTGTATCGTATCGGCGTTTGGTTCGCGAGTCAACTCAGACAATGCTGGACCGGTGTCTCGGACCTCGCCGCCTCCGCCAGATCCAGCGGGCATGCCGCCGCGGCACCCTCACCTTCCTCTGCCTCTTCCTCACCGTCGTCGTCCTCCGCGGTACAATCGGCGCCGGCAAGTTCGGAACCCCCGAGCAAGACCTCGATGAGATCCGCCACCAGCTCTACTCGCGCGGCCGTCGCGGGGAACCCCACCGCGTCCTCGAAGAAGTTCAACCCGACACCACCACCACCGAACCCAACAACTACGCCACCTTCGACATCTCCAAGATCCTGGTAGACGAAGGCGGCGATGACGAGAAGCGTGATCCAAACACGCCTTACACCCTTGGCCCCAAGATCTCCGACTGGGACGAACAGCGTAATCAGTGGCTCCAAAACAACCCCGATTACCCTAATTTCGTGGGACCCACTAAACCGCGGGTTCTTCTGGTTACGGGTTCTTCACCGAAACCGTGCGAGAACCCGGTTGGGGATCACTACCTGTTGAAGTCGATTAAGAACAAAATCGATTATTGTAGGCTTCACGGGATTGAGATATTCTACAACATGGCTCTTCTCGATGCTGAAATGGCTGGCTTCTGGGCCAAGCTTCCATTGATTCGGAAGCTTTTGCTATCTCATCCTGAGGTTGAGTTTCTATGGTGGATGGACAGTGATGCCATGTTCACCGACATGGCTTTCGAGGTTCCGTGGGAACGCTACAAGGATCACAACTTTGTGATGCACGGGTGGAACGAGATGATCTACGATGAGAAGAATTGGATTGGTCTCAACACTGGGAGTTTCCTTCTCAGGAATTGTCAGTGGTCTTTGGACATTCTTGATGCTTGGGCACCCATGGGTCCCAAAGGGAAAATCAGAGATGAAGCTGGGAAAATTCTCACTAGGGAGCTCAAGAATAGGCCTGTTTTTGAAGCTGATGACCAGTCTGCAATGGTTTATTTGTTGGCTACAGGGAAGGAGCAATGGGGGAACAGGGTTTACCTTGAGAATGCTTATTATTTGCATGGATATTGGGGGATTTTGGTGGATCGTTATGAAGAGATGATTGAGAATTACCATCCGGGTCTTGGTGACCATCGATGGCCACTTGTGACTCACTTTGTGGGGTGTAAACCTTGTGGGAAATTTGGGGATTACCCAGTTGAGAGGTGCTTGAAACAGATGGACAGAGCCTATAATTTTGGGGATAACCAGATTTTGCAGATGTATGGGTTTACCCACAAGTCACTTGGTAGTCGCAGAGTGAAGAGAGTGAGGAATGAGAGCAGCAATCCACTTGATGTGAAGGATGACCTTGGATTGCTTCATCCCGCTTTCAAAGCTACCAAGTTCCCAACTTCTTCTTCTTGAGGACACCTTCCTCCCACGACTATTCATCATATCATACATGTCAGTTATGTAATTGTTGTTATTCAAATTTGTAATCTTCTGTTTATTATTTTGCTTGTACTCATCATTGTTTTAGTATATTGAGTTATATTGAATTATGAGAAGAACAATTACCCTTATCCCATCCCCGTGCCTATTCCTTGACTCAGTTTAGGGTAATGTTGCAGTCAGTCAATTTATGGGGGAAAAAATGAAGAAATTTGTTGCTCTTAGCAATTCCCTTCAATTAGTTCTTTTGTCGTTCTCTTCTTGTACACTGGTTGATAAATTGGTGAGAACGATTCCCTTTTCATCATTTGCTATTTGTTGTACTCAATTTTTCCAATCTGCAATTGATTTCTGCTAGTTTTGGGTTCTGAGTTCTGACCTTCAGGGTCTGCGATAGCTTTTGCGCCATCTTGTCAATTGGATTTCACTACAAATATGGATAGTTAGAATGACAATTTAGGTATGAGCATTTCTTGTCACAATGATGTTACGCACTTACACACATACAATTTTTACTACCCGATGGGTTTATATTGTTTTCTGTAACTTACTTTTTAATTCACATAAATAAAAGTGATAAAGATGTGTATGAAAGTAATTATTGCATGATTTTTCTTCTTGTTATGGAGATGGAAGAATAGGTAACGATTCTAGAATCTTGCTGGTATTGTTGACAAATATTGCCAATGTTTTAAAAACATGCCTCCCCGATCTTGGTCGGACTAAAATATTGAAAAAGCGGTCCAATTATGCAAAAATTAGTTAAACTAATGTAAAACCGATTAAATCGGTGTAAGATTGGTGTTTGAAAACCAACCAGTTCATTGTTTCACTTGTGTTTTGTAAAAAAAATAGGAAGGTAATTTTTGTCCAGTTTGTTTGGGGTTGGGGCTCTAGTCCAGACCCAATTCACCTGGACTGGGGCTTTTATATGTTGCAGTTAATATAGTTTAATGTTAAAATTATAACTGCTTATTAAATCTGCATTTGAATAATTCAAACTTGATATGGAAAGTTGAAACTTGGATTAAAATTTAATTTGTTAATTGATCTCTATTAATGTGTGTATATATATATATATATATATACACATTGGTTCGACTATGGTTAAGTTAGTTGAATAGGTTAAATCTTGAATAACTCTCGTTTCTGATTCTCCGATTGTATCGATTTTTAAAACATTGAATATAAGTATATAACAGGCAGAATTATGCATGGATTGATGGGTTAGAGTAAGCTTCTGAGGGAGGCATTGAATCTGTATCTGTTTTTCAGTTATTCTTTTTATTACGTGATGGCGACTCACTTCTATTCTATTCTTTTTTTCGAGAAAAAGGAGGGTCTCATATTCCTACAAATCGCTTAACGAATCATTACTCCAAAGCTGTTGAAAGGCCAGAGTATACGTAGATTAATGTAATGGTAGGAACTATTCTTGATTATTGACCTGAGTGTTAACCAAATAAAAAGCCCTCTAACAGTGTTTCATCTTAACCGGGCTCATGAGGATCACATCTCATCTAGTTCGTGATGAAATATCTCCAAAATTATAACGGATGAAAATTGACGGGAAAAAAATTAGATAGTTGCTTGCTTCTGATGGAAAAAATGGATAGGTTTTCTTTACTACTAAATTAGTAGGTATTTTCTATTATTTTCAATAAATACTCAACTGTCTTTTAGGTATATCCAAAAGCACTTAGATGAGTCAACATAGGTCACTTCTAGTTTAACCATTGATCTTGAATTCGAATCAAAACCTTGAGAATGCAGTAGTGTTAAAACTCTTGAGAGAGAATTTTGCCACCCTTATGGTCTTACCTGGCTTGAAGGATTAGTCTCCGTAATTGCATACGAGATATCCTGAAAAACATAAAAAAAACTATCTTTTAGATATTATCATCTAATTTCACTCATATTTTCTAAACTAATGTTCACAGATGAATGATAAATTATATAATTGCTCCAGCTTGATAAAATTATTCTTTTTACCAAATTAACTTTATTATCACAGGGAGTGAAGTGATACTGCACCAAGTCACACATTGGCATTTTTACCTTAAAAAAATATAAAGGCTTAATTGCATTTTTAGTCCCTCAACTTTTTAAATTGTGCGATTTTGATCCCTCAAAAATTTAATTGCACTTTTCGTCCCTCATCTTTTTCAATGGTGCGATTTTGGTCCCTCAAGAAATTTAATTGAACTTTTTATCCCTCAATTTTGTGAAATTGTGTAATGAAAGTCTTTATTTTGGTCCCTATAACGATTAATTTTACACAATTTCACAAAATTGAGGGATGGAAAGTGCAATTAAATTTCTTAAGGGACCAAAATCACGCAATTGAAAAAGTTGAGGGATAAAAGTGCAATTAAAATTTTTGAGAGATCAAAATCGCACAATTAAAAAAGTTGAGGGATGAAAAATATAATTAAGCCAAATATAAAAAAGCAACCTTTCAATTTTAGTATTCATTGCCCTCGAAATAATGGTTAAAAAATTAAAAAAAAATATTTTATTGAAAACCTAAATAAATTTTAAAAATTATGTATTTGATAGAAATTATTTTTTAATTCGTTAACTGTTAGCTTTAAGTACCATAAATAACAAAACCGTTATATGTATCATACATTTATTTATGAAGGTCCCATCATGAGTCTAAAATGGTTATCCATGTAAGAAAGATTCCAACCCTAATCCAAAGAAAAATTCTAACTGATAATTACGAACATGACAAAAGAGTATCAGATATTTCGTGAAAAAAATAATCCAAAATTCTAAAAGTAAAGATAACAGTAAATATGAGAAAGTTGGTGGTGAAGTGTAAACTCACCTTGAGAAGTGTCTGTCTGGAGTTGCCGAGTTGAACTAGTCTCCATGGCATTGGGGACCCCACAAGTATCAAAGCAGCGAATCGGCAAAATTTTGTTGGCTGCGAAACAGTAGAGCAAAGGAAGGGAAGGGGCGCGTGAGAGAAAAAGCCAAAATGGGTAGAGTGTAGAGAAATCATCCATAATAAATACATGTTCAAATATGATCCCTATAAATATGTTCTTTTATTATTTAAAATTTATTATGTTTGAAATGTTTCTTGAAACATATAAACATATTTATGTATGGCTTAATTACGCTTTTGCTTCCTCAGATATAATGATTATATAATTCTAGTCCTCCAAGTTTTAATTGTGCCAATTGAATCCTTCAAGTATCACGATAGTGTAATTTTGATCCTCCAGTTTTCAATTACGTCAATTGGGTTCCCTAAGTATCACGATTGTTCAATTTTGGTCCCCAAGTATCACAATAGTATAATTTTTAACCTCAGTAGCCTATGTAGGACACGTGGGACTGATTTGACACTTAGTGAAGTCAACTTGACCGTTTAAGGGACATTATTATAAGACATCATTGACATCTCACATAATTTAATGGTCAAATGCATATCATTAAGTATCATATAAGAATGACATGTATGCTACCAAGCTAGTCTCATTAAGTGCCAAATTAGTCGCATATGTGCTTCGTAGGCTATTGATGTTAAAAGTTGCACAATCGTGATACTTGAAAAATCAAAATTGCACAATCGTAATATTTGGGGATCAAAATTGCACAATCATGATACATGGGGATCCAATTGGCATAATTGAAACTTGGGATACCAAAGTTGCACAATTGCGATACTTAAAGGATCTAATTGATGTAATTAAAATCCGAGGGACCAAAATTACACAATCGTAATATCTGAATAGCGAAAAGTGAAATTAAGGCTATATATATATATATATATATATATACATTTTATTTATTCGGTTAATACCTTTCACCATATTTGGCATTCAATAAGTCGGACTTGAACTGAAGCAAAGCAAAGCAAAGCATAGCTTGACTATAAAAACAACCCCAAAGTGAAAGTGAAACTGTTCCAACATTCAAGAACCCCCTTCTTATCTTCTCTCCCTCTCTCTCTCTCTCTCTCTCTCTCTCTGGCGGCTCTCAATTTTCCCATACCCAAAACCCTAGTTCCATGTTTTTCTTCTAAATTTATTAATTAATTAATATGCTCACATAGTTTTCATACGAACTGTTTTTTTTAAAAAAAAATATAAAGTAATTAAACGTTGGTGGAGAGTAATGGAGGAATCGGCAGAGGAAAAATGGAAGCAGAGAGAGTTCGCTTTGGCATTAGTTGCGGACATCTGCTCGGATGATGCTTCTTCTTCTGCATCGCCGGGGATTGCTCGCTTCACCTCCGATTCCCTCCAATTTCATCAGCAAGATTCTCACCACATTCTTCTCAATCTCCATCTCCCAACTGCTCAGGTTCATTTTCACCTTCTGCTTCTTTGTTGCAATACAAATATATAATAATAATAATAATTATTTTTGAGCTTTAATAATATGCGTTTTATGGTAGCAGTGTTAATTTTGCTATTTCATTGTTTTTCTTTAAATTCCGGTTTCCGAGAGTGCTGCATTATGCAGTTATTGAGACCACTGTTTTGTTTAGGATATCTTAAATAAAGATTGTTCATTTGTGGTTTAACTTATGATCAGGTATTCAAGTTGAGTCCTGTTCAATCAGTTTGCATGGTGGAAGAAGAAGGGCCTGATGTTGTTAAAAAGGTTAGAGAGCCAAGTTATATGGTATCCTACTTTATATTTAGCTATTTTGGTTGGAAAATGGAAAATTACAAAACCTGAGGGGTTGTTGTTGTTTCTGTGCTAAGAGATTCGATATCACAGTCTTACTGCATTTTATGTTTTTCATTTCCCCCCTTATACTGATGCTCGTTCACTGTGACTGTGACGTTTGCATAGTACATCGTTGCGATATGGTCATTGTGTAATTCATTGGTCTACTGCCAAATACTTATGCATTTTAACAGTGCTATTTTTGAACCAGACATCATATTCCAGGGGAGTCACTATCCAGTTTAGAAATGAGGAGGAGAGTGCGGCCTTCCATTGTGTAGTCCTACAATGGAAGAAGGAATTCAAAGTTCAAGGTGCTACTTTGGAAATTTGTGTAAACCTTGTAGAATGGCCTCTCTGTCGTATGACATTGTTCCGAAATAAAAATCGGCTAAGGCCTTTTCTGTGTCCTCATGTTTTTTTTATTTGACAAATAATAAAAGGAAAGGTTTTGGTAAACTGAGTAGATTGTCATCTTTGGTGGTCAAAATGACATTTGTACACCAACTAGTTAGTAGTCATGATGCATATAAACACATGGAATATATAGGTGCCCCATTTTCCTTTAATATATTTTTATTACTTAAAAAAACCTTTATCTTTCAACATATTTGTAAACTATCAGGCTGGTTAAACAAATTTTCTTCTCTCATCCATTGATTAAAATTTGGAAGTATGATCTACAGTAAGCTGGCAACATTTGTTCGGCTAGTTATTACTGGTGAAATATTGCTTGATAATGGGTATATATGTGTAATAGAGGAACTTAGGATATTGTATTATTTTCATGAAAAAAGTCTTTTTGCAGCTGGCACCTAAATTGTTGTTTGGACAACAGGCTCTTCTCCTAAATATTTCTGTTTATAATTTTTCATTTTTAACATGGATCATTATCATAGCTACACTTCTGAGTTAATTATACATTTCAGTGTTTATTTTACTTGTCCCCACCAGTTCCTTTTCACTGTAAGCATGTTCACTTTCATTTTTTTATCATTAAGATATGATGTTTGTTTAATTATATATACATTTTTTTGAATCCAGGAGGAGACTTACCAAATGGAACTATTATAACTCCTAAAAGCAAATTTGATGAAAAGATAGATTCATCTTCCTCAAAAATGTATTTTCATTATTATGGACAACTTCTGCATCAGCAAAATATGATGCAGGACTATGTGAGGACAGGTTATACCCAATTGTATTCAAGTGGTCTATTTTTTTTGTGTTGCCTATATATTTTACATCCACTGATGAATGCATTGATCATATTGTTTTAGGAACCTATTATGCCGCTGTTATTGAGAACCGTGCTGATTTCATAGGTCGTGTAGTTGTTGATGTTGGTGCTGGTAGTGGTATTTTGTCATTATTTGCTGCTCAGGTAGCCCAACACCTAAATTGTCTAAGCCTATTCTAAATTAAATGAATACTCTTGGTTTCTCCTTACCCCAACATCCAATTTTTTTTTAAGTCTTTGTCATTCTGGCATTCCCAATTAGGCTGGTGCAAAACATGTTTATGCTGTGGAAGCATCTGAAATGGCAGAATACGCACGGAAACTTATCGCTGGGAACCCAACACTTGCTCAACGAATTACAGTTAGATCTGTTTCCTACTTTATTTTGCTATAGTCATTGTTCATTAGCTATTTCATTAGTCAGGGATACACTATGTAATAATTATATTTGTATAGGTGATTAAAGGCAAAGTTGAGGATGTTGAATTGCCACAAAAAGCAGATATTCTTATCTCTGAACCCATGGGTAAGCTGATATTCTACTTTCTTCGGTCAGTATGGAGAATGATGCTGATATTCACTGTATAATTTATGTATGTATCTATCTATGTTGTTAATAGGTTTTGTTTTGCCTGTTCTATAGTGTAAGGTAAGTTGTGGGCTTTGCGGCATAAAATTTTGAATGGCAGTGTTTATAAGTCAAAAATTTCTTTGTCGTTTTGCAGGCACCTTGTTAGTTAATGAAAGAATGCTGGAGTCTTATGTCATTGCCAGGGATAGGTTTCTCACCCCTACTGCGAAAATGTTCCCTGGTGTGGGAAGGTAAGTTAGCACCTTTTCTTTGTCTTTCTTGGAGCTTCTTGCATATGATAATACCAAATGTGATTACGACAAAATGATTCTACTGTGGCAAGTTATTGGCAGATAAATATCCGCCTATTTAAAGTGGCATACTTCCATTTAAATTTATTTTTTTTTACCCCAAGATGATTGACAATTTAACAACTTTTATGAATGATAACATCTATCGCAACTTCAATGGCAGTTCACTATAATATCAAAGCGCATTATGTTTTGAAAATGTGTCATTTATGCCTTGCACCTACATTCCGTTATAGTTTCTTGAGTCAAATATGATTTTTCAAGATCTAGATGCTTAATGTTTCTAAATGACATATTTGTTTAATTTCAAATGACATATTGCACCCTATCCTATTACTTTAGAATAGGACATTTTAATATGGTTTGGTCCATGTAGCGCACCCTACCTAGTGGGAAAAGACTTGGTTGTTGTTGTAGTATTTTAAAGTATGCAGTTTTCTTTCCCAATGCTTGTAATTATCCAATTATTATTTGTTTTCTCCTGACTATTAAATTTATTACTGCTGTAGGATTCATATGGCACCTTTCACTGATGAATATTTGTTTATTGAAATAGCTAATAAGGTGCGTAATTAATATATGTTTGTTTGTATGTGTGTGTTTATTCATTGATAAATATATTTTTTGATAGAATATTCAGTGATGAATATTTGTTGAAATTGCTAATATGGTGCACATTTATATGTGCATATATATTTGAAGACACATACATACATTTTTCTTTCAATATCTCATACTTGTACATCTTTAAAAGAATTGTTTTGCCACTTGGAGTTGGCAGCAAGATAAAATAAAAGAGGCTTATCTTTGTAAAAAGTCATAGCAACCAGGAATTAACAGGGAAATTAGAAAGGAAATATGCTGTGTTATTACTGTCCTCAAGCCTGTATCAGCTGATATCAGTGCTTGGGTATGAAAAAAGAAGACAAATACAAAGAAAAAGAAAGAAGAAAGATAGCATAGGCAAATTGGAGAGTGCCTAGTCTCTCCCAAGTCCTATCCCAATTCCAACCTGCCTCCCTCTTTCCCATTTCCTAACTATATACCCCCTTCAACAGAATCACACGCCTACTACCCTCCTTAGTCCCTATTGCCAACTCAGCAGTTAGTTACATAGTAGAAACCTTTTCATTTTCTCTCTTGGTCATAATTCCCTGCATCGCATGCCTTCTTTCTACTCACATACAACTTAGTTATTCTAGGTTCCTATCAAAAAGCTTCTTCAGGATTACAAAAATCCAGTCCGATACTGTGCTTTGCTTCAGTTGTCCAGTCAAATGATAGTAAACTATAATTCCTTACATTAAAAGGGGCTAAAAACTAAAAAAGAAACAAAAAATCATTTTGCTTTGTGGAACATGTTACCTGTTGATTTTGTAGTATTTGTTTTAGAATTGTATCATGATCTAGCATTCTTTTACATTTTTATTGATAATTGTTCAGAGAAATTTCGCTGCTTCTTTTGTTCTTTTCCGTGTCTCTATATACTCCTTTTTCTTGCTTTAACTCATTTGACATTATTGTTCAGGCCCTGTTTTGGCAGCAGCAAAACTATTATGGTGTTGATTTGACGCCCTTACATGGGACTGCATTTCAAGGTTATTTTTCTCAGGTATCATATTGGCTTGGTTTCAGAAATTTACTACAGGTTACTAATTGTTTCCTACAGTGAGAGTAGGCTGGGTTTTGGTATTGCAGTATGAAATGATTGTTTGGGTGGGGATACTCCCTGCACAGGGAAAAGGTTAAATATTATACCTGTTTTTCAGACTCTATCAAATTGAAATTTGACATCATTTTTACTTTCATAATATTTAATTATTCGCATGCTTGTGGAGATTGTAAGACATTAAGATTTTTATAATTTATTTCTATGAGAATGTTGTAGACTTTAGCCATAGAAATGCAAGGTCCAGTTTCAAATTGGGAAACAGAATTTGGGAGAGATTAGTAGCCATTATTGCCTTTAGCCTTCTGGGGGTATCTTCTGAGTTTTCGTGTGCCATCCTGATGTATTCTGTTGGTTTTGTTGCGGTAAAATTGGGCTGTTACTAAAATTTTGTGATGTTACTGATGTGTTCTTACTATTCTTTTTGTTCTCAATAAAGCCTGTGGTGGATGCTTTTGATCCCAGATTGTTAATAGCTCCTCCAATGTTCCACGTGATAGACTTCACCAAAATAAAGGTAAGAATAAACATTTTTTATAGAGATTTATTATCCTGAGGCCCTGTTGCCACTGTAAATTTCACTTTTTGATGAAACAAGCTGATTTGTTTTGATTTCATCCAGTTTTCCATCTAGTAGATTTCTTTTAATGCAATAAATTTCCTTGTTGAAACCTTTTTAATGGAAGTCCCTGTCATCTGATAATTTGTATTCTTGACCTCTTTCTTTGGAAGAAGATAAAAATTCTTTGAAGCTTCATTAAAAAGCCATGCACTTTTCTGGTTATGTATCATTGTTTTTTACAAATGAACTACTGTTGGTTAGGGACTTAGTTGTATTTCCCTTCCTTTTTATTATATTCTTTCAATGCTTGAAGTAAAGTGGCTTTTGAATTTGTGACCAGATCAATTTTTTATTCTGTAGGAAGAAGCTCTGTATGAAATTGACATTCCTCTGAGATTCATAGCCTCTGTGGGTGCCAGAGTACACGGGTTGGCATGTTGGTTTGACGTTCTATTCAATGGAAGGTAAACATTAACTCTTTCGTTAGTAAGGTCTATTCTGTTTTTTATTCATCAAGGTTTTTGACTTCTCCTATTTCTTAATCTGTCTCTGATTATTGCAAATCCACAGTACTGTGCAAAGGTGGCTTACCACTGCTCCTGGTTCACCAACAACCCATTGGTACCAGTTACGCTGTGTTCTCTCTCAGCCAATTTATGTCATGGCAGGACAAGAAATTACTGGCAGGCTTCACTTGATTGCCCACAATGCACAGAGTTATACTATATATTTAACATTGTCAGGTTGATAATTGTGACTTTTCTTTTCGTTATTATTATTATACTTGCACAATGATGCTAATGAGCAAAATTTCAATTTGCATTATAGCTAAAATGTGGGGTCCTGGTGCTGAACAAGGAGGGATTCTTCAAACATCATCATGTAAGCTTGATCTGAAAGAACCCTACTATAGAATGTCTCAACCGCAAGCTTATGCATTAGCCCAAGATCAGCAACCACAACTACTTCTACAGACACAGGTATTCAACTTTTGTCATTTCATCTGTCTTTCTATGCTAACTTTGTGAGTTGAAATTTGACGGAAAGTTTGAAGCTGGAGATAAAGTTTTTTTTTGGGGGGCTATACCTGCACAGTTTGATAGATGAAATTTTGGTGGAGAAAAAAAAAGGAAGAATGACAATGTAGGAAATCTGAATTAACATATTTTCAATTTAGAAAGAATTAATCAAAGTTGGAATTAATTGTTATTCCATTTTGAAGAATTGTTAACGGTTAACCAAACATGAACTGGATTAATCATAACTCCTGACATTGATTAGTTTTTTTTTTCCTTAACTGATTTTTGTCAGCACATGCTAAATTGGAATTCACCTATAAAAAAATAAAATAAAAAGCCATAGGCAGAGTTCTGGCTGCTCCCAAGGTTGGCTCTCTAGGACAGGTAGTTTATACCCACTTCCCCAAGTACAGGGGCGTGCCTAGCAATTGTTTAGTTTTTTTTATTTGTTTTTACTATGTTAGTGTTGACATTGACAGTCACCTTCTTTGACAGGATATACACATCCAATCTCAGGATTTGACCGAACCCGAGATAATGCAACAGCCTTCTCCTAATTCATGTTCTCAGATTGATTCATTGATGCAGAATATTTGACTTGCTAAACGCTAATCTCAGATTCTGTTTGTAACATGAATCTGCTGTCTGCAGCAAGTTGGGGGACTGTGTCTATATTTAGACATCCCCCTTGCCTGTAATTTCATCAACTTTATGTTCTACCCATTGTGTGTGGTTGTGCTGCAGATCCTGTACTCTGTTGCATAATTTAACCCACATTATGTCGAATCCTTATGCTTGGCAAGATTGAGAGCTTGTGAAAAATTACTTAACTAGTTGATCTCGAATTTGTCTTCGTAAGTTTATCCACGATGCAGATAATATTTTCCTGTTAATTTATAACAGGCACATAGAAAAAAGGGGAAAAGCAAACATATTCTCTGCTTGTGCGAGTGATTGAAA
The DNA here is from genome assembly GCA_039655645.1 of Ammopiptanthus mongolicus. Classification (NCBI taxonomy): domain Eukaryota; kingdom Viridiplantae; phylum Streptophyta; class Magnoliopsida; order Fabales; family Fabaceae; genus Ammopiptanthus; species Ammopiptanthus mongolicus. The sequence goes on along the minus strand of CM077350.1, from coordinate 77,082,510 downwards.
ATAGCGCTTTTGCTAAGTAACTTTCGCATTGCTGGAATTGGGTTGAATGCCTTCACAGCTCTTCCAAATGCCTGTGAGGGTAGGGCTTTGTTATGGTAGACATGAATGGTTCCTCTTTCCCGAAGTGCTTTACTGTAGTGTTTTCAAAAGAGAAGATGTCTGCATAGTTATTTCTATCTAATCTGAACTTTACAAAGTCAAAGTGGATCCACTTAAATTAAAATGTTACAATATGTGTAGATATATAAGTGGTTTGCATGTTTACGTGTGCAAATCGTATAGTGGACGTAATGCAAATAATGTAATATTTTGTACTTTATATTTAGATTAAAAATTACGTATTATATTGGTTTTCTAAACTGAGGCATAACTATATGCTTAGTCGTTTCCTTATTTTGCCTTGGCTTGTCTTCTTGACAGCTCAGGTCAACAGGATTTTCCTTTCAGCCTTTGCAGCCCTAACATCTTAACTACACCATTTTTGGCTCTGTCTTCACCATACCAGCGCAGGCACGGCCTGTGACTGTGAGTGACAAACCTTGAACAACTTCTATATAAGGATATTGACTCCTTTCCCTAACTTTAAATACTGAAATTCAGACATTGATATTTCCAGAATTTGAAACAGAGAATATGAAAACAGGAAGGGTGTCTTCTTTTTCTGACGTTCCTGTTCCACTCATTTTATCGATCAATATATATATATATATATATATATATATATATATATATATAACATAATCATTTTAAAAGTGTAATTTAAAATTTATAAATTAAAAGATGAAATATTTAAATTTCAAAAAATATGCAAAATTAAATCTAAAATTTAAGTTTAAATATTAAAAAAAAGAGAAAGTGAGATTCTATAAGTATAGATTTTATAAGTGAGATTCTGTAAGTGTAGATTCCATAAGTTTAAATATTTAAAAAAAAGAGTGAGATTCTATAACAGAATATAATCTGATTTAATATATAAATGTTGATATTTTCTTCTTTTAAAATTTTTTGCCTTGATAAGAAAAAGAATTAAATGAAAATAAGTTAATGATGAATGAAATTGCTAGTAATAACTACTGATTAGAAAATTTGAAAAGACATCCTAGAAAGAAATATAATTACATAGAAATAAGTAAATGATATGCAAATTAAGTAATAATTACTATTAATTAATAAATTTGAAAATATATTAAAAAATTTAAAATTGCTTAATGTAAAATTTAAAATATCACGTCAAATTAAATTTTTTCTAATGTTTTATTTTATTTTTAAATTTATTAATTAATTGCTATAATTATCAAAACCTAAGTTATTTTTCATTTAATATTTTTAATTTTATGGATAAATATTTATACTTACCAATAGTAATTTCTAGGTTGTTTACATTATTTGCTATACATCTTATTGAAATTGTTATTTTTGTAAAATTAATTAAAATGTTTATTATTTGCTATCACACTTTATTCAAATTATTACCTTTTTAAATTTAATTCAAATACAAGCAAAGTCAAAGAGTAAATCCCCAATTTGGTCCCTAGATTTGTAAGATCATATCAACTTGGTCCCTGACATTTTCAAAATTTCAAAAACGCCCCTGAAATTATCAAACGTTAATCAATCCAGTCCCTGAGTCCCCTGTCAGGGACTAAGTTGATACGAACTTTATAATTTCAGGAATCAAATTGATACAAAATTGATACAGGGACCAAATTGATACAATCTTACAATTTCAGGGATCAAATTGTAGATTTGCTCCAAAGCCAAATGTCACCAATCCCATTCATATCCAAAAGGTTGGCCAGGAGAGTGGGGAAGGAGAAAACAACACTATTACAAAATAATACAGTTGAAGAAAAAAAAATGCATTATATTATTGTGTAATATATAAATGGAACCGAAAAATTAGCAGGCTGCACAAACCATCTCAATATGGTGATAATAAAAAGCACAAGGAAATCAACAACAGGATCACATCGTAGATATTATTTATTACACCAACAGAGAGAATAACAAATTAGATACTGTTCTATCTACAATTGTCTCTTGGTGGAATATATATCTATTACACCAACAGGCAACAGAGGAGGTGTTCCTTTTGCCAACATTGTTGGGGTAAAACTCAAGATTTCGGGGAAGAAGTAGAGTCATAGAAGGTTGAAGATAGAGAGATATGCTTGGAATTGTATATTCACTTAGTAATGCATTGAAAAATCAATTGAAACCAACTAAAACAGATTAATAGTTTCTAACAGAAAAAACTAACCAACTAAATCAGTTGGGAAATAGTAGCCCTACTGGCCTAAACAAACAACAGGCCCAATTCAACAAAGGCCCAACATGATTTGAATTACTTCACAATACTACCCCTTAATTCAAACCATCAAAGCATACTACACCTAGTCCTACTCTCAGCTTCATGAAGCGATCGGTTCTGACAGCTTTAGTGAGCACATCTGCAAGTTGCTCTTCAGTAGGACAGTAGCATAGTTGTATCATCTCATTATTCACCTGCTCCCTGAGAAAATGGAAACGGGTCTCAATGTGCTTGCTTCTCCCATGTGAAATGGGATTCTTAGCAAGATTTATTGCAGATTTGTTATCAATCTGCAGCACCAGCGGCTTCTTCACCTCAATCTTTAACTCTTCTAGCAATGACTTTAACCAAATCACTTGGCATGCAGCATATGACCCTGCGATATACTCTGCTTCACAGGTAGAGAGGGCAGTCACTGGTTGCTTCTTGGAGCACCATGAAATTGGTGCTCCTTGGAATTTAAACATGTAGCCTGAGGTGCTCCTTCGATCTTCTCTATCACCACACCAATCTGAATCCGTGTATCCTACTAGCTCTCCTGGTTCCTTCTCACATTTATTTGGAAATAACAGCCCATACTTGAGTGTACCTTTTACATACCTCATCACCCTCTTTGCAGCAAGCAAGTGAGACTTTCTGGGATCTGTCATGAACTTGCTTAGTACTCCAACAGCATAGCATATATCAGGTCTTGTGTTGCACAGGTACCTCAAGCATCCAACTAGTTGCTTGTACATTGTTGGATCAACCCTCTCCTCATTTGTTGCTTTTTCAAGCTTTGTAGCTGCCTCTGCTGGACTTACTGCTGCATTACAATCTAGCATATCAAACCTCTTTAAAATCTCTTTAGCATACTTCAATTGATGCATAACCACACCTTTTTCAGTCCACAAAAACTCTAATCCCAGGAAGTATGATACTCTTCCTAGATTAGTCATTTCGAATTCCTTCATCATAAAGGACTTAAACCTCTCAATCTCATCTGTGTGGCTCCCTGTGACCAGCAGATCATCAACATAAAGGCATACTAACACAATTTTGTCTTCATCCTTCTTCAACACATAAACACCAAATTCCACAGTACACTTCTTGAAGCCAAGCTGAATGAGGAACTTGTCTATCCTCTTATTCCAAGCCCTCGGGGCTTGTTTCAGCCCATAGAGAGCCTTGTGTAACCTGTATACTAACCTTTCCTTGCCTTTTATTTCAAACCCGGGTGGTTGAGTTACAAAAACTGTCTCATCTAATGGCCCATTGAGGAATGCTGACTTCACATCCATATGTGTTAGTGACCAGCCCTTGCAGCATGCTAAAGCTATTACCAACCTCACTGTTTCATGTCTTGCAACAGGAGCAAACACCTCCTGATAGTCCAACCCAAGTTTCTGAAGAAAACCCCTAGCAACCAGCCTGGCTTTGTGTTTCGAAATACTCCCATCTGGATTGAGCTTTAACTTGAAAATCCACTTCACTCCAATTGGCCTCTTGCCAATAGGAAGTTCAGTAAGTTCCCAAGTTTTATTCCTCTCAATGGCCTTTAACTCCTCAAGCATGGCAGCCTTCCATTCTTTCTTTTTAAACGCCTCATTAAAGTCTATTGGCTCAGCATCTGCCATTAAGGCAAAATGAATCAATTCACCTTCATCATTGACTTCAGTATCCTGCACCAGGTCATAATCTGCCAACCTTCTAGGCATTGTCTTCGCCCTTTGTGGTCTAGACTCTCTTCTTTCTTCATTATCTGATTCTTCAGATAAGTGCTCAGTTGCTGTGTTCTCTTCTATGTTACTGTCATCACTGCCCAAATCCACTACTGTCACAGGTTGCTGCCTTGCTACCCCTGCTTCCCAATCCCAGGTTTCTTCTTCTTTAACCAAGACATCTCTGCTGATAGCAATTGTGTGTGTCTTCGGGTTGTACAGTCTGTAAGCACCCGTGGCATGGTAGCCCACTAGCACCATTGTTTCACTCTTATCCTGAAGTTTACTCCTCTTTGCATCAGGAATGTGCTTAAAGCATACTGACCCGAAAACTCTCAAGTGTGCAACTGAGGGTTTCTTTCCACTCCACACTTCAAGGGGAACCTTCATCTTCAACTTCTTTGTCGGACACCTATTGAGCACATAGGCTGCAGCTGTCACAGCTTCACCCCAAAATCTATGAGGCATTCCCTTTTGCTTTAACAAGCTTCTAGCCATATCAAGCAAGGATCTGTTTCTCCTTTCAGCCAAAGCATTATGCTGTGGTGTATAAGGTGGTGTAACCTCATGCACAATTCCTTGCCTTTCACAAAATTCCTCAAACTCCCTAGATGTATATTCTCCACCCCCATCGGTTCTGAGTATCTTGACCATTTTGTCACTTTGTTTTTCCACCAAGGCTTTAAACTTCTTGAAAACCTCTAGTGCTTCACTCTTAAACTTGATTAAATACAACCAAATCATTCTGGTGTATTCATCAACAAAAGAGATGAAGTACTTATTCCCTCCAATTGAAGGAACCTCCAAAGGCCCACAGATGTCAGAGTACACTACTTGTAGAGCTGCCTTGGCTCTCATTGAAATTTCAGCTGCAAAAGGTAGTCTGCTCTGCTTGCTTCTCAAGCAGATTTCACATGCCTTCTGAGGAATCACCAGCTTAGGAATTCCCAGAACCAATTCCTTTTCTTCCAACTGCTTCAAGCTTCTGAAATTCAGGTGACCATATCTTTTGTGCCATAACCAACTCTGCTGGTCTGTGGTAGTAACTGATAAGCACTGCATATCACATGTCTTTATACTGCATCTGAAGGTCCTGTTCTTGGCCAATGTAGACCTCAAGATCAGTTTGTTTGTTGCATCAAACAGCTGCAACCTACCATCTTTCATAGTCACTGAGAAACCCTTCTCTACAAGCTGTCCCACACTCATCAAGTTGCACTTCATGCTTGGTACATACAACACATTTTCGATTACTGCAGCCTTCCCATCTTTCCTCTGAATTACAATGTTTCCCATACCTTCAGCCTGCAAGTTTCTGCTGTCTGCAAGCCGAACTCTGGTCTTCCTATTCGAATCAAACTTGGTCAGCCAATCTTTGTGCCCTGTCATATGATTTGAACACCCTGTGTCCAAGTACCAGTCTTCTTCAGCTGTATTGCCATCGCAGGTGGTAACCATGAGCATCACTGGCTCACTATCGGAATCTTCATTTGCCATATTGGCCTCCTCTTCATCATTCTTTGACTTCTTGCCTTTACCATGCCAACAATCTTTGGCATAATGGCCAAATTTTTCACAATTGAAGCACTGAATATTTTTCTTATTATAGACCTTTTTCTTAGCAAGGTTTGAGGTAAACCCTCCTCCCTTTCTTGATGATTCAGGTTTATCCTCAATCTTGCTCGAATCTTTGTTGTTCTTCCAGCCTCCTCCCCTGTTGAACTTCCCCTTTCCTTTGTATCCCTTCTTCTCATACTTCCCCTTTTCCCCTTTATTAAACACTTGAGCCGACAGGGCCTGATCTACCTTTCTTTCAGCCCCACGATCAATCACTCTTAGTTCATGAGCCTCTAAAGAGCCTTGGAGCTCTTCAATGGTCATTTCACTCACATCTTTTGATTCCTCTATCGCAACTACAATGAAATCAAATTGAGGGGTAAGGGTTCGCATTACCTTTTCAATCAGCATCTGATTTGTGACATTCTCTCCGCATGCCTTCATTTGATTGGTCAATGTTACCAATCTTGTGAGATACTCGGCCACCTTTTCTTCATTCTCCATGTGCATCAATTCATACTGTCTCCTTAAAGACTGCAACCGTACCTTCAGGACCTTGACACCTCCTGTGTAACATTTAACCAACGCGTCCCAAGCTGCCTTTGACGTGTTCGCAGTGGCAATCTTTTCAAAGTTGCTCGCATCAACACACTGGTGAATGTACCACAATGCCTTGAAATCTTTCTTCTTGGCATTGTTGTAGTTTGTCCTCTGAGCCTCTGTTGGATTCGCACCAAGCTCCTCAAGACCACCCATCACGATATCTGTGAATTCATGGGCACCGAACAACACTTTCATCTGTACATTCCACCGCTCCCAGTTCTTTCCATCAAGCACTAGCAGATTCATCGAGAAGTGGCCTCCATTACCAGTTGCCATTTTTGTTTTCTCTCAGGATCGATTCTCACTCGCTCTGATACTAAATTTGTTGGGGTAAAACTCAAGATTTCGGGGAAGAAGTAGAGTCACAGAAGGTTGAAGATAGAGAGATATGCTTGGAATTGTATATTCACTTAGTAATGCATTGAAAAATCAATTGAAACCAACTAAAACAGATTAATAGTTTCTAACAGAAAAAACTAACCAACTAAATCAGTTGGGAAATAGTAGCCCTACTGGCCTAAACAAACAACAGGCCCAATTCAACAAAGGCCCAACATGATTTGAATTACTTCACAATAAACATTGGTAGGAGGTTTAACTGGAACAGGCATGTTAGGTGTTGATGTGCTCTTATATATCCAGCGTTCCTTCCAGCTCCATCCCAAATTTGCTTTGCTAAGTTCGTAACTTGGCTCTGGCTAGAGTTGGCCCTCCACTATGATTCATAAGATATGCATTTGGATTAGGTGAAACAAGATAATAAAACATTTCCAGCTTAACTGGTGCTTCTTCTCTCTGATGTATCCTACTCCATGGTTTCAGAACCACCACACCATATAACCTGTAATTTATTACGTCTAGTGAGTCCTCCGAAAAAAGATTAACTGAATCGTGTTCAAACAAGCTCATGTATCTACCAAAATAATTCTACCGCTATTGACTATTAAATGATAAACGATTTCAAACACTAATCTAAGTACAATCCTAGTGAACTTCCACATGATTAAGTTAAATGAAATGACCATCAAAACATTCAAAAGATTAATTTGGTTTTTAAGGAAAATAATGGCGCTATGGAGGTTTACAATTAACAGTTTGACATTCATGCAACTTAATCTTCGCAAGGTTTAGCCAAAGAAACTAAAATTGACATGAAGTGAACTTGTACATTTGCTTTCTATGACCTCCCTTCCTTTGATTTTTTTAAAGCTAATTATTGTCCTAAACCAATCGCCTGAACCCATTCTTGATGTGAAGTAACTTCTTTCAAATAAACATAGCCCTGGGAGTATTTTTCATAATATATAGGAAGCATTAGCATATCACTCCACAAATACAGATTTTATTACGTTGTTCTTAACCATAAGAGATCCATACAAAACAAACAAATAGCAAAAGAGTGTTGAAGTTCCTGTCACCTACTGGCAAACAAATTACCATTACAATTTCTTTCTTTTGCTTCATGTATCAGAATCCGGAATGCTTTCACTTCCTCTCAACACTATTTCTTTTGAGGATCTGCAGCAACCATTGTTGATATTCCGCAAAATTAGCATTCCTATGACCCGCAGAGACTAGCTGAGATTCCTCACTGACTTGAACGGTAGCTGCTGGTTACACTTATTCTCATATTTCATTAAAATCATATCCCAATTGAACATCTAAGTCAATTCCAATTGGCAGAGAATTTTAAATGAGCAGGAGACTGCAGTAGAGAAGAAAATACATGGCTGAGGGGCGGAGAAGGGTTCTGGAAGAAAAAATGCTTCCATTGTTCTAAAAGATTTAGAGGTGCTGCCATAGAAGACACTTCAGATAGGATCTTCAGAGAGAAACACAAAGCTAACAACTGGCTTCTCCATCCAAGTCCATTGGGAAGCACACATTCCCCAGATAAATTCTTTCCATGTAATGGATGGTTTTCAACAAGGGACAGTGGACACATGAAACTTGGACTCAACTGGCACAGACCACCTACGGCTTTGGTCATTGATTGTTGAATAAGATAGGATTTTTGAGCAACAAATACCTCATAATTCAGAGGGGATCCTGATGGTCCATCCAGAGGAGTAGAAGCAGCATGGGTCAGAGTAAGAATAGCACGTTGCCATATTGATGGACTGAGAGAACTCGTGATTGACCTTAATATTGGTAAATCAAAACTAGCAGAAGAGTCATGCAATTCAGCTTTAAAGTTGTCAGACATTTGATAATCATCTTCACTCTCTTGTTGTTGGTTATCATCATCATCATCGTCGTCATAGGTAGACAAATGGGCAAAGGGCATAACACGCAAAGGTGGAGAAGAGAGTTGCACAAGAGGATGAGGGGCACACTGAGAGGCATGAGGGTGAGGCACCAAAGGCCTTGGCATATCGGAATCAGAAAGAGAAACATCCAATAAAGGGCTGGGGACGGATGATTAAATGGGGTATTGCTGCCGCCAAGGCCGAACCCATATTTTCAAAATATATGGCTCTCTGGCTCCTTCAGCAAACAAGTATGTGTCAGTGCACCCCTATTTTAAAGATATAATATAATAATATAAGCTCCATTCTTTTCTATTTTCAAAATTACGACTAGGGTTTTTGCAACATTCGAACCTTTGAACCTATTATCTACTAACCAATAGGTTTGGAGTTTGGACTATGTCTCTCCCTCTCCCTCTCCCTCTCCCTCTCCCTCTCTTTTATATACACATAATCTATTTGTGTTTTACTAATCCACTAGCTGTATACTGCCTAATAATGGGGGTATTATGCTTGCTTATAATTAGTTATAATAATGGTTGTTTTTAACTTTGCAAAGAGATTTATATATTTGTCTTTATTTTTTTTAAGCAAAAAACTTAATGTATTTCATTAATAATCAAAGAAACAATACATGCTAGAACATGATAAAAGATTTGGGGGCTAGCTATGAATATTGTCGTCCTTGTTAAGCTATGAACTACATTATTCGTTTGCCTCCTAATAAAACTTATACCAAAATTTGGAGATAAAAATAAAAGATTGTTACAAGCTTTAATAATAAAACCAAACTCAAAAGACATCATGAGCTGGTTTATTAATACTATTAACTTGTTCAATATCCAATTCCAAAATGCATTGGATAGCTTTGTAGAGACCCATAGCCTCTCAATTATGAATCGGAAGATAAAAAAGGAACCCAATCAGTTGTAGCAATGACAAACTCACCTTGATCATTTCTAATGCACATACCCCAGCTTGTCCTTCAATGATGTTCAAAGAAACTAGCATTCACATTGCATTTGTATTTGTATGTACCATAATTAGGAGCAACCCAAGAGGCTAAGGGAGCTCTTTCCACGGGACTGCTCACTGGATTACCAAATTTGGATGCTTGACTCCAATCACTATAGAAGGTGTTAGCTTTATATATAGTTGTAGCAATAGTATGCGATTTGTTTTCCCAAAATTTCTCATTCCTCCCCCTCCAGAGACTTCACATAGTCATCGCAAAGATTATTTTCCTATCCTCATCCAAAGATTGCAGGAGCTGGAAACATGAATCTATAAAGGACGTCGCAGTCAACAGAAGAGACGAGATATAGTCCCACAAATTCTGAGAAATCCAACAATCAATGCTAAGATGACATGAAAACATTGAGTGTCAAATATTCTCTAATTCTTTTTCACATAGAACACAAATGCTAGGACAAGACACACCTTTACGTTGTAACTCGATGCGGGTAGGAAGATTTTCCCTGCATCCTCTCTATAAAACTAAGATTTTCCCTATATCAATCTTTATTAAAATGTTACAAAAATAAAAAGGTTATTATAATTCTTATATTTTATAGGTTAAAATATACTCTAGGTCATTTATAGTTTTTGATTACCAACATGTGGTTGATCTGAGTGGTAAGGGACTCCGACACCTTAAGCAAGTGGTCAAAGATTCGAACCTGACTCTTGTATATGAAGAAAACCTGATTGGAAGGGGAGAACCCACCTTGTGTGCCCAACAGATTTCTCGATGGAGATTTAACAACAAAAATCTCAATGTTTTGGTTTCAATTTACTCATTTATTCCTTCACCTTACCATTATGAGATAGAGTCACATAGGAGTCTTCCTCCCTATTTTCTCCTTTTTCTTCTTCTTTTCTAAATCTCTGAAAACTCTATTTTTTTTAGGCATGGTGACCCCATGGCTGCCAACCGCACCTAGCTCTACACCCATGCTGTCCCCTTCTTCCCATGCGCCAAAATCACCACTATCTCTGCCGGCAACGCCTTCCTTGACTCCTTCCCTGAATCCATCTCCAACCTTCACCTTTCTCTTCGAGATGAGCAAGATTCCTCACTCAAAATATCTTTACTTATATTTTTTAAATCTAAGATTACAAGGGTATTAAAGTAAATTAGTTTTAAAATCTTTCTCTTCCCTTGTGAACCAAACATAAAAAGTGTTATTTTCCCTCTTCTCCATTGAAATCCCTCCCCTCCCTTACTTTCAACCAAACAAAATAAGTCATTAAAATCTCCCCCTCCTCTCTTTTGAACCAAACATAGTCTTTTGGAAGAAAACATGACTCCAACTCACCATTTCATAATGGAAGAAGTGCCAACTCACATACCTAGTTTGAAACTTGACTTAACGACACTAGTAACGAAGATGACGAAAAGGATAAATTAAGTAAACGTTTGATACTTAGAGGACTAAAACAAATTTTTTTAAAGATAGATGACCAAATTGAAATAAAAAATAAGATAAATCATCAAGAAGTATATTTTAGCATTATAAAAAAAATTATATTTTAGTTTTTTTTTAATATTCTTAACTGTTTAAAACAAATGATGTTTTTCGCACTTAAATTTTGAAAACTAAAGCGCAAGAGGGTAATTTTTAAGTTTTACAATCAATTTTTATTTTAATTTATAACGAGAAAATTATTTCACTAATTAGATATTAAAGTAAATACTCAATTTGTTCCTTGAGATTGTAGTGTCATATCAATTTAATCCCCCACATTATCAATATTTCAAAATGATCTCTGAAATTGCAGAAAGTTAATCAGATTCGTCCCTCCGTTGATGTTTGCATGGACTAAAATGACATTAAGTTGGTAATGTCAGTGATGCATTTGAAACTAAGTGAATAATATCAGAAATGCATTTTCTATATTTTGCAATTCCAAGGATCATTTTGGAATATTGATAATATGAGAGGATAAGTTGATACGACCTTACAATTTCAGAGACAAAATGATTATTTACTCATAGATATTTTAACATAAAATTAATAGTGCATTATTTACCAAAACAAAATAGAATTAATAGTGCATTACCCTTCATTGAATTTGAAATTTTGAAAGCCAGCAGTACCATAGCTTCTTCTTTGCTCAGCTATGTCGTCTGTAAATTGCTCTTTCTCGTCCCTCCTTTCACCTTCTTATAACTCCATTACCAGACGAAACCCTCCTCCTCCCCTCATTATACTTTCTTCTATTCCATCAAAATCCACGCATAGGAAAAACCACTTGCGTCCCAAAATCCTCAAAACCCTAAAACCTAAACCCTACACACCGCCACCCATCCTTCCTCCTCTTCCACCCGAACAAGACCACCCCCGCGTTGAGATTTCCGCCCCCGCCATATCTCAAGAATCTCATGAATTCCAATTCCAAGACTTACAAGTCTCTGAGGTCACCTCCGATCACAATGGTGTTTCTGGTAACGTTTCTGCCGCTACTTTCTTCAAATACGGTGGTATCTATTTGGTTGGGGCTTTTTTGTTTCAGTCGATTTGTTCCGTTTGGTTTCTGTCTAATTACAATAATTCCAACCACAAAGATGCGGATTTGGAAATCGATAGGAGAGAAAACAGGAACCCTTTGTTCAATGGGAATGGGAAAACTATGCCAGTTAATGCTGCAAGCAAAGTGTTATATGGGGAGGATCAACTTGAAATGGAAAACAAAATAGAGGAGATTAAGTTAATGGCAAGGGAAGCTAGGAGAGTTGAGGAAATGAAGAAAGAGCAAGAAGAGGATGAGGATCCTGGAATAGAAGATGAAAGCCCTGTTTCTAGTCATAGATTTGGTATTGAAAAAGAGATTGGTGCACGCTTATCAAAGCTGGTGACTAGCCTCAATGATGATAAGGATAATTCAGCAGCCTTACAGATTAATAATCTTGGAAATTCTGTAAAATATTCAGGTGGAGTGGCTACGGATGGCAATAAGAATGTGAATCAGGGAAAGGAGGCATTGACATTTAAGAAAAAGCTTAAATTTAAAAGCCCTTCTACTAAGCAAACAAAAACTACCAAGGGCTTTCCGGGGACCCAAGATCGTAGAGCATCTAATGCAAAAAAGAGGGATCTGGCAGGTAGGGGTGCGGCTCAGGATTATGCAAGTGATGCCACTGATGATGATGCACCGGTATTGTATGAAGATAAGCAAGTGAATCAACAAGATGTGGAGACACAGGAAAGTGTTTCTACGCCTCCGTTGGAAGGAAAAAAATTAGTTGATGACAAGACCAGTGCAATTCTAAATCATAGGAAGAAATTGGAAGAAAAGACGAAGACACCAGATATGAAAACAGATTCTGGAGTTAAAACTAAAAACACTAACAATGGTAATGTGTTCAATGCATAATGTCTAGATAGCTTTCATATTTATTATTTATTTGAACTCTTAATCAATGACTGCAGCTATTATTACATTGTTAATCGGAGTAAAACTTTTAAGATATTCAATGTTTTCTTTGCAAGTTTGGGTTATGCTGTCTCTCTTTGTATCAACATCTTAATTTCACTATATATTACTGTTAAGGCAGTAAAACTTTACTATGATTTACAGTTTCCATTTGAATAAATATAACAAGGAATATTTATATATGTAAAACAAAATTTGGGTAGTTTTAACTGATTACTTGTCATAAGAAGTAACCAGTGAAATGTAGGGTCGTTTTATGATAAATTTAGCAGAATTTGAGTTATTTATTATATGTTTAGGTGGTCTCCAGGAGACTAGTTTGGGGAAATCTGCACCTGAAGTAAAACAGTTAAGAGAATTGAGGATGCAAAATTTGCAGGATTCTGTGGAAGAAAACCGGGACACTGGCCCGATTTTTGAAAAGGAAGATGTGCACAGTATAAATGGCAGTTCAAGACTTGGATTAGCTAAAAAAAAATCAGCACCTAACAGAGTCAAAGTTAAGCAAGCAAGCACTAAGACTGATATGTGGTGGCTGAAACTCCGTTATGTTCTAGTATGTGCAAAAGAAATTCTTTTTATTTATTTGTTTTTCAGTAGCATAACCATATTGGGACTTGATATGTCTATCCAATACTACACTGTTTAATCTTCAACCTTATTATACTTAAAAGGTGTGGATGTACTGTGGAACCTTTTAAAATTTTATCATTGAATAAAATACATGTAGATTAATCCTTAAAATCTTTGACAAAGCCAAATATCGAATGTTGAACTGAACCATCACAACATAAGTTATTATGCATGTCCCTATGTGTATCCATTTGCATCTGACCATGAATCACTTTCATCTGTACTTGTTAAGGTCATTCTCATGCAAAGAGGTTCCAACGGAGAAGGACAAAAAGCACTCTATAGGTTGAAGTTCACTTCTAAGGATCAGGACCAAGGTGATGATGATTCCTATACTGTTGCTTTTGAGGATCACGCTGATGCCAACAACTTCTGTTTTCTATTGGAATCCTTTTTTAAAGATTTGGGTGATTTTAGTGCTGATGCAGTTCCTATGTCGATACAAGTAAGAATCTCAACTTCCACGCCAAATAAAAACTTATATGCAAAATCATATAATTGAAATATCCCATTGCTACACCTGAACCAGGCATATGGAAATTGAAACTGATCATTTAGTGGCCAATTGTATAAGAAGCCTTTACTTAGCTGTTAGCTGTTGAGTGTACAATTATGTTTTATATGTGCCATCATGACTTAAGGGTAACTTCTAATGTTTTGCAGGAACTCAATGATGAAATAACATCAAATGCGCAGAAAGTGGTAGTTGTGAAAAAGAGGCAGCTTCAACTCTATGCTGGGCAACCACTTAATGATGTGGAGATGGCCTTGTGCTCTTTAATAGAACAAGATCAAAATGTGCCATAATTGATCGTGTCTAGATGACTGTTACTTTATCAAGTCCCGCAAAGAATGTCCAGAGTGAAGAAACGGCAATTCCCACCACAATTGGTGGTCATGCTGTATGCGGACACTTGGAGAAATTTCAGTGTGTGTCATTTCCATCAAAGTCAAAAACTGGAGCTGATGGAGCCGAGCACAGGGTTGAACAGTGCTTGTTGCTGACTGAACACTGTGGTGGTATGTCTCTTTTTAGAAAATCTTCTCGGTATTAAAAGTTTAATTGTTCATATATAAGTCGCGATATATCCCACCAAGGGGGTGCCCATGCTGGAGCCACTAGGTACTTGGTCTTGTAGAAGTAAATACTATTGGGAGTGGGTGAGGTAGTGGGATATGCATATGTGGGGAAATTCATACTCTGGGTGTAATGTAAAATCGAAAATTTGGAAAATCAGTTCGAAACTGAAATTGCTAGGAAAACGGAGTATACTGCAGTCTGCAGCCAAACTGGGAGGACTTTATATTTCAACATTGCTTCTCATGCAGAATCGTGAGCGTTTTTTGTTTTTACGTATAAACCTAAATTGCTCTCAGCTCAAATGCGACTAGAGATTACAGCATTAAAATACCCCCAATGTAAATGGAATATACTGCAGCAAACTAAACGAATTTTTTGTTTCAACATATCTCCTCGTGCAGTATCAGGAACGTTTTGTTTCTTACGCATAAAACTAAAATTTTGATCTCTGCCTTAACTACTTAAACATTGAAAGTGCATGAATGGGTGGTAACATGGATTGGCAGAAGCTCTGCCACACCTCCTGCTTGTGTTCCCCATCCTTCTTAAGCGCCACATACATTGAAGTGCAAATTGCAATGCTTCGTGCTGCATCACTTCCCTTGGGCAGTTTCTCATTCAGTATATCCGCTGCGACCTTAATAAATTCTGCCAACAGGGACTCCTTCATTTCTCCAAGTTCTTGCTGCCTTGTCATATACTCATACCTTAAGAATAGTGCATGGACACCAGTGCAAGAACACTATCTAAATTCAATCTAACTGTAAGCGCTTGGAGAAGTGGGGTGCCATTGCACAATGCTGATACGAAGCTAAATATTTAAGAGGAAATATATAACACAACTCACAATGACTAAAACAAATGAATATAAATTTTTCAAGAAATAACAGTACCAACATTGAGAATAGCTAACAAGCATAAGCAATTCACAATCCTAAGAGCTCCAATGGTCCACGCAAATATTCTTTAGTCCATTCTCATGAGACATGTTAGACGTAGGGAGGTACTGCAAAATATTGTGATCTATATAGAATTTATCGACTCCAAAATGAATAGCTCTTTCATAAAAGATGCCCATTAATAGAGTACACCAATCCTATTACTCCATTGGGTCGGGGGAAAACATATTTTTGGATGATATTATTTCACAAATCAATGCAATTCATTAGGGAGAAGCTAACCAATAAGAAAAAGATATGAGTTCTTGAAACAAAATCAATCGATCAATGGTTGGTCCAAGTGGTAATGAGTTCGGATCCCTTAAACAAGTGGTTAGGGATTCGATTCCTGACTTTTGCGTATAGAGAAAAACCTGGTTGGGAAGGGACAACCCTTAAATGTCATCTAGGTCCCCCGACGGAGTTTAGTCACTGTTTACGACAGTTGATACTTCATACCAATAACATAAATACAAAAAAAAATTAATAGAGGATAATTAAGGAACCAAAAATTAAAAAACAGTTATGAGTTTGTGTGAAAATACAATTGAAAAAGGATCATTTACTGTCATGTTAGAGAGAGAGAGAGTTATAATTTTTATCATGTATAACTTACCATAAAAGATTATAGGGCCGCCCCTCACGTTATATTTTTTTTTGGTAACATGACATAGGTACGAAGTATCCACCACCGTTAGCAATGACTAATCTCCGTCGGGAAACCTGTTGGGCATACATGGTGAGTTCTCCCCTTCCAATCAGGTTTTTTTCATACACAAGAGCCAGGATTTGAACCTCTGACCACTTGTTTAAGGTGCTCGAATCTCTTACCACTCGGACTAACCAGATATTGGTTCACGTTATATGAAGAAGTGGAATAAATTTTCATTAAAAAAAAAAAAGAAGTGGAATAAAATTGTATAAATTTTCATAAAAAAAAAAGAAGTGGAATAAAATTGTATTTTTTATCTCTTTAGCATGACCCTCTCAGGTTACTCAAGAACATGATTTATAAGATGATCCTAATCCTATACAAAATGTAGTGCCCATTCAATTCTATAATTAAATCATTGAAGAATTTATCCTATTAGAAAATATGTAAGATAGCCTGTAAAGGTTTACCACCTAGCCTAATTGGAACATATATAAGTATTAGCCTAATTAGAACAGATACATGTGACCTATTTAGTAAACGTCAAACTCAGGCTTTTAAAAAAACTTATTTAATTATGTAGGGTGAGACTTGATTTTCTTATTTTTCTAAAAAAATTGTTTAGAATAGTGCTTCCTTAATTTACTAACTATATTATTCTAATATATTTATTTTATATAGAATATATAAGAATTTTCTTGAAGTTTATACTTATTTAAAAATTAAAAAAAAAAACAATTTTTTAAAACTATATAGAGAAGAAGATGTAGACATTTAAATAGACATTCAAATCATAACAAGAGCTTTATGTTTTTAAAAGATGGTTAGAACGAGCCTAAAAAAAGCTTATGGTAGATAACAAGTAAGATTAGGATCTATATTTTACAAGGCATACATAGAACTTCATGGACAAAGTCTAGATTAACTTAACATATTTTTACCTCTTGATATAACAACCTTTATTTACGAATTCCAAGTCTATGTTGGGATAACTTATGGTAAATGGAATGGAATAAAACGAGATGCGATAGGATGAAATCGAATAAAATGACACATTTTCCATAACACAGTTGGAATATTTAATTATGATTTGGAGAAAAAAATTCATTTTATTATTTGAAGGTTCTAATAGATGAAATGAAAATGAAATAACATGAATTATGATTTTTTTTTTTCCTGTTACTATGCCATTCCATTCAATTTTATTACGACCAATAAAAAAAAAAACATTGTTTGAAATGGAAAGAAATTGTATAAGGTGACATCCATTTTTCATTGCTTTCTACTTCATTCTATCTCTTACCACTAATGTAAACAAACCATAACTTCTTTTATTAATATGTTAACACATCATTTATCTTATGTTGTCAGAGATAGCACTTAAGTTTTTTTTTGACTGGGAGATAGCATTGCACGTATCTCGACTAACCTATTTCTTCAATCATGTCAAAAGCAAACTATGTAATAGCACACAAACGTTTATACTCATGTAAACGACAATTTGAAAGTGGAGGGTGTATTTTCGTTTGTGCCGCGAAAGCAGAAGAGAAAGTGAAAATGCTGCAAAATTTTCAATGGACGAGGTTAGTGAATTGATGGGATTAATACCACCCTCCTCTAATTCCTCATTTCCTCTTCTATAGTAATTCATTTCTCATATACTAACTAACATGTCTCTGCACCACCTTTCTTATCTAGGGTTTTGGTAGCTCTTCTGCCCCCAAATTCTATTCTTGTTCTTAAATGGCTTTTGAGTTTCTAGGGTGCCTCCTCCAATATCATATCAATGGCCATCATAAATAGCAACATCAAGCGCCCCCATCACTGGTTCACCCTCAACTCTTCTCATACATCAAAAAGACCCAAAATTTCCAACAATTCCACCCGATCCCTATTATCCTCCAATGGCACGGTTTCCAGAATTTCCCGGTACCCCGAAGCCAAACCACCGTTTGTTAGGGAGGTTCACGCCCCCTGTAGACCACGCAAGTTTGATCTGTTTACGAGTTCAACAAGAGAATCGTTCTTCTTGGGGGCTAATGCTAATTGTAACGATAGGAGCGATACTTTACATATTAATCATCAACAGGCAAGAAATTCTGCATTAGCTTCCATTTCGTTCTTGAAGGGCAAAGAGGTGATACAAGTGGATACTGATAGTGACAAGGATGAAGATTCAACTGTACAAGTGGTTCACATTGTAGAAGATGAGCATGAAGGACCACCCTCTGTGGTGACACACCAGAAATTGCAAGATAGTGCTAAGGTTATAGATAGTGGCCTTCAGCAGAACTCAGTTTCATCTGTGGTTTCTGATTTGACTAATGGTAATTGGAATGTGGTTCATGCTGGGAAGATGTTGGACAGTTTATCTCTTAGTCCCGAACATGATTTTTCGAGTGTTCATGCCTACAAGAAGTTGCTCCAGGCTGTTGATAATCAAACTCGAACAGATACACT
Organism: Ammopiptanthus mongolicus; assembly: GCA_039655645.1. Classification (NCBI taxonomy): domain Eukaryota; kingdom Viridiplantae; phylum Streptophyta; class Magnoliopsida; order Fabales; family Fabaceae; genus Ammopiptanthus; species Ammopiptanthus mongolicus. Next base: position 77,063,889 of record CM077350.1, on the reverse strand, counting down.
TAAAAGGCTGAGCTTTGAAATTCAACTTAACGAGAAGCGCAGGGCCGCATTTGATTTGTTGCGCCCTAAGAAGGAATTAGTAGAGGTGAAAACTTGTTAACTCGGCCCATCTTTATATATTTGGTTGTATAGTTCTTACTAAACCTTGTGTGTTGTTCTTTTCTTACTTATGTTCAACTTTTATGACTGAGTGATTAATGCATAGCAATGTGCCATTTTGTCGTTAAGACATACGAAGCAGTATAATTTTACTGTAATTAATAAAGTGTTGCTATGGCTTTCAGAAAGTGCCCTGGGAACCATTTGTTCCTCTTACAAAGGAGGAACAAGCTGCAGTTGCATGTGCCTTTTCTGCCAACCGGTATGCTTTGAAATTTTGGCTATATGTTATTTAAAGGGTTTAAGCTGTACCATAGCTCATTGAGGGTTTGCTTCTACAGGAAGAAAGTTTTGGTTACCCATGATAAATCTAACATTGAGATATCGAGCGACAAGTTTCAGTGCCTTAGCCCGGGTGCATGGTTAAATGATGAGGTGATCTTGTTTGCTTATTGTTTGTTTAAGCTTTGTTGAATTACTGAGAAAGAGAAGAGTTTGGTATTGAATTATATCAAGATTTGAAATTGCTGCTCCATGAAATTCAGTGGTCCTGTATCTTACCTTTGCAGGTGATAAATTTGTACCTGGAGCTGCTAAAAGAGAGGGAGAGAAGAGAGCCGCAGAAGTTTCTGAACTGTCACTTTTTCAATACTTTTTTCTACAAAAAGGTGATTTGTTTTAACTATCCTGTACAACCTGGTTATTTCTTACACATGCAAACACATACACATGCACACTGGTCTTTGTCTTTCTTAATTTTTGGAGGCACGGTTTTGTAGATCTTTGCTAGGTTTCGTTTGTTTCATGGAAGGTAATATATTAATGTAAAATCTAAAATGTTTTTTAAGAAACATGTCTTAAATTGTTTTCCACTGAAAACATTTCCATAGAAAGTAATACTTCTTCGCATGATTATTTACTATCGACTTTAGTCTAGAAAATGAATTTCACTTTCAGATAACCAACTCCTTGAAGAAGAGGGAGCCATTTCCTCTTTTTGAAGCATTTATTTCTGTTGACTCGTTTTTAAACAGGAAATGTTTGGTACCAAAAAGTTTTTTTAAACAGGAAATGCTTTGTTCATGCACTTTTCCCCCTCAAATCTTATTTTCTATAGCAAGACAGAGAAATGGAGGGGAGATTTGGCCTAGTGCTTCACGAAGTTCACTCTAATCTAATAATTGTCTAGAAGTTGTTCATTCTTCTAGTGCTTCTGATTCACTAGTTTTTTTTTTTTTTGTATATATGTTTGATAGACATGAATATTATGAACAAGACACCTGATACAGGCCATATAGAAGAAAAATAGGAACACCATACATATTACATGTGTTTTATCTATATTTGCTCTGTAATTTAGTCATATTGGTTTGTCATTGATGCATTTAATTTTGAATGTTAATTGCCAGTTAAGAAGTGGCAAGAAGGGATATGATTTCAAATCTGTGAGGAGATGGACCAGCCAAAAGAAATTGGGATATGGCCTACATGAATGTGATAAAGTAATTTTATTGAATGGGTTTTTAATTTTTGTTTTTCTTATAGCTAATTTTGGTTTCATGCTGATCTTTTACCTGATTTCTTGTCGTGCCCAGATATTTGTACCCATCCATAAAGAGATCCATTGGTGCTTGGCTGTTATCAATAAGAAAGATAAGAAATTCCAGTATCTTGACTCACTGAAGGGAAGGGATACCCAAGTGCTGAAAGTGCTGGTAAAGTTTTTGGTCTAAATACTTTAACTGTAAATTTCATATTCCAAGATGCACATTACTAGTTAAAGGTTATTGGTAATCTTAGGTAACCAACCAAGAACAAAAGAAATAGGAGAAATAGTAAACTTTTAAATTAGAAGCCAATTGAGGTGGAGGTTTTGCATGGAATCAACTTAAGATAAATCAAAATCTAATTAATAGATAACTAGATAAATCAAGAAAAGACTCGAGAACTACCTTATAAGAGATAAATTATGATTATTGCTTTAACTTCTGTGTATTGGAAAAGTTGACTGTAGTATTTGAATTTGAACATTTAATGTTTGGCTGATTGATTCAGACATTGTCAATATAAAACTGTTTTTCAAAATAAAACTGTTTTCCAAATTAGTTGCGGATATGCTTATATTAATTGTAAATTAGAATTATTTTCAATATTTGCTACAGTTTTAGGTCACATGAGATTAAATTATATTTTTTGTGAAAAATGTGCTTTGCTTTACTGGTGTTGTTAATTGGTCTTGTTGGGTTTTAAATCTAATTGGTTGGGTGCAGGCCTTTGTTTAGCCTTTAGTAACTAAGTGTGCCTCTGAAGGTGGTTGCTTAGAAAGTGTCGTGTTTTCTTAGTTATGGAGACAAACATTTTTCAAGCTTTGAAATTTCATATTTACATCGTCACTGTCATTATTTTGTTAAGTGCCGGAGTTATTACTCCATTTCCTGCAAGGGTTAATTAGATAGAAAACTGTGGGTAGATATATATGTATTTACTTTTGGCTGTTGCAAAAGGTTATCTAATTTTTATCATTGATGTTTCCCAGGCTAGATATTTTGTAGATGAAGTAAAGGACAAGACTGGAAAAGATATCGATGTAAGTTCTTGGAAAAAAGAATTTGTTGAAGACCTTCCTGAACAGGAGAATGGGTTTGTATTCTAATCGTCTGCAAATCACTTTATGGGATCATCATTTAGTTCAGTGTTTTTAAACCTGCACTTCAAACAAAAATTCTGCAAAAAAAAAAAAAAGCTGTAGTAAATTTCCATTAATATTTACACATGTACACACACACACATGCTTCCCTTGTATAATGAATCTATTTCTCTTGCAATTTTAAAATTGAAAATAAAATATGATTGTGTAGATATCAAATATAAAACGGTAATAAGTAGATAAATGGAAGGGATCTTTGATTGGTTACAAGCAAACTGTCATATAAATATATTTTTTTGCCGAAGCTCCATTTGACTCTTCGTCTATTAATTTCTTGATTTTTGTAATTGAGATATATTGTTTGGACTAAGAATTCTTCCTGGGGACTTAATTCATGGAAATGTTATTTTTCTGTTCCTTCAAGGTAGCGAAGATGGTCATTAGTAGTAGTTACTAGTTACTAGTCTTGCATGTAGTTCTTGGTCACCAGAACTTGATAATATGTCAATTGCTTGAGAGAATTTGTTTGTCGGAATTATTTATTAATTTTGGAAACTGATACTTGATCATCATTGGACAAATGCTTTTATGCATTTTAGTAATCTAACAGAGCTGTTCCAACATTTTTTGGCCTGACACTCTCTTGGAAGAATTTTTTTAATGGTGAGCTTGATAGGAGTGAAAATCGTATGAATTAAAATAGGAAATGTTTGTAGACACCAGTAGTTTCCCTCTGACCTTGCACAACCCATGTTTTCAGAATTTGTCGTAGCTCTGAACAGTGATAGCTGCAGTTTATGGGCAAATTATTTTCTAATGTAAGTATATATTTGAACAGGCATGATTGTGGGGTGTTTATGATCAAATATGCTGACTTTTATAGCAGAAACCTTGGGCTGTGTTTCAACCAGGTAAGACATGGATCATCCATTTCTGGCAGGGAAAGTAGTTTTTTTTTCTTTTTATTTTGTAGTGTTCAAATATTTTCCTTTCTCCCAAGTCAGTAACTTGGTAAGGGAAAAGTTTTGTCTTGCTGCTAATAATTCATCATGGCAAAATGTTTTTCATGGCATAACAGAGTAGTAATTGGTTGAAATTTCTCAAATTCTTTTTTTTTTTTTTTTAAAAAAAAAGGAATAATCTTTGTACACTGTGTATGGTGTGACAAATAACTAATACAGTAGCAATGTTTCCTTGCTGGAACCTTCTAAAAAATCCAAAGGATGCATATTTTAAGCCTCGTCAAATTGGCAGAGAAGCCTCTTTTTTATGACTATTATTTTTATATGGTTTCGGAATTGAATTTCTCTTCCCATTTGTAGGAACACATGCCCTACTTCCGGCTTAGAACAGCAAAGGAAATCTTGAGATTGAAAGCTGACTGAGCAAAGGAGTGACCATTCATCAGTATTCCAATACTTTCTCATCCATCTATGATTTTCGGCATGAGAAATTGAAAAGATCGTTCATGTCAAATCAGCAGGGCACTTTTGGTGAAGGGCGCTTCACTTTTGTCAATATCTTGACAGTAGCCATTCAAGAGTTCTGGAACTTGTTAGATTGGAGGCTGGACTGACTATCCATATCCGTCCTGATGTCAGAGTACAGCACATTGGTAGACAGGGTAGAATGCAGAAGGTTGTATATGCTTCACTTTTGAACTTTTTTGCACAGTGATGTCAGAGTTCCTCATGTCAAGCGAGTTGAGAGCAATGAAGAAAAGTGAAAATTACTTACGTTTTGATCACTGCAAGCTCTGATTTTATATGATGCAACGTTGTGCTGCATTCATTCTAGACTGTTCGTTTTGAGTATGTTTGGAATCACTAACTTTTAGACCCTTCGAAGGTCTCGTTTGGTAAACATTATAGGATAAAGTATGATAGTATAAGAGGATATGACGTGATAGTATAAAAGAGCCCTATATATTCCCATTCTATACTAAGATCTAGATCTGGTCTAGATCTGTGTTTTTTCTTTTTGCCGTTAAGTTTTTTTTTTTTTTTTGTTTTCCATCATATCTCTGTTGCGGAGACTAATCTTTCGAGCGGGATAGGGTCACAAGGACGATAAAGCTCTTCTTTAAGACTTAAACGTTGTTACTTTCCTATGACTCAGATTCTAACTCGAGATCATTAGTTAAGTTAAAAGAGACTTGTATCATCTCATCCGAACGTTTTTTGTTTTTTTGTCTCAAGTCTAAATACAAATCTAGTCCTCCTCTTCAATATGTTCCAATTGCTTAGGCAAGAGGCAAGGAGCTTGTGAATGGATGGCAGGGAGCAATGGAGCCAATGGCCGCACGAGGGCACCACACAACATTGTGAGGGACTCATGAGTCATGACAATAATATCTCTGACGGGTTTTCATCATATTGGTGATGTTGATCATCTTCTCTGGCGGCTCTCTGGCACTATCGCAACAGGAGTCTGCCTCTTGCCATTTGGGTGGTGGCTGCCAACGCTGGCTATTGTGGAGACATGTATGGAGGAGGAGAGGGAGAAACCTGATCAAGTTTTATCTCTATGGTGGGGGAGGGGATAATTTTATCAGGTTATAACATAATAAAAAAAAGGCTAACTTGTTTATATATAAAAAAAAAAAAAAAAAGGCTACTTGTTAGCGCTATACATAATGCAATCATGTGAGATCATCAAACATAGTTAAATATGTTTTTATCCCGTAAAATGAATGAATTTTGGTTTTGTTCCTTATAAAATTATTTTTGGTTTTTGTCCTCTAAAATCTAAAATCATTATTTTCTGTCCTTACTATCATGTGCGTCTGTTAACTACTTATGTGTCTAACAAAAAGTCATATGCTCATCCCCAATGACCAATGTTTTAAAAATTGGTCTAACCGGAGGATCGGAAAGGAGAGCGGTTCAAGGTTCAACAGATTCAACCGGTTTAATCGATGGTCGAACCGATATATATACACACACATTAATAAAGAGATCAATCAAAAAGTCAAAGAAAAAGTACAGCTTTTAAGATGCATGATAGTTCAGAATATTTAAGTTAGAAGTATGTTAATTTTGATGAGATAATATGTCATAATTGAATAAGATAGTTAATCAAAGATACATATTGAATGGATCCTAATTACTTAACGGGAGCCCTTAGACAAACCGAACTAAAGTCTAAAAGTACGTTCCATTTTTAAAAAAAAATTAAAACAATGAACCGACCGGTCTCAAACCATTTTTACGTTGGTTTAACTGGTTTTAGGCTGGTTGAACCGGGTTTTAGTTGACTTTGCATGGTCAGACTGCTTTCCCGGTTCTCTTGTCATACCAGAACCGAAGAGCACATCGATCGACGGTCCAACCGGTCGAATCGCTCTGGTTGGATTGGTTTTTAAAACACTACAAGTGACATCCAATGACTTCTGTGATGTCATGTTGGCATATGATTCCCCTAAAATTTTCCTTGAATCTTAAAATGAATTATATTTATCTACCTAAAATGAATGTTTTTTTTAAAGCATACCTAAAATGAATGTGAAAGACTAAAAATGGTGATATTAAATTTTAAAGGGATATTGAAAACCAATGAAAAATAATTTTTAGGGATCAAAGCCAATATTTGCTCGTCTTATAGGGACCAAAAGTAGTAATTTCATATTTTAGAGGGATGAAAAACAAAGAAAAAATTTACAGGGACCAAAACCAAAATTCGCTAATTTTCTAGAAACTAAAAACAAACTCAACCCAACATTTAATATGGATATACTATCACCAAATGTAGCCTTCCTTAACTCCTTTCTCCCTGACACATGCTTTTCCAAAGATATTTTGCATTAGGATTAAAGTCGTTATAAAAAAAATCATGCCCAAATACAATTTCCTATGAGCTTTCCTAATCTCCTCAATTGAACCACTCTTGTTCACACCAAGATGGCAAAGTAATTGTTCTTCCCCTTAATGTTCCTACTCAATTGAACGTTTTTTCTGCATCCCTTGTCTATCCATTGCCATGAATTCTCCTCGCATATATTTAGGTGTGTTTGAAAGAGTTTACAAAGAGCTTATAAGAATAACTTATAAAATAAAACTTATATAAGTAACTTATGAAAATAATTTATGATATTTCTATAAGTTCTTTTTAGCTTATTTCAATAAGCTTGTTAGAGAAGCTTATGAAAATAAATTTTTTTTAGTTTATTTGGAAAAAAACTTATTAAATAAGCGCTTAATTAAGTTGTTAACTCAAACACGTCCTTAGTAACACATGATTAAGGTTGAGTTGAATTATATCAGATACGCAATGTGATTTCGATAAATTTTAGCGCCCAATCTCTGTTTCTAAATGCAATGACCTCCGAAGCAATGTGAATACACTTCAATTCTTCATCTTCCAATTCCTCATCACCATCCATTAGCAAACACATCTACTTTTGTTTAGGTCGAGTTTACTCAGATTTTACTCGATTAGACTCGGTAAATGGAATCAAACTGAACCATTTTAATTGATTTAATTCGATTTTGGGTGGATCCCGAACTATCATTACATCCCTACACATATAAGTTAGGGTTAAATATGTTTTTTTCGTCCCCGTAAAATGAACGAATTTTGGTTTTGGTCCCTGTAGGTATTTTACTTTGGTTTTTGTTCCTCTAAAATATAAAATCATTATTTTTGGTCCCTACTGTCATGTGACATCCATTAACTATTTATGTGTCTTCCAGAAAGACATATGGTCATCTTAAGTGACACTCAATGACCTATATGGTGTCTTGTTAGCATATGATTTCCCTAAAATATTTCTTGAACCCTAAAATAAATTATATTTATCTACCCTAAAATGAATGCTAGGGACTAAAAACGGTGATATTAAATTTTAGAAGGATAAAAATCAAAGAAAGACAATTAATAGGATCAAAACCAAAATTTGCCCATTTTATAAAGACCAAAATTAGTAATTTCATATTTTAGAGGGATGAAAACCAAAGAATTTTTTTTACAGGGACCAAAACCAAAATCGACTTATTTTCTAGGGATTAAAAACATATTTAACCCTATAAGTCATTTAGCTATTTATTCAACTGAAATAATTACTATTTCTTATAGTAATAAAAAAAAAGGAAATAAATAGGTACTATTTCATTTCATGTGTAATGGGTATTTAGGGAATCCGAACCCAAAGTCCATGCGGGGCAGCCCAAATACACTGAAGCTTATGACAAAAGGAAAAGAGGAATTTGTTTGGTGATTGAAACCCTCGCTTATAAATAGCCTCTTGTTTCTTCATCCCAAACCCTCTTCCTCTTTGCGCCCTCCCTCCTCACTCGACCCTTGTTTCCAGCCGAGAGAATCTCTGTGCGATTAATCATGTTGGTTTATCAGGACCTCCTCACAGGTAACCCAACCCTCCCCTCCCTCTTTTCTTTTTTCCAATCGTTTTCTCTTTCTTTTCTTTAATTATTCCTTTTTCTTCTTCTGCCTTTCCTTTTGCTTTGCCATATAATATCATGTTATGTTCTGATTACCTATCGCTCTTAGTCCTGATCTATTTGAATCTCACGTAATATTTTGATTCTCTGCTATTGAACTTGTTTTTTCGTGTTTGGATCTGGTGCTTAATTTTTTTTATTGGTCACCTATATATGTAAGTAGTGGGAATCTGATTCATGAAGAGCTATATTAACAGAGTCAGTTGGCTGTAGTTTGTGCGACGAATTTATGTGAATGCGGTTTTTTATTTTATTGTTTATTCCCAATCGACTGTTTAGCCTGTTTTCCTTAACCACACAATTTCTAAAGGTTAATTTTTTAATGCAAGAATTTACTCCTATATAGCATCTATGCCAGTATCAGGTTGGGTGTATGTTGATTGTTGTTTTGCATCATCCTCAGTTGATGTTGAAAGTTCTGAACTTCCAATTTGGAAGACATTTTTTCTTTCTTTCGATTATACTGGGAGAGTGTGAAAGTGAATTGGCAATTTATTGTCTAGGTTCAGCTAGGTTAATTATTTCCTAGACTATTTTTAGTTATGATGATGTAAACTGTCATAAAGGAGTTTTATGCCATTCTATGATCCTTTGCTTATGTATTTGTTTTTTATGTTGGCTGTTTGTTCATATATATTACATTATTTAGGTGATGAGCTTCTCTCGGACTCCTTCCCATATAAGGAAATTGAGAATGGAATGTTGTGGGAAGTTGCTGGAAAGGTCAGTTGAATTCTATCCATTTTTATTATTTTGTTTTATATAATTAGGGGTCGTTTGGAACACCTTGTACGCACTTAAGCGAGTGTATGGAAGAGCTTATGGAAATAGCTTACGACCTTTCTAGAAACTCTTTTTAGCTTATTTCAATAAGCTTATTAGAAAAGCTTATGAAATGAGCTAAAAAGAGTTGATAGGAAGGTGATAAGCTTTCATGTGATAAGCACTTGTTAAATAAATGCTTAATTAAGTTGTTTACCTGCTCATGTTATTGCTTGTTGTGGTGAAATGGATAAGTTAAAAGACTTTTTGTGTGGGGTGTTTGCAGTGGGTTGTTAAAGGAGCAGTTGATGTAGACATTGGTGCAAACCCTTCCGCTGAAGGTGGAGAAGATGAGGGTGTTGATGACCAAACTGTTAAGGTTGTTGACATTGTTGACACATTCAGACTTCAGGTTAGGGCAATAATACCCCTCTACTTCTTTGTTGAATTTTAGTATTTTCTTAGCTTAAGTTGAGAGTATTGGTGTTTTGTTTTAATTATTGCAGGAGCAACCTTCTTTCGACAAGAAGCAGTTTCTTGCCTTCATGAAGAGGTATGTCAAGTTGTTGACACCTAAACTTGATGAAGAGAAGCAAGGGCTGTTTAAAGAACATGTCGGGGGAGCAACTAAATTCCTGCTCTCCAAGATCAGTGATCTTCAGTTGTAAGTGCCAACTGTATATTATGTAATACCTACATATACTGTTGATTCGTTTGGATGAAGCACGTTTACATAATTTGTTTAGTTTTTTTCTTTTTAGTGCTTAGTAATTTTTAAAATCAACTGACACTGAGCTGAACTTCATATGCGCAGTTTTGTTGGGGAGAGCATGCATGATGATGGTAGCTTGGTCTTTGCCTACTACAAGGATGGTGCTACTGATCCTACATTTCTGTACTTTGCATATGCTCTGAAGGAGGTGAAGTGCTAAACGACGTACCTAACTCCGGAGCTCGGTGCTTTTTACTCTGTAGTTCTAGCATCATCTAGTTTTTCTTTCACAATCTACTACAAGTTATTGGGAAATTCCCTTGTGTTTTTGTTCAATGGTATTATTATTATTATTATTGTTACGATTAAACAATCTGACAATTATTAGTGGTGGGAATCTTGTCTGGAGTTTGGACGCCATATTTAATTTATGATTTTTGTTGTTGTGCTAGAAATTTATTCTCTTTTAACATATTGGGTTTACGGACTAGAAATATTTAAGTGAACTTCAGACTATTTCCAAATTGTTTCAGTTTATAGAAAATTGCTCTGCATTTTCAAGTTTTCAAACTTCTGGAACAGTTGTTTATGTTACCAGCGGTAAAAAATTGTCCTATCCAAGGTGGCAAATGGCTGATCCTAGATGTTCTAATTTTGTGGACAGCACTATTGAGAGATTCATGGTATCTCTTGCCAATTCTAATATTTGCATTTGAGTCGATCCTTTTCATTATTGTGTTGTAAATGCACCTCATTAGAAATGGTCATACTGCTTCTCAGCGCAAGACGCCTCCCCTCCCCCATGGATTTGACAGGGCATTCTACACTCAAAAGAAAAGGACGTGTATTTGGAGGGACTTTCCACTCACCATAGCTTGGTCCGTCCTGTATATTTTAGTGCGCCTGGCGCATCTCTGCTCGGCTAACTTTGCTGCGTCTGGTGGATCAAAGCTATGAAGAGTGGAAAGTCACTTTGCTTTTCCTGTCCTAAAGGGCTATTGGGAGTGGAAAAAAAGACCCATTGTGTTAGCTAACTGTCAACACACGATGACCATTTTTTGGGCTAATTGATCAAATTAATTCATTTTTAGAAATTATTTATTAATATAATTTTGTTTAGAAACTATTTATCAAACTAATCCACTTTTCATTTACGTGATATTTTTTATTATTTTTTTCTCTGACATTAAAGACGTTACTTTGATTAGCGTTTTTGGAAAACGTTAGTTGCAGTAGGGTTTTTACCAGATTATGACACGTGGCAAAATCTGATAAAAATAAAAAAACTTTAAAAATTTTACGTTTGGCCGACACTAGAGGTACATCATACGGGTGAAGAAATGTTCACCCGTCTGACACATTTCTTAACACGTCTGAAGCTGAAGATCTTCACCCTCAAACGGGTGAAGAAATGTATCAGACGGGTGAAGATCTTCACCCTCAGACCAGTGAATATTTCTTCACCCGTCGACGGGTGAACGACGGGTTCACCCGTCTGATAGTCTGAAGATCTTCACCCTCAGACGGGTGAAGAAATGCCTCAGGCGGGTGAATATTTCTTCTCCCGTCTAATAGACATATCAGACGGCTATTAGTGTCGGTCTTGATCGACGCTAAACGTAAAAATTTTAAATTTTTTTACATTTTTACTAGATTTTGTCACGTGGCATAATCTGGTAAAAACGCTACTGACAGTAGCGTTTTCTAAAAACGCTAGTCAAAGTAGCGTCTTTGATGTCAGAAAAAAATAATAAAAAATATCACGTTGGCGAAAAGTGGGTTAGTTTGGTAAATAGTTTCAAAACAAGATTATATTGATAAATAATTTTTAAAAATGGATTAGTTTGGTTAATTAGCCCCATGTTTTTAGTTTTTATAAAATATAATAGAAGGCGTAGTTATTTTATTGTATTGGGTGGTCATTCCCTCAATTACCAAATGTTGTTAAGGGACAATGCAATTCCCACCAACATCGTGGCTTCGCTGTTTGTTTTTTTTTTTATCAAGACAAAACATTCAAAGAGGGCTTCGCTGTTTAGGCCATTGTTTACTAAAGTAACAATGAAATTAAGCACCCTCCTAAAAATCCTTCTCAGTTCCATTGCATTGTTGTCATCATCATTTTATGGTGAAGTCTTAAAGCTTTGTTAATCATAGTACTTGAAATACCCACACGGGTCCCTTGTCTATCGTAACAAACGGTTAAATTCTTCTTTTCCTAAAATGGAAAATAAAATAAAATGCATGGGCAAATAGTTTGGCATTTTGGCGGTGACTAAGATTATAAACAGAGAAACGCTCGTGCTCGCATGATTTTCAGAGCCATAGCAAACAAACAAGAAGCTCAAATCTTTGATATTTAGAGCGTGCGCCTATGCCTTTATAGAATTATAGAATATATAAATAACTCAACAGAATGGGATGGACATCCCATGCTGTTTGATCCTTCTCGACAGCTGCAGCCAGGACTCACCTTGCCAATCCCCCTCTCTGGCCAGCATCCAATGCCCCCTCCGCGTGAATAATAATACTTCTACTATTCATTTTGATATTTTTTTTTTGTGGTAATCATGATATAGGTATGAAGTATCCACCATCGTTAGTAGTGATTAATTCCTGTCGGGGAATCTGTTGGACACACAAAGTGAGTTCTTCCCTATCAACCAGGTTTTCTCCATACACAAGAGCCAGGATTCGAATCTCTGATTACTTGTTTAAGATGTTCGAGTCCCTTACCACTCGGATCGATCACATGTTGGTAAGATTTATTTTGATATAAATATTAATTACTATGTTGTGATACTTATATAGAAAGAGTAATATTATCTGTAAAATAAATTTGTATAGCTTTTTCAATAATTAATTATTGGATTTAATTGTTATACATTATTAGTGTAAAAAAAATTATACTGACAATCAATCATAAATTTATACATTATTAAAAATATTTAATTATTATAATAATTACCTTAAAAGTCACATGTAGGATTTTTATTTGATTCTTATAATAATTACCTTAAAAATGTTTGACTCTTAGAATATAATCATTTTCAGATGGGTGTTGGATACATGTACTCCACCACTTTCATTCTGTATTTGAGAAGTGTTGACTAGCATATTCTGCTACTCTCCCAATTCTATCTAGAAAATTTATTTATTTTTAAGTATTTTGTAATTAGCTTCTTAATTTTTCAATATGCATGGAAGAACAATAATATATATATAGAAGGGGACAGAAATAAAGAAAAAATAACAAGAAAAACTAATTAAATATTTTTTGAAGATAAAATAATCATATAAACTAATTAAACTTGGAGTCGTTAATAATTTTCATTGATTTGCCTTCCATATAAAAAAATACCTTTTTCACACATATTTGTGGACTTAATTGATATGCATTATCAGTATAATTGTGTAGAAAATTTTTACACTGTCAATCAATCAGAAATTGTGACATAAGCTAAAATGTTTGACTATTATCTTACGTATTTTAAAAGTCACTCATACTATATTTTCTGATCTGATTAATTGACGGTATATAACAATTAAATTATATATTTATTTTATAATAAATTTATAACAAGTCAATGAGAATAATACATTTTAGACTACTTAATTTATCCTTCATTGCAACGTGGAAAAATAAAATATTACCAATAATTTAAACATGAAAAACAAATAAAACTCACGAGTTTAAACTTATTCTATGATGAGGAGCAAAATATGATTGTGTCTCACGGATTCGGTCATTGGTTGAGGTTCCCTCAGGCTCAAGCTTTCATCATTAATTGAAGAAGGGTTTTTTCGTGCTTATTGAAAAAGGGTTTGATAAGTCCATGGCATGGTTAACAATTATTAGTTATATATAACTCGACACATTATGTCATTGGAAGCTGTTGTACGAAATGTCCCCTCTAATATGAAAGAAACGTACCAAAATGCGAGACATAATACAATCATAATGCATGACCATATTTGTTATAGTTTTGGTGCGATCAACTTTTTTCCTTGTTAGAATAAATATTATTTCTCTATTTTAAATTTAAATTGGCAATCCTTTCCCGTTTGTTTGATGCAAGATGCGCTTTTTTTTCGGTGTTTAATGCAAGATGCGCTTTTATTATTTGTAAAAATAGCACAAATATGTTGAGCATAGGAATTTCACAAAAGCTATAAAAAAATGAGAGAGAAAAAAATTAAGAAAAATAATATAATTTGGATGAAATAAAATATGGATTTAATTGATATATATTATTAGTGTAAAGATTTTTTACATAAACAACCAATCAGAATTTGCCACATAAGTTAAAATATTGATTCTTATCCTAACTACCTTAAAAGTCACATACATCATAATTTCTGATTGGTTGTCAGTGTAAAAAAATTTTATACTGATAGTGCATAACAATTAAACTCATAAAATAAAGAGTTTTATTTTGACATATCGAGAGTATAAAGTTTTCTACCGTGTCAATCAATCATACATAATTCATAACGAGGTTACTATAAAAATTAAACATTTTTAATCATATAATAATATATGATTTGTTGTAAGTGTAAAAATTATTTACTCTGACACTGCATTGTAATTAAATTCTAAAGTAAAATGTGAGGGATTTTATATATGAGTTTAATTACAATATATTGTCAGCGTAAATTTTTTTACACTGTCAATCAATCGCAAATTATGGTATGAATGACTTTTAAAGTAGTTGGGATAAGAGTCAAACATTTTTATGTGATAATTTATGATTGATTGACAATATAAAAGATCTTTATTCTGTCATTCTTAAAATTTGGATTTGGGCCTAACTCAACCCCGAAAGCTAGTTTATGGGATGAGGGTTGCCTCTTACTTATAAGCATTTTTTTGAATTAAGTGACACCAGATCTCTTTGTTAGCAATTTTAAAGAGGAACTGTATATCTTAATGTAAAAAAAAGAAGTAAATCATCATTTTGATCCCTGAAAGTGTGAGACGTTGTCTGTTTAATCCCTAAAAGTAGTTAAATTATGAAAAAATCCTTGAATGTTAATTTCGTTAGACTAACTTGACTGACGAAATTAACATTGAGGGACTAACTTGACTGACAAAATTAACATTGAGGGACTTTTTCATAATTTAACTGCTTCCAGGAATTAAATTGATAGCGGCTCATATTTTCAGGGACCAAAATGATAGCGGCTCATATTTTCAGGGACCAAAATGATGATTTATCCTTAAAAAAAAAAAAAAAAGACATACTTATTGCATGACCTTGATACATTTTAGTATTAAGGAATTAGAATTATTTTTGTTTAAGAATTAAACTTTGAACTCAAGTTAAAGTAACGAATGGTACTTCCTTAAGTTAAAAATATTGGTAATCGGTATTTTAAGAATGAGTACTAGCTAAAGAATTAAAAATATATTATTTTATTTTTAAAAATATATTATTAAAAAGCTGAAAATATCACTTTTTTTATGTAATGAAAATACCACTTTTCAATCCACTAGTTTTATAAAAAATTATCTATATCAATTCCTTAACTATTTATCTGTAACCCCTTGATTTTATTTTACTTTGATAAAAAAAAAGAACCAAGCAATATAAAAATACAAATTGTAAAATAATTTTAAAGTTTTATAATAGAATTTAATTGCTATGCACTGTCAGTGTAAAGTTTTTACACTGACAACCAATCAGAAATCATGGTGTGTGTGTAACTTTTAAGATAGTTAGGATAAGAATCAAACACTTTAGCTTATGTGACAATTTCTAATTGATTGTCTGTGTAAAAAAAATTTTTATACTGACAATATATATCAATTAAATCTTTTATAATATTATAATGTGTCATGTGATGTCATGTGGTATTGTTTTTTTTTTTTTTTTGAGGAAAAAAAATTTAAAAATATTGTTTTAGTGTCATGTGATGTCATGTTGTATTGTTGGTGGGTGAAAATTAAAGGAAGTTTTGGGGGAAAAGGCTTGATTTCGTCATGCCCGTTTTAATATTTTTTAAAAATATATTAGTATTTAATTATTATTATCTTATATTTTTCATCCAATCATATATATCAATTAAATCTTTTATAATATTATAATATGTCATGTGATGTCATGTCTCAAAAAAAAAAAACTTAAAAATATTGTTTTAGTGTCATGTGATGTCATGTTGTATTGTTGATGGGTGAAAATTGAAGGAAGTTTTGGGGGAAAAGGCTTGATTTCGTCATGCCCGTTTTAATATTTTTTAAAAATATATTAGTATTTTATTATTATTATCTTATATTTTTCATTCGACAGATACAATAAGTATATCTCATCCATCGGCGCCTACTCTCTCTCTCTTGTTTCTGTGCCAAACCCATTTTCTTCACTCAGACGCACACACGAATACAAAGGCAAAGGCAAAGGCAAATATTCGAAACAACGCTTTCCAATCGTTTTGGGATTTTTGCTTTTTAATTTTGAGATCTGAATCGCTATCCAACTTTGCCGATCATCATTTCCCAAACGCAGATCTCGATTCTCATTCCTCGCTGCATTCTCCATTGATTCCATTCACTTGAATTTCTCACTTCCATGTTCTTCTTCGGATTCGGATTCTCCCCTCATCGTGAGTACTGTTATTTTTTGCTATGTTCGGATATCATTTTATTTTACTTTTCAATTTTGTTTTATTATTATTATTATTATTATTGCGATGATGATAGTTTCCAAATCCAACGTGCGTGTGGTTTGGTTTGTGCGAAGCGTGTGTAAACAGATCTTGAAAATTGGCGCCCCAAAGACGCTCCCAGCGCCACACGGGTGGCCAGATGCAGCAGAGCAATGCTGCCGCCACTGCTCTGTACGACCACGCCGCCGCCGCCGCCGATGCTGGCGATGCCGTTATGGCGCGGTGGTTGCAATCTGCCGGGTTGCAGCATCTGGCCTCTCCATTGGCTTCCACTGGTATCGATCAACGTCTCCTCCCCAATCTTCACATGCAGGTATTCTCACCTCTCTATTACTTTCAATAACCACTTCTCCTTTGTAGTTAACTTTTCAGTTTCTCCCTGTTTTAAATACTAATTGTGAATTTGTTATTTTCCTTTATTGTTTATTTTTGTCCATTTTCTTTTATGTGGCACTCTCTGCCGTGGGACAATATTGTCAACTTGAAGTTCTGTGTCGGTTTCTTTGTAAGTTGAGATGATCGCATGGATATTGGATACATGTACTTCCCCATTCATTCGTGTATTTAATAAGTGTTGACCACTATATTCTGCTACTCTCCCAATTATTATTATTATTATTAGTAGTAGTAGTAGGAGAATGTAAGGGCATTGGTTTTAGGGTGTCTAGAGAAGTAAGTTTTCATTGAAAAATTGTATTTTTAACATATCGAGAAATGATGTATACAGATTCTTAATGGAAACTTTCCATTTCTTGATTCCTTAACCAATGTCATTAGGGTACTGGTTAGCAAGACCCTTATTATTATTACTATAGAAAGGATGTTTAGTTTACTGTGTGTATGGCTTTCATATTTTGGAAAAATTTGTGTAAGTTATAATTTTGCATCACTTGCCTATATCACTCAATGAAGTTTGGGCAGTCATTCATTTTGAGGGATAATATCTTTTATCTTTCATTAGAAGCTTACATTGACTGTAGTATTAGTACAGGTTGAACTTGCTAAATGTTGCTAATTTTTTTCTGTTATTGTATATGATGGTTAGCCTATGTGATGACTTAGATGAACATGATACTGTCATAGGGTTATGGAGCACAGTCTGCGGAAGAAAAGCAAAGGCTTTTTAAGTTGATGAGAAACCTCAATTTTAATGGGGATTCTGGTTCAGAGCCTTACACGCCCACTGCCCAAACTTTTGGTGCAGTGGCTGCATCAGATGGGTTTTATTCTCCCGAGTTCAGAGGGGATTTTGGAGCGGGGCTTTTGGATCTTCATGCTATGGATGATACAGAGCTTTTGTCCGAGGTATGATTTATATGCTAGTTACCTGTTCATTCAAGTAAACCAATACACTACAGATTCCTTTTCTACAGTTTATAGAGATAATATGTTCTACTTGAAATGCTGTCTTCTGTGTATCAGAGAAGATTACCCGTGTTATTAGCAGTTGTTATGAAAAGTTTAGCAACTTTATAAACCATGTTATGTAACTGTTTGTTTCGGTGATGGTGAAAAATCTGTTATATAACAGACTATTTGGACAATTATCTTGGATTTGAATGTCTGAACCTTTAAACTATAGCACTTCTGTTTCAATTCTGTTACTTTTTTATACGCACATTTATTCTCATTGAGCCCTTGTATTGCCGCATTTAACATAACTTTCATGCATTAGTAGTACAAGTATCTGTGCTTGCATTTGTTGTATTGGCTCTGATTTATTTCCTCTGATCAGCATGTTATTTCAGAACCCTTTGAGCCATCACCCTTCATGCCTGGAGGTACCAGAGAATCTGAAGATGACTACAATCCAATCGGCAGCAAGCAGGAAAGAGAACCAGATGCTGATGCGTCACTTTTTTTACCTATGAATGAAAAAGAGAGCAATGCCAGAGAAAATAATGTCGCTAAAATTAAAGTTGTGGTATGTTAAACATAAGTAACCTTTACAATCCATACTTACATGTTAAAACATATAGATAGAATGATTTGATTATTAATTCCTACATGTTAATTTTCAGGCTCATTTTGAAGCTTTTCATTATTGAATTTAGATGTATTTTTGGATTCATTAACATTTGAAGGAGATTTGTAGTTAATCTACTTAAAACAAAATTTTGAAAAATTTGCTTTTTAATGCATCTTTTAGGTACGCAAAAGACCTTTAAATAAGAAGGAGCTTGCTAAGAAGGAGGATGATATTGTAACTGTATATGACAATGCATATTTGACAGTCCATGAACCCAAACTAAAGGTTTGTTTATGTTGCACTGAAGCACTATATTTACCATTTATAACGATATCAGTTCAAGGTTGAATTAATGCTGACTCGATATTTAGTTCTACTTTACTTTTCTTATTTCTATTTCCTGTTCAAAGATCTGATTGTTTGTTCTATGATGAAAAGGTTGATTTGACAGCTTATGTGGAGAAGCATGAGTTTTGTTTTGACGCTGTTCTTGATGAGCATGTGACCAATGCCGAAGTAAGGCAGCTCCTTATCAAAGATTGAATTGTATTGCTGTTTATCAATTTAATTAACCTTTTTCTTCAATAGTTTTGACATCATCATTTGGCTTGTTCGTTGTTGGTATTTGATGTTTATGGAAGTTATTGCTTGCCTCTGTCTTGGCATTGAATTGTTAATCTAAGGCTTGGTTGCTTTGTTATAACAGGTATATCGAGTTACAGTAGAACCAATAATTCCTACAATATTTGAGAGGACCAAAGCTACCTGTTTTGCTTATGGTCAAACAGGTGAGAAATTATTGTTCCCTGTTCATAATCATACCTGTACATGACGATAAACGTAATCCAATCTTACATTTCGAACCTTTTAGTTTTTTCAGTATTCTATTTCTTTATGTATCTGCCTCTTTTTTGTTTACTTTTTCCTTTTTTCTTTATTTCTTTAGTGGTTTGTTCATATATCCGAGCAGTCATTGATGGTTCTTGATGCTGTCAGTGGCTGAACATATTGACAAGGTTAGAAAAGGAAAGGATAGGGATCAGTTCTTTTCTTTTTCTTACTTGTGCAGTGCTGTTCCTGTCTGGCACGTGAAACATGGACCAATGTATTTAACATCTCAAAATTATTATGGTAATGTAGTAACGTACTCATTTTCTGGCTAGATTTGGAGGCTATTGATGGCCTTGGCCTTATAGTATTTGTGGTAGATGCAATTACAGAAATAATTGAAGGTAGATGCAACTACACAAGTAATTAAAGGTTTAAAAGTGTGTCAAACTGCTTTATTCTGGGAAAACTGCTCTTTTCCTTGAGGCAGAATTGTAATTGTTGACACCGTATATATATATTTGTTCATTCATGTTCCATAGCTGCTGCTTGATCGTCGTATAGCTGCTCCATCACTTTCATTCGTTACTGTGATCAGTGTGATGCTAATAGTGTTTTACTTTCAGGAAGTGGCAAAACGTACACGATGCAACCATTACCACTCAGAGCTGCAGAAGACCTTGTTAGGCAGTTGCATCAGCCAGTTTACCGGAATCAGAGATTTAAATTGTGGCTTAGCTACTTTGAGATATATGGTGGAAAACTTTTTGATCTTCTTAGTGACAGAAAGTGGGTATTTCTTTCCTTTATCTGTGTGCGTGTGATCTGTTTTGATCTTTCATATCATCACACTTGGTGGGAGTATTAGTTTAAATGCATATAATGATGGTGTCATAGTGCTGTTTGTATTTTGTCATTAAGGCATTAAGCCTTTCGTATGAATGCTTTTATTTGTGATCTGAGCCTTACCAACATCAAGCAGCACAAGCAATTCCGATGTACTCTGAGAGTACTACACTCATTCTACCAAAAACCATAACTATTTACGCCATTGGATTGTTCTTAAAATATTATATGGGAGTGAAATCACTCACAAATCTTTTCTTTCAAAACGGACTGCTTTAGGAAATAAACTAATAGGGTTTATCCCATGGATAGGTTAGTTTAAGGGACCTATTCACATATATATATATAAAAAAATGTTAATACTGCATTTTGATAATAAACTTTATATCAAATCTCAACCTTAAGATTATTTCAGTATACCTAATAGTTTTTCCAAGCAGCACTAACTTCATCCTATATCAATTATGAATTTTAAGTTTATTTTCGGCTGTATACGATTGTACATATCTATCTGTCCAAAATAATATGTTTACTGATGTTGTGTTGCTTACTCAATGCATAGCCTGCATGTAATATATGCCTTTAGGTGCAGGGTTTGTTAATAGATTGCTAAGTGGCTGTGTTTGTTTCTCTGTGAATAGGAAACTCTGCATGAGAGAAGATGGACGGCAGCAAGTTTGCATTGTAGGGCTGCAAGAATTTGAAGTTTCTGATGTACAGATTGTTAAAGAATTCATTGAAAAGGGGAATGCTGCAAGAACTACTGGATCCACTGGTGCTAATGAGGAGTCCTCTAGGTCACATGCTATCTTGCAATTGGTTGTAAAGAGGCACAATGAGGTAAAAGAGAGCAAGCGGAACAATGATGTAAATGAGGCGAAAAGTGGGAAGGTTGTGGGGAAGATTTCTTTCATTGATCTTGCTGGAAGTGAAAGAGGTGCTGACACTACTGACAATGACCGTCAAACACGGTACTTTTGCCATTATATTATCTGTGCCTCAAAAACCAACTGCTTCCATGGGAGCTTCTAGATTGTTTTATGCATGTTTAGAATTTTTTTTTCACGCCTCATTTTAAAAAAAATTAGCATAATATTAAGCTTGGTCATTATTGTAAATCTTTATGGAAGTGTTGATAAAAGCTCCCTTTTCTTTTCTTTTTAGTTTGTTTACTCTTTCTTTCTCTTCCTTGTCTACGTTAAAAATGAAAACAGCAGTAGGAAATTTAAACCATTCTAATTAGAAAAGGTAAATGAAACTTGCTAATTTTTTTTCATTGTAGCTACTATTATTTATGTTTGATATTATTGTGAACATAATAAAAATGTAAACTTCAATGTAGTATATATCATATATGTAATTTTGAGTTTTCTATCTTACTTCTCGAGTTATTGCTTTGCTGTTTTTCAAAGTTGAAACTTGAAACTAGATTTAGTATAATAAAAGAGAAATTTAAAAGTGTATGTTTGTTTATTTGTTGTTGAAGTTTTAGTATGTCGTTTTCATACAACTCCTGTAGGAATGGATCCTCTCATATAAAGTTTTCACATGACCGTCATGTGAAGAGAGAGATAGACACAAATTTTAAATAGTAGGACCCTCTTAAATTGTGTGGGACCATGTGGTAGGTTTTTCGTGTGTATCTTTCTCCACACAACCTTATTATGTGAAAATTTGACACGAGCGGATCCATTCCAACTGCTATATGTGGCTTGGTTTCAATCATTATTTCCTTGAGTTCCTTTTGTCCCTGCGTTGTGTCAATTTTTCTTGTTCAGTTCAAGCACTTCTTATAGTAACAAATCTCTTCACTTTGGCCACTTAATGTATATTTTTTCCTATAGGATTGAAGGAGCAGAAATTAATAAGAGCCTTTTGGCTTTGAAGGAGTGCATTCGTGCTTTGGACAATGACCAGATCCATATTCCTTTTCGTGGAAGCAAACTTACAGAAGTGCTTCGTGACTCCTTTGTTGGCAATTCAAAGACTGTTATGATATCTTGTATATCTCCAAATGCTGGGTCTTGTGAGCATACACTTAATACCCTGAGATATGCAGATCGGTATGTGTTTCCTTATTTAGAGCTTAACATTATGTTCATAACAGGGTGTCTCCTTTCACCATGCGCATGCATTTTTGCAGTGTTAACTGTTTCATCATAATGTGAACAGTGTTAAAAGTCTATCCAGAAGTGGAAATCCTAGAAAGGACCAGGCCCCGAATCCAGTACTGCAAACAAATAAGGAGGTTTTATCCACATCATCCATTCCAGCTAGTGTTGGTGCAGAGGATTTTAATGATCAACGTCAAGAGGTGAAAACAGTGGATTTGGGCCGGAAAGTTGTTGAAAAGGAAAATTCTTTGTACAGCTCTGCTGCTGATGTTGACAAACAGCCATCACGTTTTTCTTCAAGTTATCTATTCCATGGGCGAGAGGATAAAGGCTTGGCTTTTGCCTCAATGGACAGGGAGAAGTTTGAGGTGAACAATTCTAACAGTGATTCTACCAGTCAAAAGATCAATTCTTATTCCCAAAATGTTACAGATCAGAAAGTGCAAAAGGTGTCTCCCCCATGCAGAAAAGGGTCTTCTAAGGATGAGAAGTCTGAAAGGTCTGCAAACTGGTTAAAATGGGATGCCAATGGTTCTGACCGCTTCACCACAAGCTCCAAGCAGCAGAGCACAGGTAATTATAACACAGTTACCACTGGATCCAGGCAGCCTGAAACAGAATCCTCTCCTGATGGGAATATCAGTGCAATACTTGAGGTTTGTCAATTATTCTGAACTACCCTCTGTACAAGTTTTCAGTTGAATGGGAAACTTGTTTATGCTATCTGTTTAATTTCTTTATTATACTTTTGCAGGAGGAAGAAGCACTAATTACTGCTCATAGGAAAGAAATTGAGGACACAATGGAGATTGTTCGTGAAGTGAGTTATTGCATGTTTTTCTTTAGCTTAACGTTGTTATGGAATTTATTTTCTAATTGTTTTTTGTCAGGTCACTTCAGTCAGGGCTTGAGTTTTTGTGCTGCAAATGCGTCAATTTGTTTCTTCAATAGAATAAAAAAAGAAAGTGGAGTTTTTAAATTTCATAAAACTGCTGTTATAAATAATAATAATTATAATAATCAGATAATTACTACACTATTTATAACCTTTTTTTTCTAGATATTTGAAAGAGAATAGAGGAGTTTTGAATCTTTAAATAAGTAGTCACTTACTATCTATAACTACGTTTTAGGTTGTGGTTTGTATCTTGAAGACACCATGAAACCAAACCTTTTTCTAAGGCATATATGTATTGATTAATATTTATATAGATGAGATGTCAAACCTTCAACTTTCAGTATTTTTAAGCGGTTGCACATTGATGCAAGGTAGTTATGCATGCATGTATGCCTGTAACAA
Organism: Ammopiptanthus mongolicus; assembly: GCA_039655645.1. Lineage (NCBI taxonomy): Eukaryota > Viridiplantae > Streptophyta > Magnoliopsida > Fabales > Fabaceae > Ammopiptanthus > Ammopiptanthus mongolicus. The sequence continues at coordinate 77,040,490 of CM077350.1, read as the reverse complement.
TGGTGCGTGATGGCCAAAAAAACATTTTGGAAGGCTGCAGGGTCTTGAGGAATGGTCTGATATGATGTGTTTGCCTGCTGTTCTTGTATTTTCAAGAGCATGAGTTATTATTATAGCTGCAACATGTTGTATTAAAAATAAAAAAAAGCCCTTAGTGTGCTTGTCTCTAAAGTGTGGAAGTAAGGTATATCCATCCTTAGATCATTTAGTGGGCTGAGATAACCATCCACTTTATCAAACTAAGGTATATTCATCCTTAGATCATTTGGTGGATTAAGATCACTATACACCTTATAAAATTATGGTCACCTTTACTTATTCATTTTAGTGACACTCAGTTTTAGAGGAAACTTTTCTGTGTGTCACACTTGTTTAACATTTGCAGTCGAGTTATTTTGGTATACAAATATTTCGCTTACTTAACTTTCCCCCCGCCTCTATTTTGGGTATAAAAGGCGATGCAGCTTTTGATATAGCTGTTCGCTCTGCTTCGCTTCTAATTATATTTTAGTAATGGTTCTTGTTGGTGCTCATCTTGTTCTGCTTTTGGTTTTTAGGAAATGAAACTATTGGCAGAAGTGGACCAGCCGGGAAGCCTTATTGACAACTACGTAACCCAGTTGAGTTTTCTGCTTTCTCGCAAAGCAGCTAGTCTCGTCAGTCTTCAAGCTCGCCTCGCAAGATTCCAACATCGGCTTAAAGAACAGGAGATACTAAGTAGAAAAAGAGTACCCCGTTAAGAGACCGCTGTCTCTTATTCAATGTTAATGATGTGTATTTTCTCGATGTAATTTCTATCGTGTTTATTAGCAATATAGTTTAAAAGGTTTTGTTTATTGGGTCTCTTTTGTTAGATATTCAAATTAAAGTTGGTTAAATGTATATTTGTCCCGTGTGATACTATGACCACCTCTGTTTGCAAATTAGATTTAATTTTGATGCCCTATAGTGAAATAATTTTGCACTATCATCTAGTCCTTTGTTGTTGCTAATTAAAACCAGGAAAAAAAAAAAAAGTTTATCACACTTTACATTGACATCTGATTAAATGTAAACTCCTGCAAATTTGGTATAATGTTGACGCATTAAACCTTTTATTTAGGACAAAAGGTTGTGCTTTTTCGAAACACGGTGTTGGCTTTATCCTCGTTTGCTGGTGGCTTGGTCGACAGAGATAGTTCCGGTATAAATATCTCCAGTGGAGAATGACATTGGGAGGGCTAAATATCATTTACACGAAAATTTAAAGATTTGCATTGAAAATTTTGGAGGAGATCAATGGTATACGTGACTGGTGGGAGTAACCTACAGCAACAGGAGCTGCTGGTGAGTTGTGTTGTGCCTCCAAAGATGGGCAGGTAAGTAGTAACCATCTCCTGCACATGATGAGAAGGAAACGCTTCTTGTCAGTTGGCACAGCGTCTTTTGTGGATCTTCTGTGTGAGCAAGATTCACCTTGTCACTTGGTTACTGTCATGTGACGCCAGAGCAGAGATTGAAATCTCTGCTAGTTTACACTCTGCCACTGAATACGCAACCATACATCAAAAACATTGTACGGATTTAAATTTGAGAAACAATTTTTAAACATCAGAGATATCATACTGTATCCCTTTATTTTTGTGATATATTTTTAAATTATGTGTACGTAAAAAAGATAAAAAATAAAAAATAAAAATAAATACATATGATATCCAAATTTTAACTAACATAATCCTAAATTTTCTCTTTAAACTACCTGGGTATTGAAAATCATTTTGAAGCTATCACTTACTATATTGAACATGTCTCCATGTTCCCCTGTCGAGGATCTACGTAATACCGTGGAAGTTGGACAAAACCCAGGGACCGGTCCACTGGGCAGAGGGCACGCGTGGTAGCATACAGTTTCCGCGTCCTGCAAATTACAAACTACATAGCGGCTGCATAATAAAAGTATAAAACCATACTTTCTTAATAATTCTCCTACTTGCTGAGCTTCATTTGTTTTAGATTTTGTAATAACAAAATCATGTCATTAATTATGTTTGAGAAAAACTCCTCTTACATAAATTTTTTTAAAAAGTGTTTTTCTCATGTTTAGGGTAGAATTAATCTCAATAAAATAGGTTAAAACTAATTTTACTTATTAAATAAAGAAAATATAGAATATTTTTATTTGTATTAGGAGAATTAATAGAATTTTTTTGTAGAAAGATATATCAAACCTGTTGTGGGATTTGTATACTAACCTTGGGTATCAAATTTGTCATTCTAGGTATTTTATAATATAATAATACAAACTGTTTACCCAAATGAACCGTATAGCTGTAAGCCTGAAAGTATGCATAAAACGTCAACAACAACAACAACACACCCACAAAAGTAAGAGAAAGCCATGGTCCCCCACCATATATGCACCGACAAAACCCTCTTTCGCCAATCACCACACATCTCAACTTCAAATTTCCACACAACATTTGACCCATCGATCTTTAACTCCTTTTGGATTTAAATGAAGTCCCAATTTTGCACAAATAATAACATAGGCTCTACAGTTTTCACAAAACAAATACACCACAATCGAAGTGCAGAGGAAAGAAAATGAAAAATGGTATAAATAACACACAAAAAGAACGCGTTAATTTACTTATGGAAATTGAAAGGTAAAAAAAGAAAGCAATTTAATTCAACCTTGTATTCTCTTCTCTGTAATTGGGACTGTCTACAACAACCTCGTAACTAGCACATCTGGTCCGACATGGATGGATGGATATTATTATGTGAATTCCATGGTTGATACTACACTAAACAAGAGAGAGAATAGTAGGGAAATGTATTCCCAGAGGGAGGGAGGGAATCCATATAGAGTTAGTAGTAGTAGGGTAGGTGTAAGAAGCAGATCCAGAAACAGAAACCAGTTTGACTTTCATTCGTCGGAATCACCGCCGCCGAAGATGGAGACCCGGTTGTACAAAAGGAAGAGAATAAGGAGGAGGAAGAGGGCGACGCCCACGGGCGACCCACTAACCCGGTGGATGCTGTCGGGTTCGCCGGTGGTAAAGATGGCGGAGATGAATGAGCCACGATCGGAGGAGAGGAAGTGGATGGTGAGGAGGAGGATAATGGGGAGGAGGAGGAGACCGACGGGGCTTAACAGCTCAGAGATAGCTTCGGTGATAGCTTCGCCCTGGTCACCAAGAAGGAAGGGGACAACCACCACAATGGCTACCACTACTGCTAAAAGGATCCCATGGGGTGCACCTCTTTCTTCTATCATCTTCCAATTCAAAACGCTTTCTCTACGTCTTTCGCAGACTTCTCAGTTTTCACACACACAAAAGATATAGATATATATTATATTTGTTTTGTTTTGTTTTGTTTTCTATCAAATCAAATATGTCATGTAATGTGTGTTCTTGTGCTATGGTCTTAAAATAAGTGCTGCTTGCGGGATGGGACGCGTATGTTTCCAAATTAGTTTTCTTTTTCTTTTTGTTTTTTTACTTGTTTGAGCAGTGTTTGAACTTGCATGCCATGTGCTAGGAAAATTCAAAAGGAGAAAGTTAGTGTTTGTGTGTGAGGAAGGTTCATACTTAGGTTGTGCTGTGGACCTAAATTGACTGCAAAGGGTTTTCCAAGTTGGGCCGAGGGTAGCTTACCCGTGCTTCAAGTGAACCAGACCATCCCCCACAAAATAGAGACTTGGCCCCTTGGCCGGGTCTTCAATTTCAAACACGACAAAAACTTTTGTCAGATTGGTTAATGGTTTACACTTTAATAAAGACACGTTTGGTACACCCAAGTCTCCCTCTCTCTCTCTCTCTCTCTCTCATATATATATATATATATATATATATATATATATTCCAAATTGATCATCGACAAAAAATCACGGTGATATTTTGGTCCCTAATAAATGAAAAATACCAATTTGATCCTCAGGAATGTAAAATATGGGTCAAAATAGTCTCTGACAGAGACTAAAATGTCTCAAAAAATGATCCTAAAAAGATCAATTTGATCCGCATTTTACATTCTTGAGGAACAAATTGGTATTTTTCATTTTCAAGGACCAAAATGTCAACGTGTTTTTTTGGTAAGGACCAATTTGAGTCTTTACTCTAGTATATATAATAGATGGGAAAAAGCTCATCTAAAATGAAACGTAAGTAAGTAAGGGTGTACTTGTCTTTGATTAATTAAAGTAGGTTGCCATCTCATTGCACTTTAACTAATCAAGGGTGGTAGTACAACCTTATTTTCTCACTTTACACTTTTACTCACTTTAGAAGAGTCTAATCCTAAAAGATGCATCAAGTGACAACTATTTTTATATGCGAGTGAGATGAGTTATTCTCAGTCATAGGACTTTTTTAAGTGATCATATGACTATTAACTAACTTTTAATAATCTTAGTGATCCAGATTTGCCCGTCTCACTTTCATAAAAATATTTTTCTCACTATATATGCCCCCTTAACCATTCAACTGCATCTGGATGGTCAATATTCAAAGTTATTTAATGGTCATATGACCACCTAAAAAGTCATGTACATTTATCTTTTAATCATACTCATTCAAATAAGATCCAATGGTCTATATTTATTGTTTACATGTCTCGCAAATCACAATGTTCTCACCTGAGTAGCTCCGCTATATATAATGAGAACACGTTGCATTTTAAGAAGGTCATATATGAATGATCAAAATTAAAAGTTATTTAAGGTCACATGCTTTTATCTTTTAAGTTAGGTCATTCAAATACCAATGGTCAATATTGGTTGTTTTGATGCTTTGATATGGTGTGTGTGTGTGTCTTTCGAGTCTTAAAATGTGTAAATAGATCCTTAAATTTCTTAAAATGTGCAAAGTGGTATATAATTAGGATAAACTTTAATCTTTCGATGGATAATGTTAATTGTTGATAAGGAAAAATTCAAAATATACTCTTTTAACTTTGTTTCATACACGCTTTGAGTCTTCAACTTTTAAAAATGTGATGGACATCTTTAAACACGGGTTTTTTACACAAGTAGTGCCATTTGGTTGCATAATTATGGGAGTAGTGTAGTTTTAGAAAAATTTATCAAAGAGGGGTAAGTCGTAGCTAAGATTAACGAATTACCAATAAAAGTCGTATATCAAATATACGATTTACTTTAATAATAATTAAACCAAAGAAGTGTTACACAAAACATACAACTTCTAAATTTTTTTTTTTTTTATTTTCAAACGTAAAAAGGCTAGTCGTATTTAGGAACCACGATTACCTCTTTTCCTTTTTAATTTTGTGCCTAAGTCATTGGTCTTAGCCACGACTTTGGGTTTTATTTTTAAAAAAAAAAAAATAGCTAAGACGTGTGCCTTGTAAAAGACTGTCATGCTTTATAATTTTTTTAATATAAATATGGGCAAGTCGTAAGAGCATCTTCAATAGGGTTGCACTACTTGTGTAAAAAACTACAGTACTCTCGTAATTGTGCAACCAAATTGCAGTACTTGTGTAAAAAACCCCTTTTAAGGACAATGAAATGTTATATTTGCTTTGTAGTCCTTATGTTTTATTAAAAGGGAGCTATTCAATAATACAACTTTATTCCATTCATAAGCAGAGACACGTTAGTGATGACGAATAGTGATGACGAATAATGTGAAACGTTTAAGAGAACAAGGTTGTCCCTGTAGTGCGATTTCATCACCAGGTAGGGGTGATATATTGTCACGCCTCAATCGAAGATAATGAAGCGGGATGATAATAATAAATGCAGTTTCTCATTTTAAGTTAGGGATTTTGGTATGCGACCATGGGAGCAGAGAGAAAGGTTGAGGAATAACTGTTACCAACTTACATTCAACATCACTGCAACAATTGCCCTATGCTCTGAACCGGAGTTTTGTTCAACAGCGACGGAACTGGGGGAGGGATTTTATCAAATTACGCCATGTTTTATTAAATATTTAATTCACGTTATGTTCATGTAATTTCATTTGTGCTGCAAAGTATATCGTGTAAATAAGACTGTCATGTACACATGACATAGTCGTGTATCAAGATACCACAACTGTGGGTGTGTTGCCTGATATCTTCTTTCTGCAAGACACGAGTATGTGATATACAATTAACGCACGTGTTTGTCTTTCTTTATTATATTTTATGCCTTTGCATAACCACAAAATTACATTGGTTTATGTTTTCAAGGACTCGTTTGCAAATGAGGTCACCCACATTTTCTTTTTTCAGGTGTCAATCGTTTGTCATTGAATTCATTTATGCAAATTATATTTTTTTAAGGACCGTCAAATTGTCCTTGGCATAAAAGGCGCAACAATCTGGGGTGCGTGCATACCTTAAATGCCCCCTTCTCAAGTCCTAGGGTAGTGAAGAAATCACCTTCAGATTTTGTAAACTGTTATTTTGTACAAAGACATCCGAAAGATGGAGAACTATTGACTCTTGGACCTACAACCTGAAGAATCTGAAGCCGCGTTCCATTGCTGAGCCCAAATGTCAGAAAATGAAAAGAGTTAGTGGACGCAAGGCCCCTCAAATAATTATGCTCGTTTTGATAGAAAGCTCGAGAAATGAAAGAAGCTTGGTTGAGATACCCAATAGTTCAACAAAATAAGCGTTAGAGGACAAGCCCGTAGGCCCATGCCATTCTAATTATTCTTAGGTTCCTCCGGAATTATCAGAGTCAGCCAGCCTTACTCAAGTTTCTGTGAGTGAGTGCATTGGGCATTCTATTATGGTTGAATAGCAAAACTGTTTAAGAATATTTATAATTTTGGATTTGGATCATTTTCATTTACTCTCTCCTTTTACTTCTCATGTTATAAGATAGAAAGACACAAAATCAAATTTTAATAGATCCCACACATAAAAGCAAATTTATTTTTTTATCTTTCTTGCTCTAACATGAGAGAAAAAAGAGAGAATAAAAGAAAAGGATCCAATCCAGGCGGTTAGTTATAATCTCTACTTTAATTTATAATACAATGAAGACTTAATTAATATCTTTAATTATATATTGTAGGGTAAGATCAGGAATGAGAATTTCGTTTAGACCACAATTACATGTTTATTACAAATACTCAATTAATTAAATTAAATTAAATATCCACATTATAATGAAAAACATTAAAAACAAATCATAACTTTTTTCAAATAATATTTTTTAAAAATAATAACGTAATACTCTGTAATGATGATGATGATGATATAGTACTCATGCCACACGTTTTTATTTTATTATTATATATATATTTCTATAGCCTGCATGTGTTTTCTACTTGTATTTTTATCTACTCTCGTTGGCAATTGTACTAGAGTCGGTTCCATTTTCTGGCTAAAGAAGGCAATGTAAAACTAAGAAAAGGAAACGGGTAAAAAATGATGGGGTGGGAGTGTATTGTGATCCAATAGGAGTATCTGTCTGGTTTCACACACACACACACACACACACCTTCTTTCTCATTCTTGAAAGGAAATAAATACAGAAGATTGCAAGCGGCTGAGAGTTAAAAAGTACGAGTACAGGTTTGGTGGTCCTCCACATCTTAATTAATTATCTGTATCCGCCAAAACCATTTAACAGTGTCCCCTGAGCAGCTTTCCCCTGTCTCGTTGCATTTCTGTACTTTCCCATCAACGGCTCCTGTCCCATCATGATTGTTCTCATCTTATCTCCGGTTGTACTTGATTAATTCATCTCTATGAATCGATCAAAGGTAGGTCATTTATTGGGATGAAGGGAATTACTGCGATATTTTCAATGATGTGGCTTCACGTAGTTCACGGAGATAGCTAACTTTCCAACATATATGAGATACTTTAGATTCAACCTGACTAACCTTCAAAAAAAAAAAAATTCAACCTAGCTAGAAGTTAATTGGAAATGGTGTGATCGCTTGCCCATTGATTAATTATTGTATATTGATAAATACATTAATATAAGAAAGATTCTATCGTACCTCTTGGATATCATATTTTTGTTTATTTGATCCAATCAAATGGTGAGAACTTAATCTCATATGATATTCGCATGACTCAATTAATTGAGGTGCCACATTCTGATTGGATATAAGATATTCAAACCTTTTAATTTCTAAGGATACCATAACAACGCCCTTAATATAATTACAAAAAAAATACATTAATATAAAATAATAAGTATATGAAATCCTGATCATAAATTAAAATGAACGGTGTATGTAGGAATTTTTGTGATTACATGAAATCCATCCAAGTTAATTGGGTAGTATCTTAGTTTTTAAGATTAAACATGATGTTTCTTGTTAGGATTTTGACCTCACTTCAAGCTATTTTGATTTAATATTACATAATATTTTATAATTTATATAATAAAAATTAAATATACACAGTAAAAATTCTTAAATCAATACATCATGCATGATATGTAATTTTGTATTCATATATAATATATAGCTTGATTAAAATTTCATATTATTAAAGATCATTCTATTCACAAAAATTATTTTTAAATTTTTTAACTTAATTTTTTATAAATATTTAAATTCATATATTTTGTCCAAATGTCTGATAAACCGAATCCTAAAAATTGACAACATCAAGGGCATGTTTGGAATGCGGTTTGGAGCCCATGGAAGTATGTTAGGGGTTTTGAATGCAATTTTGGTAATTTTATTGATGTTTTGGAGCTTTCATTGTAAACTGAGTTTGGAGTGGAAACCTAGGTTGAAGCCAAGGCATAAAACTTATGTTTTTACGTTTACGTTTTTCGTTGGGTAATTAATTAGGCCATCTAGTCCAATGGTTGTGCTTAGCAAGCTAAGAACCGGTTCTTACAAGAATCACCATTGAAGGAAGCTGAGCTGGAAGTTATTAGTAAGAATGGTTGTTATGAAAGAACGAGGTTTTTATAAAAGTTATGTTAATTGTGGGACCTACTAAAAGTAAGTTAAGAACCCAAATTGGGTTCTACCATTGAAGTGAAAATTAATGGAGTTCTTAAATCATATGTGCCATTATAGTGTCCACTAAAAGAGAGTTAAGAACCCAAAATAGGTTCTATCATTGGAGTTGCTCTTAGACTCTTAAATTTCAACATCTACTCAATAAGAAAAATGGTTTTGATTAGTCACCCAAACAAACTTCATTTTGTCAAACATACTTTTGAGATAAAAGTATTCAAACATGGATCTTGTTATCGAGTGTCCTAAGGATACTAGTTAAGAAATCTTGAAAAAACAAGTTTTTTTATGGAAAAACTAAATACATAACTTCTTAGAATAATAAATACATCACTTCTCCATAAAAAATTGCTTTTCTTGATTCCTTAACCGGTGCTCTTAAAATACACATTAGCATTCTCCTTCAACCATAAATCACATTACAATAAATTCACTTTTAAACAAACTTAAATCTGCAAAATGAAGTTAATTCCATCTTAAGTTTGGAAACTTTAATCAACACACCAAATCATCACTATTTAACCCAACCCAACCCAATACTTTTTCACCTGTCACATGCACATCTTCCATTTAACGGAACATCTTGGAGTTATCACAAATACAATCTCATCATGTTAAAGTTTACGTATTTCAACTGTCAAATTTTTTGTTTCAAAAGACTTTACTATCCATAAAAAAATACTTAGGGATTATAAACTTACACTTATCACATGATCTGATTTTATTTTGAAAATAAATAGTATCTGCAACGAGCTGATGAGTTTATAATTTTCGTTTACATTACACGCTAACTCCATTACATGACACAAGCTCTTTTCCGAAGGACCAAAATACCACATGTTTTGGTTTTAACTTCCTTTTTTTCTGTTCTTTTTTGTTCCTTCTTCCCTCTTCATGACTTTCATTTCTGTCGCCTAACAACAAAAAGGGATACTGGAAAGAGGCAAATGCTTGAACAACAACAATTTTAAAAAAAATAGCAGCAGAAAATTACTAGTTAATAACGTTACTACTCCTTTAATCACGGTAATTAATCGATGGGAATGGATACATGTTTAACTGCTTATCATCTGATTAAAAAATTAAAACGCATGGAATTGGTGTGGATCTCTCTCTTGTGTTCGCACTCCGCTAATCCGTTGATCTAAAGCTCTGTTGCTTCATGTATTCCTTAGGCACATGAAAATAATGATACCACGCACTGGCTTCCTATACAGCTGTGCAGATGGAATACTCCAGAGTGAAGTGTGTGTTATAAATTACTAGGACTGACAATTAGGTGCAAACAAGAACCTTGAATAAAGGCAATGCACTATATGACTACAAGATCTAGTTATTGAATGTCAATCTCGGGGACCACCTTTGCTAGCTCCAACCATGTTGTTCCATTTGACTAGTTAAGGAACTTTTTGCAAATATAATCAAATAGAAATTTTTCAGAGAATAAAAACAACAAAAGAATAATAATCATAAATTATTCAATAAGGAAAAAAATATATCATTAACAACTTATTAAATTGCATACAAGCTCAATAACATACACATAATTGCATAGCTAGATATTCCCTATTTTTCTAGGCCACCCAAACATGTGTATGCATGTGAGTAGTTATGTTACACAAAATTTAGTTGTCTTTGGGATAACATCATAGTAGAGTCACAAGAAGGAAGCTACAAAAAATACAACCGAAGGCACAGTTAAAACAAACCACGTCACGACAGTGAATGTGTTGAGATTTTCTTCTCCAATTTCCCTCTCTCCAAACACTCCATAGTCATACAGCGCCATAAAGGGTTTCAGGAGAGTAGTCCATACCATACCTGAATATTAACAAGAAACAACAACCCAGAAAGAAATATGGACAAAGAAACAACTGAAACAGGAAATTATAAAGTATTAGATAACTAGTGTTAAGGAAAATTAAGATCCACCCACAACATAAACAAAGTAGTAATAGACAGTAATTAACAGCATGCTAATGTGTATAAACCAAATTAAAATCCCCAAATGATTTTTCCCCCTTTTCCTCTTTCCCATTGTGTTTCAGCCTCTGACATCAAGCAATGAAGGTATAGCAGATAAATTTGGAGTGGCATTCTTATCATTAGCATCTCTAATAATATCCCTCTTATTGTCTTTAGAAGAGGGTTTGCTGGTAAAAGCTCTCATAGGACTTGCAAATGCCCAACCCCAACTCCTAGCACGGCCATGGGAGAGTGCCACGGTCGCTGATTTCCCATTCACAGTGTCATCAGCAGAAGATGAAACCCAGTAAGAGGAAGAAGATGATGATGATGAAGATGAAGATGTCATCATGAACCCACTAAATATGCCTCCACACCGGACTCTTTCCTTCATGCAATGGTCACGGTTCATGGCAGCACCAGCAGCAGCTACCTTAGGCTTACCTTCACGCTGAGACTCCACCCTCCTGAGAGTGCAATCCCCAAACCCAGTAGAGATTCTCTCAAAGAAGTCACCAGAGAAACTCCTGCTACCACACCCAACAGATCTAGATCTTGAAATCTTACGCTCAAAAGAAGAAGCAGATGCAGTACTGGTGTTTTTGCTATTGGGACTGTTATCCTCTTCCACAACAACAACAATGTCACTCTTTCTTCCCAAAGAAGAACACTTATCCTTTGGCTTTGCAGTTGCTGATACTGATGAAGTGATTGCTGCGTTGATTGTTGAGATCCTTGAGTCCCTAAAGCTCTTGGACTTCAACTTCTTGGTGGAAGCAGATGACTTGGAAGAAAGATAGAGAGAGGACCAAAAGCCATTCCTTTTTCTAGGACTAAAATCCTCAATGACTGTGTCTTCATCAGCATCAACCAAGGAGTGGCCTCTTCTTGGTGTACCAGTGGATTTGCTGCGCTTGAGAATGATATCAGAAGTTGCACCACCCGAAGCTGATGATGATGATGATGTTGAGTTGGCACTCGCAGAAGCCTTTTTCTTTTTCTTCTTGGCTAATAGAAAAGGGAGGCGGGCCCTCCTTGTATAATATTCATGACGATGACCATCATGATGAGATTCACTTCCATTCTTTTGAGCCGAGGTGGGACAGACAGAGAGGGCAAGAGAAGAAGAAGAAGAAGAAGAAGCTGATGCTGAGGTTACTGTAGCAGTGATTGAAGCAGAGGGACGAATGGTGGTGGAAGAGGTGGCAATGTTGGATCTGAAAGAAGGGGAAGAAGAAGAGGGAGAGGAAGCACGGATAGGGAGAGGGAAAGAAGAGGAAACAAGCTTGGCAAGCTTCTCTTGAAGGCAAACAGCACAGATCCCACCGGGGTTGTTTCTGTAAGGATGGTCAATGCATTGCATTCCATCACCCATGTCATCGTCACCCACCCCAACCCTTCCTCCTCCACCTTTGTTTCCTTCCATGCGGATCATCCAAGTTTCCTTTTTCTTTTCTTTTTTGGAGTTCTTCCCAAATGCTTGATTTGGATGGCAAAGTAGCTAGATTTCCTTGGGAAATTGTAATAATAGATGATGATGTTGTACTTTCTTTTCTCCACGCGACCACCTTTCTTGAATGCCTTTAGCTAACTATGTTTGTTTAGCTTTCTCACCCAACACACCCAAAAGTGAGTGAGTGAGTGAGAGAGACAAAGGGATGCAGAGAGAGGGAGATGGGGCTGAAGAAGCAAACAAGTTACGGGGGAACAGATGGTCAGAGGGTGCAATTGAGTGAAGATGAAAAAGCAGAGGAAAAAAACAAAAGAAATGAGATACTAGACAGTAGACAATAATAATAATAATAAAATGACATTGCAAATAGGGTAGGAGAGAGAGAAGTGTGGAACAGGGTACAAAACCGCTAACATTGGAAGGAATGGACCTGATGCGGTAGAAACTGCATCCAGTTTTGCTGTAGCCTATCTTAGCCGTCGAGATTAGATCGGATGTATGATATTAAAATTGCATTAAATTGATTTAAATCAATCTCGATCGTCAAGCTCAAATCGAACTATCACGATTTCACACAGTTACATAAAGTAATAGCAGGAAATCCGAACTCCCAAGGAATACACTTATTAATTATAGTTTATTTGTTTTGATTCTTTTTTTTAACAAAATACTGGATTTATATAAATAAAAAAAAGTATTTAAATTTTTTGGACTCAAATAATAACGAAAGTCAACCAAATCAAATTTATTTAAAGTCGATGTTTCAAAAATACCATTTGATTAATTATTTTTTTATTTTTCCAAGAATAGTATATATTCCCAAGAAACAACTTTCAAGAGCATTATCCACTCCCAAGAAATAGTAGTTTAGTAACTATAACTTATTTTTTTACACAAATCAAAACAATTAAATTAATATAACTAACTTTCTTAATACGTCTGAAGTTAGTTTTTTTTACTTATATAGGTCGGGATAGAGTAATATTTTATTTAAAACTTATTTTAATATTTATATGTTTATTTTATTTAGAGAACAAACAACAAAACTAACCAATATCCCGAGGAATGCTACAACCTAAAGCATCCTCTTGCAAAATCAAAACTAAAAAGGGTGAAGCCCTATCAAACACAGTCCAAGTAAACCCACATGACCCTTGTAGACAAGAAAATCCACACACCGGTTGACTTCACGATAAACATAAGTAACAGAGACCCTCCAATCTACATTTTGTAGCAGATCCAAGACTACAAGCAAGAGAGGCAGAAGGAAGTGATTATGGGATTGCGAACCATATTAACCACAACTTGAGAATCAAGCTCTAAACAAAGAGCCCAAAGCTCAGCCCAAACAGAATTACAGAGGCCAAGATTGCAGAAAAAACCTTTGGTAAGCTACCAAAGAATCTCTGATCAAACCACCACATGCCGCTATACTTGAACTCCTCTAAAACGATCCATCCATATTAACCTTATACGCATGAGATTGGGAGCCACACAGGAAACCTGAGCTTCGCGCAAACTTTCCTCAATATAAACAGTAACAGGGTTTGATAACTCTATATCAATAAGACGGAGTTGACTCATACTAATGGACAAATTGAATTAGGAAAATTTGTCTTTGAAAAATAAGTTGATTCCTATCAAGCCATAATTCCCTAATAGCCCCCCAAAAAAAGCTGGCCAATGCCATGCACAAGCCACAGATGGAGACCCAAGCTAAAGAATTTACTCCAAGCTTCGGGTAAGACCAACTTGGACGAAAAAATCTTCACCTCGTCGTAATCTCTGACAACATGCATGACTCTATCGGATTCAACAGAACAACGAGGACAATCCTCGAACTGAGAAAAACCACAACTCGCACGTTCAGAATTTGTCAACAAACGACCATGTGCTACCTTCCAAAGAAAAATCCTATTAAGTTGAGGACCTTGCCACCTCCAAATACTTTTGAACTGAAAGGAAAAAGTCTGAGATGATAAATGAGAGCTAGAGAGATAGTTATAAGCAGCCTTGATAGAGAAAACACCATCGGGGGAAAAACTCCAAGGAGGAAAGTCCTTTTTAACCACATTTGGAGATTTAATGGAAGCAATTTTGGCACAAACATGCACAAGAAGAAAGAGCTGAATAACCTCCCATCTCCAGCCATAATCAGAAGGGATAGAAATTTATTATCCCAAAAAATTATGTTTCGGTATTCCCATCAATCATATGTTGGGAATAAACATAAATATTAATAAGTTATAATTTTATTTTCTTAAGTATCAAATTATTATTGATAAAAGATAAAAAAGATGACAGAAAATTGGGACAGATCCAAACAGAAGCATAGAAAAAAATTGGAAAATCCCACTCCTATTGAGCCACCCGCTCAGCGAAAAAATCCAATAACCTTTCGTGGGACCCATTTGTCCTTCCAAAAGCACGTACAATTACCATCCTGAATCGCCTAGAACAAACCATCATCAATATTTACACGTTTATTCGATTGAGTTTTTACTTAAAAAAACATAATTAAAGTTTTTACTTAAAACATTTAAGCAGGATTAATTTTTTTAAGTTTAAATAAAAGAATCCTCAATTATAATTTCTTAAAATTAAAAATTCAAATTATGATTAATTAATAAAAAACATATATAAATAATTTGAAATGCTAATAATAATAATAATTGCACTTATTTAAAATAGCTTTAGTATGTTTCTTATATTGAAGATTTGAGTTTGATTTATTTACTTAATATAAATTATGGTCCTGGTAAAAGTTAAAGATAAAAATCTCTTATTAAAAAAATGATATATTTAACATTTTGAAATTTTAAAATTATAGATTTAGTAAAAAATTATTTTTAAATTTTTTAACAAGTATGTTACAACACTAATTACGCAGGATTCATTATTTTATAACATTTAAATTGATATTTGAATAGTTAAAACAGTTTAGTTTAATTTAAAATAAAACTTATTTTTAATGAAACATTAAAGTAGGTTAACAAACTTATTTTTTAGATGAATTATCTGGTGGAAATGAAAAAATAAACGAATCAAGGTAGTTAGTCATATCAAATAATTTTCATTATCTAATTGGGTCACCTAAGCAAAATAAAGTTTTACCCTTTCGTTTTCTGAATACCAGAGAATTCACTTTTTTTTTAAATATGACTATGAGCCTTTAAATAAATCTGTAATTTTTTTAAATAAATTATTATATTATTTAAAAATTAATTATATAATATTATATATACTTCAATATGTGGCTACTTTCTTGAAATGTAATTATTTAGTGAAATAAACTTTTTAAAAAGTCTTAAATATTTTGTTAAACAAACAAAGAGTCTGTTTGGTAAAATTAGTTATTAACAGATAAGTTAACTGATAGCAGATAGCGGATGAGGTAACTGATAGTGGATAAGCTAGATTATTTTGTACAGAAGTGTTTGATAAAACTAGTGGTTGAACTAATTGAAAAATATAAAATGACATAAAAGGATATATGTTTATACCATTTTATATAAAAATTGTTTATATATTAAAAAATTATATATACATTAATATTATAAATGTTGATATATTATTATATATATATAAATAAATAAAATTATATAAATGATAATCTTACCATATTATATTATTATCATATAAAAATATATTATTATATATATAATATATTATCAAATAAGTGTTGAAAGAATTATTATAAAAAAGGTTAAAATTATATAAAAAAAAAAAGAGTAAAAGTAATAAATCACTAATATTATTGATAATAAAAAAATAATCCAAAAAAATAAAAAAAATATAATGATTAAAATAAAAATGTAAGATTCTTTTAATTACATGAAAGATTCTCATCTTTTATTAATTAATATTATATTGAAAGGGAAGAATTGAAATTATACTAAGATAATAAGGATAAAAAAAGGAAAAAAGTAAAACGCTATAAGTTATAAGCTCAAACGCTACTTGAAGTAACGTTTGGAAAAACGATATAAGCTCATGCCAAAGATACTTGTCAAACGGGACTACTTTTTCATCCGCTATAAACTCGTAAAATAGACGTGGAAAATACTTCATCCGGTCAGTATTATAAGTAAAAATTTAATGAAACACACATATTAAGGAAGTTAGTTAATAACATTTAATGTTGTTAAAAAAATAAGTCTATTATCTAAAGGAAAATGCTAAAGAATGTCCTTAGGGCATTGGTTAAGGAATCTAAAGAGATAAGTTTTCATTGAAAAATTATGTATTTAACATATCGAGAAATAATATACTTAAATTTCTAATGGAATATTTCTATTTCTTGATTCTTTAATGAATGTTCTTAAGGCACTGATTAGTAAGACCCTTATCTAAAATACTCTTTTATTACTTAAGACTTGGAATAAAATGAGTTATTAAAAAATAAAATTAATAATAAATAAAAATGATATTTTAAAAATAATATTATTAAATAAATGAAAAATAATTATATTTTATTTATATATTCAATCAAAAAATTTAAAAATTTTTTACTTATAATATTGACGAATAATATCCTCCAAGCATAATTAAGCATTAAACAAATAAGATGGTAAAATCCTGACATACTGCGTTGGCGTATTTCCATCCCTTGTTTGTTGGCATGGCAGGAGCACGTGGAACACTGACTTGGTAATGAATTAAAAAGTGTGAAAGAGACAAACGAAGGGAAGCCCCTATGCTATGAGTGCTAGAATTTCAGACCTATCTATCTATATATTTATCTTGAAGCCGGGCGAGTGAGTGAGAGTGAGGGAGGAACTGAGGAAGTGCCAACCCAAACAGAAGAATCTAAAAAGTCAGTCCTCGCTCCGCTCCAGAATCTGCAGACCTATTTTCTTTTGTCCGTCGTAAGAAATTCCAAGAACAAAACCTTCCCTCTCCCCAGATTCCTTCTCAGGGTCTTTCTTTGCATTGCAACCCAAAACCCTTTTTTCTCTTCGATCAAAAACAAGAATTAATAAACGAGCACCTCAGTTATTTATTAGACATTAAAATAATCATTCGAAGTAATAATCGTACTAAATTAATTTCATCATATATTTTTTTCATATTGCATGTTTTCTTAGGTTTTTTATCTTCGTGACTCCATTAGGGATGGCAATGGGACGGGACAGGCACGGATAGTAGCTATCCGCTACCCGTCCCGCGAGAAGAAAATTCGTCCCGTGCCCGCCCACTACCCGCACGGATATCCGTTAAGGAGATATTCGCGGATTTTTCAAAAATCCGCGGATATCCATGGATATTTACTAAAAAAATAAAAAAAATAAAAAACATAGATTCCTATTGAAACACAGTAAAATTCTAAAATTAATTACTACAACAAAAATCCAAATTCTAATCCAAGTTCAAAGTTATATTAAACAAGTTACAAAAATCCGTGAATGAGAGAGTGAGAGTGAAATTAGGGTTATATTATTAGGGGAAAAATATTTATTTTAGTATATGCGGGTATCCGCGGGTACGGATAGTACTAAATCCGTACCCGTCCCGTTAACTAACGGATAGTGAAAAAATCCGTTAAGCCTTATCCGCGGATATCCGCTAAACTATCCAAATCCGATCCGCGACGGATTTTACCCGCGGATATCCGCGGGTACGGATTTCTTTGCCATCCCTAGACTCCATCATCATTCATGGTTCAATTGTGTTTCCTTTTACTTTTATCATGATCCTTCACTTTAGTAAAATGATAACATTATTTGCTTAATTTGTATTTTTTCTTTATTTTTTTACAATATTCACTTTATTTATAAGTATTGATAGGTGAAAGATTAATATCTCAGGATATGATCGGTGTCTAAACGAAAACCTCTTCCAATAATATTTTTTCTATACACCTAAATTCAATGATCAAACCCAAAACCTCATATTTAAGGGACTCAAGTACTTTCTACTTATATCAACATAAATTGGTGTTTTGTATTTTAAAATAATTTATTATTAAAAGTTTTTTAGTAATTATTTTTTTAAAAATAAACGTGACTAAATATATTTAAAATAAGTTGTATTCAGAAAAACTTTTCAAGTATTGGATATAAAAAAACTTTTAAAGAGTTTTTAGAAAATGATTATTCTTTCAAAAAAAAAAAAAATAAACATTACCAGTCATGCACTAAAGTTCTTGATTCTAAAGAGTGTGAGTAGAAAAAAAAAATCGATAAACATTAAACAATGGAAGAATATTAAAAACAATATTTCTCACGAAAGAATAATGATATGCAATTTCGATATAATGGAAGAATTATGCAAAAAAGTATAGATTTATTGTTAATTAAAATAAAAGTAACGACCTATTCACCCCAAAAAAATAAAAGTAAGTAACTTTTGTTATTTGGTTATCTAAGGTAACGAACTTTGAGAGATGGAATATCAGTTTGGATCCGCTTCAAATTCTTTCCAGATGTGCATCGAGCTGACGCTACGATTTGTAGCTTATACGTTTGGAATGTGCATTTGGACGTTGTTAACGCAATTCCAATCATGTATGAAATTAAAAAAACACTTAGCTGCCCACTAATTATTCAACTACATACTTACAACCTGTTTGTTTTAGCGTTCTTGAGACCTCCCACGAGCATTATAAAAATAGGAGTGAGGAGCTTTGAAAAAATGCTCATTGGGAAATGTGTTTTTCTGTTTGCGTTAGAAAAAATTTAAAACAAATATAACCTTAATTGTTTAAGGATTTCCTCTAAGTTGCTCCAGTAGAGTCTTTGTATTATAGGGAAATATGTTGTTGTATTCTGATGGTAAATTTTTTTTCGTAAGAGTCTTTGTTAATGGAAATCACCCTGATAACTTGATCTGGTCCTTCCATTAACATGATACCGCAACCTCCTTCGCCCCCTTTTTCGGTTCCTCTTTCACTTTGACTACCCTTATGGTTCGATTCCGATCACCCTTGTGCTAGTGTTGTTTGTGATTTTGGATTTACACGGTGAAGTTTGAGCTATGTAATATAACCATGCATGAAAAAATTAGAACAAGGAAGAAACAGGATATGGTAGAAATAGTTGAAATTTGAAGTGGATTTCCTGTTCTAGTTCTAGTATATGCAGAGCAGACAAAGAAGGAAAATTTTCCTGTTGAAGCTTAGTACCATCAATGCTTCATAGAACTTTCTTTACTTTCTTTACTTTCCTCTTGTAACCCTTTACTTTGGATGCGATGGAAAGATGTGAGGGGATTTGGGGGTTAGGGATTGGGATTGGGATTACATGAAAAATTCTAATTTTAAGAAAGTGATAATATTTTTGTTTTGTATAAGTGCAGTTACGGTCAACATTCAACAAATACACGACATAATAATGTGGCATATACCAAAGTAAAAGTACCATTTGATCGGGTAAAAAATAAGAGTTAAATTAGAAGCCACGCTGGCAAAGTGATTGATCTAAAATTAATGGTCAAAATAGTGTACAGTTGCACAGTTTTTTTTTTTGGTGCAACGTAGATCGATCCTTGTTTAAGTAGTTGAAATTTCAACAAATCACATCCAAAAGTTAGCTAAAGGTATATGATAAGGACGTGATAGTTATCATAAAATAATTAAAATAAGTAGATAATATCCATAATTGAAATAAGTAGCTTATAATGATGGTGAGTAAATAATATCTTGACCCCGCTTAATTATACAAAAAAAATTGCATTATTAAGCCCGATGGGAAGCAAAGGACACTACGAAATCATAATTGCATGAGGATCAACTCCCCACCAATCAACTAATGTCTTCCATATCCTGTAACATACTACTAACATCAGCCGATATGAATCTCTCCTTTATTTTTATTTTTGTTTATTATGTTTCTTTCATGTTATGAGAAAAAAAGAGACAAACAATCTAACATCCACCATGTTTGTTTCCCTTTCTTTTCTTTGCTTGCTTGATATATACAACATTTATATGAAGTGTATTATTAATTTAATTTATTTACATTATTTAGTACTATGTTAACATTTTAATGAATTTAATTATATTGATAACTATATAATTTGTTAAATAATGTGGCAATGTATAGTTAAATATAAAAGTAATTTCTCACTAATATATAATACATTAAAATTAAGTAGGTTAAATTAAGGATTTGACCCTTACATGTGACATTGATTTTGATTTTGATTTTAATCCTCATACTTGCAAATTTTGGAAATTAGTTCTTACATGTGTCGTCGTTATTAAATAAGTCTCTGTCATTACGTGAGGTTGCAACGTCGTTAGTAACGATCTTACGTGTGGACAAACGACCTCCTTGTTGGCATCTTACGTGGCTCTATCTGGCGGTTTAACTAATGTTTTGGACCTTATAGTAAGGCCGATTTTTATTTTAGTTCTTATACGTAAAAAAAAATTGGAAATGTATGGATCCTTAAATGTGTCATTGTTAGCAAATTAATCTCTGCTGTTAGCAAAGGCGCCAATGACATCAGTAAGAGTGTATATATCCTTAGAGCATTTAGCATATTGAGATCTCCATACACTTTATTCAATCAAGGGTGAATATATTATTACTTGCTCACTTTACAGACAAATTTACTTTAGAATAATCTTATATGGTAATGTTAGTAATTTACTAACATGCCATCTCTTTAAAGAAAATCCAGCGCATCAAACCAGAATGCAACAAACCAATATGGATGAAGATATGAATGATCATGCAAGGGAAATGATTAAACGACATCATAATTTGATTGGGGAACTTAAGAAACAAGTATGAATGTACAAGACGTTGATGTGGTTTTCATGGGTGTGACTTTAAGTGTGATGTTGATGTTGATTGTGGTATGAGCATGTAAGGATTAGATTGACATTCTCTTTTAAATTTATTCTACTCCCAATGTTTTTAAATTTTAGATTAATTATGCCCTAAATTAAAGTTAATTTGTTTTAAAAAATGGACACAAGTTTATTATTTATTACTTACAAATTACTTTTATTTAAGTATGAATAATATTTATATTGTTTTCTTTGTTTAATATCTCTTTTTTATCGCAAGGGATGACATGTTAGTTTATTACTAATTAGAATATACCTCTTTCTCGCAACATGACATTATAAAATAAGATTCTTCTAAAGTTGTCTCTAAAGTAGACAAATAAGGGTATATCTAACCATGATTTAATAAAGTGTATATAGAGATATCAATTTACTAAATGAGCTAACGTTGTTGGTACCTTGGCTAACAGCAAGGAGTGACGAGGACACATGTAGATAGATAGATAGATAGATAGATAGATAGAAAGAGAGTGTGGGTTTAATTTTGATACGTTGTCGTAAAAAGTTTTTTACACTTTCAATTAATCACAAATCACTTTATGTGTGACTTTTAAGATAGATATGATAGGAGACAAACATTTTTCATAATATGACAGTTTAATTATGATTGATTGATAATGTAAAAAATCTTTACAGTGACAGTGCATACCAATTAATTCTTTTCGGTGTAAAGATTTTTTACATTGTCAATCAATCATAAATTATCACATCATAAAAAAATATCTGCCTTTTATCATAACTACCTTAAAAGTCACACATAAGATTATTTGTGATTGATTGACAATTCACACTAGCAATTTATCAAAATTAAACTCTTTAAAAAAGGACACACCTTATGTTTTGTTACAAAAAAAAGGGACAGGCCAAATCATAATTTTAAAATGAATCAAACATAGTTTTTCAAATCAAAAATGCAGTTTTTAAAAAAATATCAAACATAGTTTATAACATAATTTGAAATGAATCATAATTTTTCCCAAACTTTTACCTTTTGATTTGAAATGAATCATAATTCATCTCATACCATACTCAAAACCCAAACTCATACTAGAAAATAAGTTACCTTTTAATGTTTATACAAAAAATTTAAAATATCTAGAGTTGGGCTTATAGGAAGCCAAGATTTGGATGTGTTCCAATTAATAAAAAAATGTATTACTTTGCTTGAAGCTAGCTGAACTATTCTTTCTTAAGTCTAAAACTATTTTCAGAAAGAAAAAAAAAAGAAATTAGATAAATATAACCACGCTTGTCCTATTAGGTTCCCAACCAACCTATACATTAAATATCGAAATCCGTTACAGAATAGAATAGACTTAACATTAATTATTTTGGAAGGTAACCAATGTGATGATGCAATATCCAACATGATGCTTAACCACGTCTAGTTGATTGTCTGTGGGGATGAATCTTCAAATCAGAGGAAAAAAAACCTTGTGATTTATAGTATCATAGTCCAACTGCACAATGAATGTGAGACGATTACGATTCTGTTTGATAAAATTAGCATCTTCAAGTAGCATCTGAAAAAAACGTTATAAGCTCGTGACAGAGACGCTTGTCAAACGGAGCTATTTTCTCATCCGCTATAATCTATCCACTATAAGCTCGCAGAAGGGACGTGTCAAATAAATTATACTTTATATATATATATATATATATATATATATATATATATATATATATATATATATATGTGTGTGTGTGTGTGTGTGTGTGTGTGTGTGTGTGTAATTAATATATCCCCATAATAGTTTTCTTAATCCATGTAACAAAATGGAGATAAAAAAATGTGAATGTCAAAATGCTGATCGTTATTGTTCAAGGTTTTATTACTTGTTTATATAAAAATTTATTTGAACAACTATTTTAAACAACTATTATTTAATTATAAGTAAAACATACATACTTTGCCTTATAAATAATAAAATTGTCGAAAATCTATTCAAAATAGTTGTTTAAATAACACTATTTCTTTATTGTTGAATCTAAGGTATAAATTAGGTAAAAATATAACCTTATAATTTCAAAAAAAAAAAAAAAAAAGATAAACCACATTTTTTACTTGTTAACCTATCTATATGTTTTGCTTAAAAATAATTGTAATGTGGTAACTATTAAATATAACATTTTTTTACTTCAACATTTTTAAATTTTAGTAGACATTTAACTTGTTCATTTTTAAGTTTTACTAGATAAATTTTTGTATATATATCTTGATAATAATAATAGGATTTAATTATAATACATGGTTTATATATATACTTTTTATACTATTAACTAATTATTTATTGTCATATTATTTTTTTTATTTTTATAGTAATTACAGATGTAGTGGTTATCCTAATCTCCATCAAGATGTGGTTGGTCCAAATAGTAACGAGTTCGAGATCCATAGACAAGTGGTCAGAGATTCGATCCCTGATTCTTGCATATAAAGAAAATCTGATTGAGAAAGGTCAATCATTAAATGGCATCTAATATCTCAAGAGATTAATCTCTACAATTACATGCGAAGGATATCTTCATAAATTAAAAAAATCTCTCACTCATGTACTAATCTAAACACATTGACGGTTTTGGAATTTAATTCATTTACAAATGTCAGTTTCAGCATTTATTTTTTTAAAATAAAAAAAATCAATTATGTCTATAGTATGGACTGTGGTTCTCGGTCAAACTGGCCACCTGCCGTGGAAGTGGTATCGGGTATCCTAAAAGAGGGATCTTCCGATTAGCTAATGGCAACCGTTAGATTATCATCATCACTAACAAAACAATTACCCAACAAATTATTTTTAAAACAAAAGACTAAAATTTAATGAATTAATTAACAAACTGTATATATTGGGCATCATTGAGATCCACGCAGTTGTTTGTCTCTTGTGAGATTCCCTTGAAGCCTAGTGGATACATGATTAAGAAACAAAAATCCATTATTCTAAAAAATAGTATTTTGATGTCTCTCATCAATTAAATATTAAAAATGAACACAAATGTTAATGATTTTTTATTTTTATTTTAAGTGTCAAATTATTATTGATGAGACAGAAAATATGACAAAAAATTGGGAGAAAAAAAATCTTTGTCCATGATTAAGATGGGCCATTTTCTCTGTTTAACCACATACAAGTTGGACAGTTTGTAGTTTGGACTCTCTTCCCCTCCCTTTCTTTGATTCTAATGTTGTCTCCCCAAATCCACATGATATTTGATTGAAAGGGTACTCTCACTCATGTCATGTTTCCCCATCTACGAATTTTTTCTTCCTCTATTTATTTTAATCTTTCATTGCCCCTTCACTTTCTCAGTCCCCACCTTGATTTGGATCGGGATCGTCTGGAGTGGGAGAATCACACAGTTATCATAGTTCAATGATCTCGGCCATTAAATTATGATTCAACGGCTTATATCCTATCAGTTTTAAAATGCATCTCAAAATTCAATAGTAAACATGCATTAATGTATAAATGTGTTAATGCGTGGAATCTATATCCCCTTCATTTCTCTTCTGATTCCGGTTCCAGATGCTTAGAAAATAAGATATTATGATCACTGTGCCACTTGATCCTACCATCCTAGGGATTGGTTGGTTGAGAATGCAAAAATGGAAATAATACTTTCCGAGACAATAATTTAAAAAATCATGTGGGAGAAGCTTTTTTCAAACATGATTTTGTCCCCACATGATTTTGTCTTTACAAAATCTAAACCCTTCATCACAGTGGAGTCATTTTTAAAATGCAATGATTCCAGTAATAATTTTAGAAAAGCACACTTGACATACATACAATTAAATTTTACGGTAACAACTTTTTTTTTTATGATCTTTTTACGATAACAACTAACAACTGATACGCTGAAAATCCGACACATTTTTCCTAAGCAATTTTATTAGGTATATGTAATTTTATTGGTATAAGTAATAATTTTTTTATTGCTGGTATGTTAATTTTTGACTTTAGGTTAGTTTTACAACATAATATAGGGGGTTTTTTTGATCAGTACATAATATAGGGGGTTTAAGACAACATGTTGGGTCTTACTAATATAACTAATATAGCTCAACATGTTGGTTGAGCGGACAGGTCACAGTGTCACACAAAGAGGAAGTTTTGCTTTGCTTCATAATGCAAAAAACATATGTAGGTACTTTCAAGACTAGTATTATATGCTTTACCAAAGGGAGAAGTATACCGTTATTATATAGTGATTTTGACATTTGGCGAGTACAATAAGCACGTGCAAAAAAAACAGATTACGGGATCATCATGCCTCAGATCACATAATTGGAACCACAAAATGTTTTGCGGCAATGCTTAGTACACGTCCAAAAAAAAAAAATAGACTATAGATATTTGGACATAAAATTGGAACATCTTGTACAGACACAATAGAATTTATAAGTATCTTGGGAGTGATGAATATATGATAAGAGAAAAGAAAATAATAAATAAGTGAAAAAAATACTTTTATATGGTATTGGATACCATTTTTATATCCAAATATCATTATTCAAAAAATTATAGGTCCATATTAGCTAATTTCATAATTTGTAATTTGGAAAAAAGTATTAATTAAACTTGTTTAATTAAATATAATTTATCTAGTTTGAGGAAAGGTGAAAGAATCCATCATCATCCAATTAGAATATGTTTGAGAAAGTTGAAAAAAATAAATTAAATCAATAATTGATTATTTATATAATCGATTGTTGTAAAAATTGATTATAATCAGAATTTATTTTTGTTTGAATCTATTTATTAAAAAATAATTATAAAATAATTTATTTCATGTAAAGGATGAAATTGAAGGCCCTTAACAAAACCAGGTGAAGGGATAATTTGAACTTCTAGCCACTGCCTGCCAAGTAATATGCATGTACCAGTCGAGGGGATCACAAAGAGTAGTTTTTCTATTAATAATACCATCCAAGTTAAGCACCATTGGAAACAAAGCTAAGGTGAATTCTGGTGATATAGGTTCTAGCACGAGGATGTTTTTAAATAGGTTAAATTGTTATTTTCCTCCCTTAAGTTTTTCTGTTTGGTGAAAAATGATCCTTCAATTTTTTTTGGTAAATTTAATTCTCCTAAAATTTAAATATTATAAATTTGGTTCACATATTTTGTAATTACACTTTTGGTCATCCAAAATTATGGATTTTCTTACACTTTTAATCTCTAAAAAACATGAATTTTAAAAAAATAGAGGACCAAAAATGTAAAAAATTCATGAATTCAGGGGATCAAAAGTGTAACTAAAAAAATATGGAAGCAAATTTGTAATATTTGAATTTTAGGATGATTAAATTTACAAAAAAAAAGTTGAGGGACGGAAAGTACAATTTGACCTTTTAAATGAAAGATCAAATAAACTCAAGTATATATGAGTGAGGTTAAAAAGCTTATTATTGCTATGTTTGGGCACAATTAGTTGATAAATTATAACTAGTGGGTATGTGTAAATTGATATAAGATGACATAATTATATGTGTGTATATATATAATTTTATTAAATAACCCTAATTAAAAATATATACATTCATTATTGTTTTTTTTTTTTTGACTCCATTCATTATTGTTGTTGAGAGAAGGCGGGAGAGGCTAGTTTCTTAAATATTAAGGTTGAAAACAATGATATTAATTATGAAAGGGTAAAAGGTTGTCAATTTTGAAAACTGGCACGGATAAAACGGAAAAAAAAATGATACAACTTCTAGCTTAGAATCATACGTTATCTCTATTAGTTTTTTTTTTTGTTTTTGTTTTTTTAGGATGTTCTCTGCGCTCAACTGCAGAGATTAATCCCTCGAGGTACTGGACGACATTTAAGGACTGACCTCTTTCAACCAGGTTTTCTCTATACGCAAGAGCCAAGAATCGAATTCCTGATCACTTGTTTAAGAAGTCCGAACTCGTTATCACTCGGACTAACCATATGTTACCTCTATTAGTTTATTAAATAGGAGTTTTTTCCCCAAAAAAAACTCCCTTAACCAAACACTTCTAGTAACTATTCTTTGGTAAAAAATTTACTTGACTAACTTGTAAACAAGTCAAATGTCTTGTTAAATACTCTTTAAATATAAAATAAAGTATTTACAAAGATAACAATAGATAAACAAAACTAAAAACAGCATAAAGAACATAAAACTAAATCATAAAACAAGTTGTTATTCTTAACTCATTAATTAAGTCACAAGATGTATTGATTTTTTTTATTTTTTAACTAGATTTCTATTGATTTAATAAATATATAATAATTCAACTATTTGCATGATTTTAGATATAAAAGAATATTGCTAAGGATATTGCTGCCAACATAAAAGAAAAATGATTTAATTGATATGTTTCGTCAATATAAAGGTTTTTTTTACATTGTCAATCAATTATGATTTGACACATCATTAAATTTTTTTAACTTTTATCCTAACTACATTCATACCATAATTTCTGATTGATTGACGGTATAAAATTTTTTACACTATTAATACATATCAATTAAACTCAAAGAAAAAAGACATGTTTTTTACGGTCTCAACATATAAAATATTTTTTTTTCTTGGAATGTGGTTAATGAATCAAGAAATACGATAATATGAAGTTACTTACTAATATGAAAGTGCCATGTTATAAGAGAGAACAATATGAAATTAGTTATAATAGAATTAAGTATTGTTTATATAAGGTTCGTTAATTTTAATTTTATATATTTCTCTCGCATAAT